>JAOYMU010000283.1:41027706-41040071 GCA_025802295.1 Psammodynastes pulverulentus
AGGTAGGACCAATGCCCCTTCTCCAGTGTGACAATGGTATCCAGGAGAATCTGGGACGTACCCAAGTTACCGAAGAGCTGGGTGGGAAACCGGCTGGCCCAGGCTCCCAGACCCCATCACCACAGTCTCCAAAACCCTTCGGCCGAAGGCAGCGTCCGCCGAAGCATATGAATCTAGACGATAATGTCTGACAAAAGAGGAAGGGGACGCCCAGGTTGCGGCCCGGCAAATCTCCTCCACCGACGCTTGCGCTGACCATGCCGCTGAGGTAGCCGCACTGCGTGTAGAATGCGCCATGACCCCAACCGGCGCCGGTAAATCACTAGCCACATATGCTCTGGAAATGATTGACCTAAGCCACCTCCCGATCTTAGAGGGAGAGACCCAGAGCCCCAATGAAGATCCTTGGAAATCTACGAATAAGGCCTCGGTCTTCCGAAAGGATGCTGTCCGGTCAATATAAACCTGCAATGCCCGACGAACGTCCAATTTATGCCACAGTTTTTCCTTATTATGGGAAGGATTGGGGCAGAAATTCGGAAGAACCAACTCCTGGGCTCGATGAAACAAAGAATTTACCTTAGGAATAAAGGTGGGGTCTAACCTAAGGACTACCCTGTCCAGGTGGAAAACGCATAAATCCTGCCTGATGGAGAGGGCGGCCAGCTCCGATATCCTCCTGGCAGAAGTTATAGCCACAAGAAAAACGACCTTATAAGTAAGGAAAAGGAGGGACACCGTCCTAATCGGCTCAAAGGGGGGCAAGGATAAGGCCTGAAGAACGAGGGACAAATCCCAGGAAGGGAACCTGTGCACCGCTGGCGGTTTCAAGTTAGAAGCTCCTCGCAAAAAAACGACGGATCACTGGAATCCTGGCCAGAGAATCCAAACCCTCACACGCCAACACAGACGAGAGAGCAGCCAATTGTCTCTTGATCGTGTTAGGAGAGAGCCCTTTGGCCAATCCTTCCTGAAGAAAGGAAAGAAGCTGAGCTACTGACAACCTATAGCAATCAATGTTCTTTTTGTTACACCAGCCACAGAAAATTTTCCATGTTGCCCCATAAATCCACCTGGTAGTAGGTCGTCTGGCCGCCAATAAGGTCTCAATGATGTCCTCTGAAAAACTCTCCCTCCTTAGCAATTCACGCTCAACAACCAGCCTGTCAGTTGAAGCCACCCCGGATCTGGATGACAGATTGGACCCTGAGACAGCCGCACGCAGGTCTCCGGAATTCTCCATGGTGGGGCTACTGACAGGCTGATAAGATCGGCAAACCAAGGCCTTCTTGGCCAAAAGGGAGCCACCAGCAGCACCGTCGCCCTCTGAGCCAGCAGCTGCCGAAGAAAGGCTGGGATCAGAGGAATCGGGGGGAAGGCATACAGGAGAGGCCATGGCCACTGGCAGCGTAGCGCATCTACCCCTTCCGCTCCCAGTGATGGATAACGGGAGAAGAAGCGAGGTAGTTGGGAATTGGCCGGAGTAACAAAGAGGTAGACTTCCGGGAAGCCGAACCAGTCCGACAGCCTGTGAAACAACCTGCACTCTGCCTGATCCACCCTGGATCTGCTCAGCCAATCGGCCTGGGAGTTCAGACATCTCGAGATGTGAGCTGCCCTGATTGACTGCAGATGAGTCTCCCCCCAGAGACCAAGGGCGCGGGCCTCCTCCATGAGTGTCTTGGAATGCGTGCCCCCCTGACAGTTGACGTGGGCCTTGGCTGTGACATTGTCCATGAGGATCAGAATGTGGTGACCCTCCACGTCTGGCTGAAAGGCCAAAAGAGCCAGGTGAATGGCCCTCAATTCCAGCCAATTGATGTTGTTTTGGCGATCCAGGGTGGACCACTGACCCTGGGCCACTTTTGAACAGCAGTGGGCTCCCCAGCCCCAAAGGCTGGCGTCCGTCGTGATGAATAAACGAGGAGGTTCGCTGAATATAGTGTCTCTGGTCATTGCTTCTGATGACCACCAAGGGAGGGAGTCCCGAACTGTCAATGGAAGCCTGACCTTTTTTGTGGAATTCCCCTGCCCCGATTTTTGAAAGGGCAGAAGAAACCACTGTAGGTCCCTGGAATGCAGCCTCGCCCAGGGGACGATACCGATGCACAATATCATCTTCCCCAGGAGCTGAGGTAGAGACAGCAAACTGACCCACCTGATTGCCAATGTTTGCCCTACTAGGATAGCAATGTCCTCCCTTCTGGCCTGGGATAGAAACACCTGATTCTGCTGGGTGTCTATCACCGCTCCCAAGTGCTGAAGAACCCTGGAAGGCACGAAATGACTCTTTTCCGCATTTATGGAGAACCCGTGCCTCCGCAGAGCCAAGACGGTGGTTCGAAGGTCCTGATGTGCCTGGACGACGGTGGATGACTGGATCAGTATGTTGTCCAGGTAACACTGCAGCCTGACTGGAGCGGATCTCAGAGAAGCCGTCAAAGTTGCTAGGACCTTGGTAAACGTCCGCGGAGCAGAGGACAGACCGAATGGTAGAGCTCGATACTGTAGGTGCTGCCCGGCATAACAAAACCGAAGGTATCTGCGATGGTCCAGATGAATTGGGACATGCAGATAAGCCTCGGTGAGGTCTATGGACATCAAGAGGTCGTTGCTCCTGATCCCCAGGAGAATCGACTGGAGGGAGTGCATCCTGAACCTGCGGTATTTGATGTACATGTTGAGACCCCTCAGGTTCAGGATGGCTCTCCAACCGCCCGACGTCTTCGGGACAAGGAACAATATTGAATAGTAACCCTGACCCTTTGACTCCACCGGAACCGGTTCCACCGCATGAATGTTCACTAGGTGCAGGATGGCCTCCTGCATCAAATCCTGCTTGTATCTGACCCTGGATACTGGGCATTTGAGAAAGCGCCTGGGAGGGTGAGAGATGAACTCCAGCCTGAGCCCAGACCGGATGGTGTCCCTCACCCAGGCGTCCGTTGTTGAGCGGTCCCACTGGTCGCAGAACTGCCCCAGTCTGCCACCAATGGGGACGTTCTTTTCGCAGTCAGCGGGATCGGCGGGAGGGGCGGCCGCCACTCCCTCAAAAGGGCCTTTTTGACTGGAACTGGCCCCTGCTCCGATCTCTGAATCCCTGACCGGTTTGGAACTCCTGTCTGGGATTGAATGGTCGAAAGGATCGCTGATGGTAAGATCCTGGATAAGAAGGCCTGAAAGATGGTTGTGGACGAAAGGAGGGCGGTGATACACAATCTCCCCTTCTTGAAAGGTTGGGCAGCCTCTTTTTCTTATCCCTGGATTCGACCAGGATGGGGTCCAAGATGGGGCCAAATAGTTTAGATGATTTGTACAGAGCTGCTGCCAGCTTTCACTTTCTTTTGGTGTCTGCCGGCCATTGGCGCAGCCACAAGAGTCTACGAGCCGTAATTGATGACCCCATGGCTCTGGCCCCGGCTCCATATTTGGCGGCGTGGAAGGTGGCATCCGCCGTGTACTTGGTGGCCGCCATGATCTTGTTTAGATCCTGATGAGTGTGGATGTCATGCACTGGAACCTTCTGCTGGAGCTGTCGGAGCCACAGGAGGGCCGCTCTTGTAAAGAAAGAAGCGGCCGTGCTAGTCTTCACTGCCCAGGCTGCCGCCTGGTGAGCCTTCCTCAGCGTCAGCTCTGCCCTCCTGTCCTCAGGGCGTAAGATGTCCTCCGCATCTGATAGAGAGGCTGATGGAGTTGCCAAGGCCATAATTGGCTCATTGATCTCGGGTGTATTCAGAATCTCCATGAGGTCAGTGGAAACATTAAAATATTTCCTGTCAAAGGGTGATGGAGTAGGGTAAGCCCCAGGTACTTCCAACTGCTCAGTTGTTTCCGAGAAAAGAATATCCTTGGGGCCCTCTCCGGTAGCCTTAGTGTTAGAAGGGCCGTCCAGTCCCAGACCAGTGACAGCCTTGGCCTTATTCAGAAGGGATTTAAACATATGGGTCTGGAACAAACCCGTAAAGGGCGGTTGTTCCTCCCGCAATCCCTCATCATCCGATAGTTCACGGCCAATCTCCCCTTCTTCTTCCTCTGCCACGGTCTGCGTGCCCGCCTGGTTGTGGAAGGAGGGGACCGAAGAGGTCTGAGTTGAGCCGAACCCCGGGTGCGGTAGACGATGCTGGGAGGGCCCTGAGCTGGGAACAGGGGCAATGGTATCTTTGCCCTGGAGCCTTCCGGCCTCATAACCCCGTTTGGCTGCCTCCGCCAACAGCCATTCCACATCTATGAGCGAAGAATCGGGCTGTCTGAGCCCAGCTGCTGTAGGTGTAAACGTTGCCGAAGGCCTCGAGACAGGCCTGCTGGAAGGCCCAGGCTGCTGAGACGAGAGAGATAGGCTCACTGATCAAGGAATGTAGGGTGTATCTGCCTCTGGAACTGCCAATAAAAGTTGTTTCTGATAAGGGGCCTCAGTCTCTGGAAGACAGCCTTTCCTTTTAAGGTTGCTGGGGGCAGGCAAATCCGGATCCTTATCCCCTTGGATGGATGGAGATAAAGGGGAATGGGCCCTAGACAAGGCCGCCTTTTCAGCCTCCCTAGCCCCTTTGCTGGCCTGCTTTTCAAGGGCCTTCTGAAGACGCAGTTTGGCCTTTTGTTGGGCCTTAGAAGTCCTGGAATGCGACAAGGCCCTGGCCTTGATTTTGCTGCCTTAGCCTTAGTTGCAAAAGATGTGATGTTGGGCGAGGCCATGGAAGGGGAGGAAGGGCCCATTGGATCTGAGGGGAACTCCATCAAGGCCAGAGGAAGGAGGCCTCACTTCCTAATCTGCCCAGCAACAGGTTCTGCAAACAAATTAGTCCTTCCAAACCGAGGCAAACGAATGCCCTGGTAATAATAAGCACTCCGGAGCGCTGGATACTACCACTCTGATGCCTGGGCCCTTCGTAGTAGCTCACAAGGGTAGGAAGCCGCACTGACTCTTCCAAATGCTGGCCTGAGAAAACCTGACTGTCCTTTAACACAGGGCCCGCCACGAGGCCTGAAGTCCTTGTGCCGGATGAAGAGCACCACGCAACGATCGAACGGCACCAATCCAAACGCCTGGGCTCCTCCAAGAAGCCCACAATGGTGCAAAAAGGCACACCGACTCTCAGCCGCACCACCTCTCCAAGCCGGACTGAGAGCGAGTGATCGTTGATTCAAAATGGCACCCGCAACTAGGACTCCTCCAAAATGGCGCCCGCCCTGCTTTCTGATCTAAAATGGCGGGCGCCACACCGATGCCTTTAACCAATTTAGCGAAAACTCTGCAAAGCGCTAGGGCTCTTTGAAGCCGCCCTGAATCGCGCTGTCAGACGATGCGTTCCTGAAGCCTCTAGGAGCGCCAGGCTAAAGCGAGCCCCTGCGCGCGCTGTCGCTACCTGATAATCACCCAGCGTTTAGCGCGCACCCGCCTCACAGCTGATGCAAGCCGGAAGATCGGAAAGATAACGGCAAGTGCTTCTTCTACCTTCCTATTACTCCAATGGACAGTGGGCTCGGACCGGAGGCCCTTCACGCTGTCAGCACCAAGTCAGTAAAATAACACAAATAAAAAACGTAAGAAAACTAATTTAAATATTTAATCCGTTCCAGGAGAAACGGATTCAAGCTCTTTTCCCTGCAATAGACAGAGCCGAAAACTGGGGATGAGTGACAGGTGGGCGTGTCCTCAGTTTTCAAGCTCTGTCTTATTGCATGGAATAGAGGAGTCTACCCAGAATTCTCCTGGATACCATCGTCTCACTGGAGAACTGCCCTTAACATTTGAAAATTAGGACTAAGGAAAATATTTTTTAGAACTGATGTTGCTGGATCAGACCTCTTCCATTACTTGCTTGTAACATCTATAGAAAATATATCAGGGTCACTGCATTATACATTTTCTTTTAGCAGATGTGTACAATGAAACACATCACAGAATGATATGGCATGTTCTTTATGTTAAACACTGAAAAGTGAGAGGAGGTTTCATGTGGTAGCAACCATGTCTTATAAACATTGAGCTTATTTCATATTTTTTTCTAAATGCAAATGAAACACACATACAGACACACACAAAAGGACATAAATGTTAAGATTCTCTTCCCCCTTCTGATCTTAAAACTTGTTCATTATCTTCCACAAATCATGGATATGTATATTTTAGTAAGAAATTAACAGCATAATAATATGCAATTATGTAACACACGTTGACAACAAAAATTCACCAAGCTTCCAGTCTGATTTTCAAAGAAAAGAATTTAGTTTGGTGATTTGAGGACCATGAATCAGAGTACATTCATTTAGACAAGATAGCAGATCCAACAGCTGCAATGTTAAGTGAAGAAATCCAGCATGGTGAAAAGAACTCAAAGCTCTAGAGAACTCTTATAATATCAGCTATCCTCTCTCCCCAAACAATATTTTTCTGTGGAGGAAGCTGACAAATACAGATGTAAGTCATTGAATGATGAAACATCAAGTAGTTTATATTTTATATATGAGTCATTGGGCTCAGAAACAAATTCATCACT
Source organism: Psammodynastes pulverulentus (assembly GCA_025802295.1). NCBI lineage: Eukaryota > Metazoa > Chordata > Lepidosauria > Squamata > Psammodynastidae > Psammodynastes > Psammodynastes pulverulentus. The sequence continues at coordinate 41,034,201 of JAOYMU010000283.1, forward strand.
GGTTGGTCTACTTTCCTTCCTAGCCATATTGTTGATTTTTAATCTAATCTTAGCTTTCAATATTGCATGTAGGCCTGCATTCCTGCGTGTTCTGAATTGTGGATTCCAGATTTTCTTTGGCATTCTAAATTCAATGATGTGTCCCTTCTCTTTTCAAGGTATTCTGTAAAACATCTCCTTTAACACAAACCCTTCAGGGTGTTATCTGAGTAGCAGATTGCTCAGCAGATGCTGGAGAAATTGTTTATAACTTGGAGTGGAGCTGGTAAGAACATTCCTAAGGGAGTATCACCATCTGTCTTGAGAGAAAAACTAAACAATAATTCTTCATATCATTTTTCTTTTTTTCTTTACACCCACATATTCCTTGATGCAGAGTTTTAACCATCCAAGGTATAAAACTATTCATAGACAAAATAAAAGGCTGAATTTTAGTGATTCTTGAAAGAATGAAATCATCATTAACGTTTCTTCATTTTGATTTTGATTATTTTTTAAATTGCTGCTAGGAAAAACTAGTTTTTTCACTATAAAAACTAAATACTGAAGCATCAATTTAATATTGAATAATTTTACATTTTTTATTTCATTTGATAAACATTATAAATCAATGGAATATATGTATGAACTTAAACATGAAGGCATACAGGTAGTCCTCACTTCTAACCAATCATCTAGTCTAGTTCAGAGTAATAACAGCATTGAAAAAAGTGACTTATGACTGTTTTCACACTTACAACTGTTGCAGCATCCCCATGGTTTAAATTCAGACATTTGGCAACCGATTCATATTTATGATGGTTGCAATGTTCTGGGATCATATGATCACCTTTTGTGACCTTCTGACAAGGAAAGTCAATGGGGAAGTCAGATTTACTTAACAACCATGTTATTAATTTAACAACTGCAGTAATTCACTTAATGACCATGACAAGAAATGTCATAAAATGGGACAAAACACAACACACTTAACAATGCCTTGTTTAGCAACAAACATTTTGGGCTCAATTGTGGTGGTAAGTTGAGGACTACCTGTATTTCATCAATGTTTGAAATTAGATTTATCAAGAAATGATGTAATAGTCAACTTAGCCAGATATTTGACATTATTCATTATAGGTCTCAAACTATAGCAAGATGAACTGTTGTCAAAAATGATGCCTTAAGTACAGACTCATTTCCAATCCATTCATCTGAACTTTTCTTTTCTTTTAAAATAATAAATTGACATATTTTGTTATTGTTGTGCATTTACTGTATAACCAATAGTTTCATTAAATAAAACTGTAAAACAACATATTGTGGACAAAATCATTCTGAGATGTGAATCTGAGTTTTTGCTTGTCAGACATACTGAAAAATGAACAAATTTGACATTTCCTGTTTTGTTCAACTGCTTGCCATAATTTAGTCACTACATGTATGGAAGCATGGATTAAAAAAAATAACAATAGCCTATATGCCTGGGAAAGAAAGCTTGCCCTGTGGATTTATCAGATGGACCTTCCATGGCTGTGTAAGAGTTAAGGTAACAGTGATACAGCATAAACTTCCAAATATTTAGAGAACATGTTATGTAGAATGTAATTGAAGAAAAACTGGTTTATATAATTTTTAATTTTGTAAACTTCCCAGAGTTACAGTGTATGAGTTGGGCATTCATATGCATTTGTTAAATAAATAAATAAAATACTACTGTACATTGATGTAAATGAAAATTAGTTTTCCTGCAAAATATCTTACTTTAAAATTGAAGAGTTGGCTTAGATTAGCTGAAAATACAATAGTGAAGGCAACTAAGGTATTTTTTGGGTTGCATATTCCTTTGGAGGGGGAAAATTGTTTTAAATTCAGAGTTTTCTCTTTTTCAGGTAAATCTAATAATTTTACATAACCCATTTATATTTTTAACTTTTATATTCTGTCTAAATTTTTAAAAGTTAAAATTATAAATGGGTTATGTAAAATTATTAGATTTACCTGAAAAAGAGAAAACTCTGAATTATGACCATTTTTCACACTTACGACTGTTGTAGCATCACCATGGTTATGGCAACTGGTTCATATTTATAACAGTCACAGTGTCCCAGGCTCATGGGATCCCCTCTTGCGACCTTCTGACAAGCAAAGTCAATGGGGAAGTCAGATTCACAACAACTGTATCACTAAATTAACAACTGCAGTGATTCATTTTATAACTGTGTCAAAAAAGGTCATAAAATGGGGCAAAACTGACTTAAGAAATGTCTCTCTTAGCAACATAAATTTTAGGTTCAACTGTAGTTGGAAGTCGAGGACTATCTGTACGCATTAAATTCTGTCACATTCAAATAAACCAATTCTATTGTCTCATGTTATGTGGAAATGTATTAGCTGGAAAAAGAATACCAGTCAATATATTTATTTAAGGGCAAGTATTTTAATTGTATAAAGGATGCAATTAAGGACAACTACTGAATATTCATGCCTTAATCTAGGCTTTACATTTTTCATAGTCAGTTGGGGCAAAAGCTGTGGATAGTTTTGTTATTTTCCTCAATATATATTCTCAAGTGTGTTGGATTTTGCCTCAATTTGTTCCTGGTCAGCTTTATAAAAGACTTTGTTTACTGATTCCTTCTTTCCCCCTATTCTCTTTTGGCCTTAAGCCATCAAATTATCAAATAGTAAAAATTGTTCTATTTTTTAAAAATTGTCAGAATGGTTATTATTTAATATTGTTTTGGTAACTTGCTTTTGAATCTATGTATTATTCATGAGATATACAGCTATAATAAAGCAGGATAGATATGGATATATAGATACACATAAACACACACACACAGTGTGCACAATTGTTAGGCAAGTGAGTATTTTGACCATATCATTTTTATGCATATTTTTCATCTCCAAGTTGTATAAACTTGAATGCTTAATGGATGTGATATGTATTTGTGTAATGAAGGAGGCCTAAAGAGATCAATCTTTATGAAGGTGTGCATAATTATTAGGCAGCTTCTTTTCCTCAGGAAAAATGGGCCAAAAAAGAGATTTTTTACTGAAAAGTAAAAAATGGCAAAAACTCAGAGTGATACAGCACTCTTGAAATTGTAAGATATTGGGGTATGATCACAGAACCATCAAACATTTTGTTGCAAATAGTTAACAGAGTTGTAAGAAACATGTTGAGAAAAAAGATGCACATTAAGTGCCAAAGATTTGGAATTATCCTCCAGTGCTGTCATATTCCAGAACTGCAGCCTACCTGGAGTGCCCAGAAGTACAAGGTGTTCAATACTCAAAGACATGGCCAAAGTAGGGAAGGCTGAAACCCGACCACCACTGAACAAGACACATAAGTTGAAAGGGGCATTGGTCCTACCTGATATGCTCCTTCTCTGTGTGGAAGACGGTATCCAGGGAAGGCATGGGTTAACTCCTCTACTTCTTGCATTAGACAGAGTGGAAACTGAGGACACACCCACCTGCCAATCAACCCTAGTTTCGGCGATGTCGTTGCCAGGAATCCGTGTCGCACAGCGTGTCCTCAGTTGCACCCTGGACCAGTCGGCCACAGGGTGGGCCTGGATACCGTCTTTCACACAGAGAAGGAGCATATCAGGTAGGACCAATGCCCCTTCTCCAGTGTGGAGCGACGGTATTCAGGGAAGGCATGGGACATACCCAAGCTATCTTGATGACGGGCGGGTTGATGACTGGTCTGGAGCTCCGGCACCCGTAACCACAGTTGCTAGGACCCAGTGTCCAAAGGCAGCGTCCGCAGAAGCATAGGTATTCAGCCAGTAATGTCGCATGAAAGAAGTTACCGATGACCAGGTAGCTGCTCTGCATATCTCCTCCACTGATGCTTGAGCGCCCCAAGCCGCCGTGGTAGCCGCGCTGCGAGTAGAATGAGCTGTAATCCCCGCCGGCACAGGCAAATGCTGGTCGAGATAAGCACTTGAAATCACCGTCCTCAACCATCTTCCAATGGTCGATGAAGAGACCTTCTGGCCCATAGCCGGACCTTGAAATTTTACAAACAGAGCCTCGGTCCTCCTGAACTGAGATGCGCGATTGATGTAGACCCGCAAAGCTCGGCGTACATCCAGCTTATGCCACAATCTTTCTCTATGATGAGAGGGCTCCGGACAGAAGTTGGGCAACACTAATTCCTGAGCCCTGTGGAATACTGAGTTTACTTTGGGCATGAAGGCTGGATCCAAACGAAGGACGACCCTATCCTGATGAAACACACACAGGTCTTCCCTGGTGGAAAGGGCAGCCAGTTCCGATATTCTTCTGACCGATGTAATAGCTACTAAAAAGGCCACCTTATAAGTCAGGAGCTGTAAAGAGATAGATCTGATGGGTTCAAAGAGGGGGCGAGACACCGCCTGTAACATTAGCGACAAGTCCCAATGGAAATCTGTGGATGACCGGTGGACGCAGGTTGGAGGCCCCGCTTAGGAACCTCCTGATCACCGGCAGATGAGCCAGGGAAGGAAGCCCTTAACACTGCAACACCGAAGATAGCATGACCACCTGCCTTCTTAACGTGTTGGGAGCGAGGCCCTTCGCCAGCCCGTCTTGTAGGAAACTGAGTATCTGCGCCGCCGAAGGTCTGTAGGGGTCGCACTTAGATCTGGAACACCACAGACAGAAGATTTTCCACGAGGCGTCGTAAATCCTTCTCGTAGACGGATGTCTGACTGCTAGAAGAGTCTGGATGACCCCATCCGAAAACTCTTCGCTTCTCAGGAGGTGGTGCTCAAGAGCCATCCTGTCAGTTGTAGCCACTGCAGCTCTGGGTGTTTGACCGGCCCCTGAGAGAGACTCACGGATCCCTCCGGAATTCTCCACGGCTTGGTGATCGAAAGGGACAGGAGGTCGGCAAACCAGGGCCTCCTGGACCAGAAGGGGGCCACCAACAGTACCCTGACTTTCTGTTGTAACAGCTTCCTTATCACCGCTGGAATCAGAGGAATTGGAGGAAAGGCGTAGAGCAGACCTCTGGGCCACCGGCATCACAGAGCATCCACCCCCTCTGCCCCCGGGGATGGATGCCGGGAGAAGAAGTGGGGAAGCTGGGTGTTGTCTGACGTGGCAAATAGGTCCACTTCTGGTGAACCGAACCGGTCTGATAGCTGACGAAACAAAGCCGGGTCCAATCACCATTCCGCCTGGTCCACTGTGGCCCTGCTCAACCAGTCGGCTCTGGTGTTCAGGCACCTTGATATGTGGGCCGCCTTGATGGATTTTAGGTGAGCCTCCCCCCAGAGGCACAGGGCTCGCGCCTCTTCCATCAGCTTTCAGGAATGAGTCCCTCCCTGGCGGTTCACATGGGCCTTGGCCACGACGTTGTCCATCATGACTAGGACATGCGAGTCTTCCAGCTCCGACTGGAACGCCACCAGGGCCAGATGGATCGCCCTCAGTTCCAGCCAGTTTATGTTGTTTTTGAGGTCCTCTGGGGACCACACCCCCTGGGCTACTTTCGATCGGAGGTGGGCTCCCCAGCCCTTGAGACTTGCGTCCGTCGTAAGCGACACCCGGTCCGGTTCGAAAAACGGGTTGCCCTGGGCCACCGCCTCTGACGACCACCACCTCAGGGATCTCTTTACCACGGGGGGGGGGCCAGGCTGACCTTCCACTGAGACGTCCCTAGGCTCGCTCTCTGGAACGGTAGGAGGAACCACTGAAGTTCCCTGGCATGGAGTCTCGCCCAAGGAACTATGGGGCAGGGATCCCGATCGGCTCCGTGGTTTTCGGAGGAGCTACGGGAGATGAAACGCCAGAAAAGACGTCTAGAGAATGCCTGGAGAACTAGCCGTGCTGAATCTGACCGAACACGGGTGAGAGTCCATATTAGGACCTACCTAGTGGCAATAA
>JAOYMU010000283.1:41041815-41053965 GCA_025802295.1 Psammodynastes pulverulentus
CTGCAAATCTCCTCTATCGGAGCCTGGATGGACAAAGCCGCGGAAGTTGCAGCACTTCTAGTTGAGTGAGCCGTGATCCCCCTGGGAACCGGCGAGGCCTGGATATGATAGGCCTGAGAAATACAGGAGCGAATCCAATGGCCAATGGTGGAAGAGGACACTTTCCACCCTAATGAGGAGGGTTGGAAGGAAACGAATAGAGCCTCTGATTTCCTAAAGGAGCTAGTCCGCTTAATGTAAATGCGTAAGGCCCTGCGCACATCTAGGGTGTGCCATTTTGCCTCCAGAGTCCATCTGGGATCAGGGCAAAAGTTGGGTAAATAACTCCTGAGCCCTATGGAAAACGGAGTTGACCTTGGTAAGGAAGGCTGGGTCGAGATGCAAGACGACCCTGTTACTATGGAATGTGCATAAATCTTCTCGAACAGCTAAGGCCGCTAGCTCCGAAATGCGTCTAGCAGAAGTAATGGCCACTAAGAAGGCCACCTTACAAGAAAGCAGTCATAAACTGACCTCCCGTAAGGGTTCAAACGGGGAGGATGTGAGAGCCTGTAATATTCTTGGAAGGCTCCAGGAAGGAAACCTGTGTACTGTGGGAGGACATAAATTAGAAGCCCCCCATAGAAAAGCCCGAACCTGGGGTGAAGGGACAGTGAAAGATGGCCGCTATTTGGCATCTTAAGGTATTGGGAGCCAGACCCTTTTCTAGTCCAAATTGAAGAAAATTCAACATGTCCGGCACAGAAGCCGAGGATGGAGCAAGGTGCCTCGTCGCACAGCAGGAGCAAAAGGCTCTCCAAGTTGAGTTGTAAATTCTCGTAGTGGAAGGCCTCCTGGCAGCCAGAATGGTGCTAATGACTGCCGAGGAAACAGTTGCCGTTCAAGGACCAAACAGTTAGTCTGAGCCACTGGGGCTCCAGATGGTAAATGGAGCCCTGGCAGAGGGAAACCTCCTCCGGAGGAATCCTCCAGGGTCTGGCAACCGACAGACTTACCAAGTCCGCGAACCAAGGCCTTCGAGGCCAGTAAGGGGCGACGAGAAGAAGACGAGCCCTCTCCTGCAGAAGCTTCCGAATGACAGCCGGAATTAGGGGGCGAGGGGGAAAGGTATAGAGCAGACCCTGGGGCCAAGGGCTGCAGAGAGCGTCCACCCTTCCGATTCCAGAGAGGGAAATCTGGAGAGGAATCGGGGTAGCTGGGCGTTTGCCGGGGAGGCAAAAAGGTCTACGGTCGGCAGACCGAACCTCCGTGACAGTTGCCGAAAAAGGCTGGGATGCAGCTGCCACTCTGCTTGGTCTAACGTGGCCCTGCTCAGCCAGTCCGCCTGAGTGTTCTCGGGGCCTGATATATGGTCAGCCTTCAACGACAGGAGGTGGGATTCGGCCCAGAGGCACAGCCTGGAGGCCTCCGTCATCAGGGACCTGGAGTGGAACCCTCCTTGTTTGTTTACATGTGCCTTGGTGGCTATGTTGTCGGTGAGGAGGAGGACATGGTGACCCCTCAACTCCTCCTGAAAGTGTATGAGGGCCAGATAGGCTGCCCTGAGTTCCAACCAATTGATGCTCCGTAACCGATCCCCTGGGGACCATATCCCCTGGGCTACACGAGCCCCCAAGTGGGCACCCCAACCAGGAGGCTGGCATACCGTTAAGCGAGAAGGCTCTCTGAAGAGAGACCCCCAATGTATGGCCTCTGAGGTCCACCAAGCTAAGGACTAGATCACCCTAAAGGGAACCCGAACCTTTCGGCTGGAGGTGCCAAGCCCCGCTTTCTGGAAGCAGGAACCATTGGAGGTCCCTGGAGTGAAATCTGGCCCATGGAACAATGGACAGGGTTGAAATCAGCTTTCCGAGGAGCTGGAACAGGAAAGCAAGGCTGGCTACTGGTGAGCGTTGTAACTGTGTTATTGATAAGACGATGCTGTCCTTTCGCTCCCGGGACAAGAAAACCAGTCCGGCCCTTGAGTCTATCTCTGCCCCCAAATGCAGAAGCCGAGTGGAGGGTTGTAATTGGCATTTGTCCAAATTGATGGAGAAACTGTGATCCCGAAGGACCTGCATTGTCAAAAGTAGGTCCTGGTGTGCTTGCTCGATTGACAAAGACTGAATGAGAATGTCGTTGAGATAGCACTGGACCCTGACTGGAATGGTGTGGAGTAAGGCAGCAATAGCCGAAAGCACCTTGGTAAACACCCTGGGGGCGGATGAGAGGCCGAATGGCATGGCCGTATAATGGTAGTGACCGCCCGCATAGGCAAACCTTAGATACCGGCGGTGATCTGGTTGAACCGGGACATGTAAGTAAGCCTCTGTGAGGTCCACTGAGGACAGAAAATCCCCCTCCCTGATGCCCAGGAGGATGGATTGGAGGGAGTGCATCTTGAACCTTCTGTAGGTAAGATGCTGGTTTAGCCCCCTGAGATTGAGGACGGCTCTGGATCCTCCAGAAGCCTTGGGGACGAGGAAAAAGAATGGAATAGAACCCCTGTCCCCAGAACTGGGAAGGCACTGGTTCTATGGCCCGAATTTCCAGCAAGGTGCCAGATGGCCAGTTCCATGCGACCTCTCCTGAAGGGGTCCTTTAAAACTGGGCATAGGAGAAAACGGTTGGGAGGCATAGAAATAAATTCCAGGACGATCCCGGTCCTTACCATCTGCAGTATCCAAGGGTCCGACGTCGTCCTCTCCCACTCCTGAATGTAGAGGGCCAGCCGACCCCCTACCGGCACTGCCAGCCTGGTGTCATCTGGGTCATTTGAAGCTTCTGGACCCGGAACCTCGAAAGGGCTTCCGATTTTGGCCCTGGCGTCGACCTCTGGAGGGGTTGGGACGATCGTCTGGTACATCGGACGGTAGTAATTCAGCCGCTGGCTACGGGAGAAGCTTGGCCCAGCGTCCCCCGGCCTGAAGGAGGGTTTCCTATAATATGGCACTGGGTGGGAATCAAAGCGTCTGTCCTGTGACGGTAACACCTTCCTGCGGTCCTTGGTTTCGACCAGGAAAGGTTCCAGGGAGTCCCCAAACAATTGCTCTCCCTCAAAGGGGGAGGAGGCCAACCGCCACTTGGTCTTAGAGTCCATGTTCCAGTGGCGGAGCCAGAGGAGCCGCCTGGCTGAAACTGAGCTGGCTAAAGCTCTAGCTGAAAACTTGGCCGCCGCTAAAGTCGCATCGGCCGAGTACTGAATGGCCGCGACTATCTTGGTTAGGTCTTGGTGGGCCCTCGCGTCCTCCAAGGGAATTCTGGCTTGTAGCTGTCTGAGCCACCTCAGAGATGTTCTATTAAAGAAGGACGCCGAGGTTGCAGCCCTAATAGACCAAGCCTCAGCCTGGTGGGACCTACGGAGAGCCATCTCCTCCCTCCTGTCCTCTGTCTTTAAAGCGTCCTCTGCCTCAGGGGAAATGACAGCTGACGAGGTCAGGGCCGCTATGGGCTTATCCACAGATGGAGTCTGCAATAACTGCACTAACTCCTGATCTACCCCGAAGAGGTATTTTCCAGGGAGGTTGGCCTAAGGGAAGCCATGAGGTTGGCCCACTGGCGTTGGATTGTATTAATGAACATCTGGGGCACAGGGATAGCGTCTGGCACTGACGTCTGCTCACTAAACAGAAAATCTTCCTGTTGCTCCTGATACTGAGGAACCTCAGGTGAGGGTGGCTTCCCTCCCAGATGAGCCATGCTCTTTGCTTTTGCTAGCAATAGTTTAAACTGGCTGGGATTGAAAAGCCCCTTGAAGCCAGGAAAATCAGCACGGTCCCCTTCTGCCCAGGAAAAATCCTCATCCCTGATTTCCCCTTCAGATCTTGGGGATTGGCTGCGTCCAGAAGGTTCTGAGGAGTCAGGCTGATCAAGATATGTAGCCTCCTGAGGGCGCTGATAAGGGCCCGAAGCAGGTTGCTGATGAAAGGCTGGAAAAAGGCCTTGTTGCCCTTGCAGGCGTTCTGTGGCCAACTCCTGTCTGACTGCTTGGGACAGCCATTGCTGCAAGATGGCAGGCAATGCCAAGTCTTGCAACCTTCAGGGCGAAGGCCAGCTGCTGTGGGAGTAAAGGTTGCAGCAGGAGTGGCCTTGGCAATGGCAGGAGCCTGTTGAATGGCATTCTGATTAGGTCCCGTCGGAGAAAGCTGAGGATGAGGGGAAGGGCCCAAATTAGAATGTCTCTCACAGTGAGAGTCACCACCCTGAGAATGAATGTCCAAATGCACACTTGGGGACCAGTTGCCACTGGCTAAAGGAGTAGGATACGCCTGCTGAGGAGATTGGAGGGTGGGAGGGGCCAAGGTTCCCTCAGGCAAGTTGCTCTGTTCAAAAGCTAAAAGACTGACCTTATCAAATTCTCTATCCAGAGCCTGTTGTCTTTGTTTGGCAGCCTTTTCCTCAGCCCTAGTGGGTTTCTTATGGGCCCGTGCTTTGATCTTAATTTTATTGGCTGCCTCCAGGCTCGCAGACCTGGGCTTGCTAGGCTTCTGTAAGCCCTTCTTGCTAGTGGAAGGTTCCACTTCCATAATGCCACAGCCACAGCCACAGCCACAGCCACAAATAAATTTAAATAAAAAATATTCCAATCGGAAAAACTCTCTAAATTTTAAAAAATTGTTGCAATGTAATACGTGGAAACAATGGAATGCAGACTAATCCAGAGGGGCTGCCAAGGCCTAGCTGCGCAAGGCCTGATCACAGATCACAAGAACAATAAATAAATAAGACCTTGATAGGCCAAATAAAAACTTGCAAAAAGGACTTCCGAGAAGCACTGAACATGCGTGCGCGCTAGCCACGCCGGTAAAAGGCAGATGCCAAGCTGTCTCGGCATTAAAAAGAAAAAAGCCCCAAAGGAAAAAAAATGGCAGTTTAAAATGAGGCTTGAAAAGTGAATGGGGTTTTCTCCGAAGCTCTGCAGGCGAATCGGCTACAATGAGCTTAAGCAAGGTCTATAATTTACCTTGCTGAGTGCAAAGGCCTTGCAACTGAGACGGTTGCAGATTCGAACAAAAACAAAATGGCGGGAATAAAAACTGCCGCCCAGGCCTCGCTACTCCGGAGCTGCAAAAGGGGCCGAAACGACTCCAAAAATTCAATCCCTGTCCCCAGGCCTACCTGAACCTTAAGAGTGGCTGTTAGAGTGGGGGGGAAGCACCCACCACCGCTAACAGCAACAGCTGTAGCGCGGTGAATTGCGCAATAGCGCAAGCGCTGCAGCTCGTTTCCACATTTATTTTATGATCGAAGTCCAAGAAACAAACAAGAAATAAAAATAAACAATTAAATAAAAGTCCTCTGGATAAAAGCCAGAAGCTTAGAAGCACAAGGGGCTCCAATATGGGAGCTCCAAAATCTCTGTACCTGCAGCTAGCTAAGACAGAGTTCAACTGAGAGGTAGGAGGGGCCTCTCCTCACTTTAAGAACTCTGTCTGTAGAGCTATGAGAGCAGAGACTACCCATCCTGGCTTCTGTCTTGGGAGCATAGGAGAATAAAGTCAATTCTTGAAAAAGACTGATGAATATCTGAGAAAAAAATAAAATCTTGTTCTCTAAAATTTCTTTCTCACCAAATGTCTCTTAGTTCCATATCTTCCATTAAATCAAAAAAAGATTTAGGCAGCTTTGCAGATAATTTTGTTGATTGAAGAAACTTTTTCTTGTCCATTTTTGGATCTATAATTCCATTCCAGTCCCCCAACAAAATACATGAATTATAATCCCATTGTAAAAATTTTGTATGTAAAATCTTATAAAATTTTTCTTGGTCTTACCGTTGGTTGGGAGCATATATCCCAACTAAAAGTATCTTCTTTCCATCTATCATTAATTCAATTGCCAAGTATCTTCCTTGACTATCTGCTTCTATTAATTTTGCCGACAGTTCTTTCTTCAAATAAACCACTATACCATTCTTTTTTTCCGAAGCAGAGGACGCAAAATATATACCCAATTTAGAGTTTATCAGATATTTTTGGTCAGCTGACTTTATATGTATTTCTTGCAAACATATTATATCATTTTTAAATTGTCTTAGATAATGAAATATTTTCTTTCTTTTCTGTGGAGAATTTAATCCATTTACATACCAAGTCAAGAACCTAACGGCCATCATCCGGCTCTTGAAGCTTGGCAAGACTCGCTTGGTAATTTTCTTGATACTTCATTTTTGGTCTTGCCCCTCCCACAGTTTCTGCATAAGTACGTCTAGCTTCTTCTGTCAAAACCAAGGTTTGCTTCTGTTGTTGCTGACGCTTAGTAGTTGCTCTAGTTTGAATTTGTTCTTTATGTGCTGCTTCTTTCTCCATTAACTCCTTTTTTTCCATCAACAAAGCAAGTTGCAGATCCTCTTCCTGTTGAAATGTGGCACCAACGCTGACTTGTTTCAATTCTGCCGCATCTCTAGTTTTAGACTCAGAAGGAGGTTTCTTAGCTCCTCCTGAGGGTGGGCATCCAGCCTTCAGTATGTTTGTATAAAAATCTCTTCCTTTCCAGATTGTGTTGAGACGATATCTTTGTCCATCAATATTAACTAATACACCAACTGGTACATCCCATCTATACTGTATCTGTCGTGCTTTCAGTGCTTCCACCAAAAAAGCATATTCTTTTTTAGATCTTAACATCTGCGCTGGTATTTCTTTAAATACTGCAATTTCCTGCCCCGCCATTTGTAATTTTCCATTAAAAGCAGCTTGTAGTATATCATTTCTAAGTCTTCTTGTAACAAAATAGATAACAACATCTCTTGGCAATTTCCTTTGTTTAGCAATCCATGAATTCACTCTATATATCCGATCTGCCAGTAGAGATCACCTTTATCATGTTCAATAAATTGTGCCAAAGCATCTGCAAACATCTCCTTTAAATTTTCTTTAGGATCTTCAGGCAAGCCTCTGAATCTAACAGCAAATTCCATCATTTTATATTGGTTTAACATCATAACCGCCTCCATTTTTTCAAACTTAATCTGTGACTGTTCCACCTTTTCCTCTAGGATTTCATGTGCTTGGTTTAAACCATCCACTTTTTCCTCAACGTGAGTTATATGTCCCACCAGTCCTTTAAAGGCCGCTGATATATCTTGTCTGATGTTTTTATTTCTTTCTAAAAAAACCTCTTTTATCTCATCCATTTCCTCCTTCATAGCTCCTCTAATTTCTTTTATAATTTGCTGAAGCATTTCTGCCGTAATTGGTGGTGATTGTTGACTTTGAGTAACTGTTAGAGCCAGTGTGGCTAATTTGGAGGTTTGGGCAGGAGAGCTACCTGCGCTCCCTGTTCTTTGAAATCCAAGTTTCTTTGAAGCCATTATCAGTAAAAATAACCAATTCAAACAAACAACCAATAAAAGTTTTTTTCTTCAGTTCCAATTACTTCTTAAAGTTTTAAAACCTCGATAGGGTATTAAGTCCAAAAAAGAAATTTTTTTAAAAGGAGCAGCAGCAGCAAGAGAAAGTGAATCCACGATCCAATACACAGTGCTCAATAACTTTCACTTTCCTGTCTTAAACATTCAGCACCATCTTGCCGCCCTCTTTTCCACGCCTCCAGTTATTTAAAATCAAAGAAGCACTTTTGTTAAGGGAAGTTGAAGATATAAAGAAAATACTTGCTGTTATATATGTCCTGTTTGGTCTGCCTGTTGCTGATTTTCAGTTGTTAATCACTCGGTAGCAGGGATGGACGCAACATCTAGTTCTGCTGAAAGCAGAATTGTTCCTCCTTTTGGAGTTTGCCAGATTTCTAGGGGGCTCACTCTTTCCGACCCCCAGAACAATATCTAGGAGTCCTAGAGGGCTCTACCATGGACCTGGCACTTTCTAACCCTTCTTCTCCCGAAGGGAAAGATTTTCGCCACTAAAACGCTGATTTGCGCTGTTTTGGTGGTTTAACAAAAGAACGGAACAGACGCTCATAGCGGAGTGTCTTCGATGCCAGATGGTGTCACTGGAAGTCCAATTTTCTTTAAGATCTTCTAGTAGACCTCTTATTCTCACAGTAAGTTCCTTCATCTTGTGTTATGTTGACATCACTTCAGTTTCTGTTTTTTCCATTTTAATTTGTATTTCCTCAACTTCATCATCCAGAGTCTCTTTAACTTCAATTGTATCCTCTACATGATTAACATGCTGTGCCAGTCCCTGAGGTGCAGAAACCATATCCTTTCTTGTATATTTATTTCTTGTCTTTATTATATTTTCCATTTCATCCATTTGGTCTGAGACACATTTAAACACAAATGCAATATCATCTTTAAATCCTTCTCTGAATTCTTTCATGGCTTCCCGAAACATCTCAAGTGTAAGTAATTGGTTGTAGTTGTATCTGCTTCGAAGCCATTTTAAAATTTTCCTAGTCTCAGTGTCAAATCTTAAAGCCAGTGAGAAAAAAAAAAAACAAAAAAACAAAACAAAACAAAAAGAATCTATAAATTTTAAGTCCCAAAGTCCAATATACAAAATTATATCCAAAAGGTTTTGAGCGGGGCTAATGGTTGCAGAGCGCGATTGAATTAACAAGTCAATAAACACTTTCTTCTTAACTTTCACTTTTCATTCCTTTGTCTTAACGAGCCAGCACCATCTTTTTTCCCTTTTCACCCTCTGCTCTTGTATACTCAAAAAAAACCCCACCCTTTCAATGGAATTAAAGATATGAATACTTGCAGTTGTAAATCCTCCTGTTTTGATCTGCCTGCTTCAATTATCTGTTGGAATCAATTTAACAGCAGGGGTGGTCACGACATCTTGCTCTGTCTTTTGACAGAGACATCCCGTCTTCGGAGCTTTTCCAGGCATTACCTAGGGAGCTCTCGCCTTTCGAACCCCAGAATTAATTCTGGGGCTCCTAGGGAGCTCTACCTTTAGTCTGGAAGCTCTCTTCCCCCTCTTTTTCCAAGGGGGAAGGATCTTCACCCCTAAACAGCAGTTTTAACGCTGTTTTAGCGGCTTATGAAGAATAGGGCTGACGCTCCGAAAAAGAGCGTCCACAGCATCCTACCGAGTCACCGGAAGTCAATTTTGTTTTCACTTTGTCATTATGGAGTATTACGTGTAAATTAATGAGAAAAAAATGAATCTCAACAACTGTCAAAATCAGGCTACAGCATAACAAAATTTACAAAAGTTAAAGGGATCTGAATACTTTCTGAATGCACTGTTTATCCTGAGTGGGTCAGCACACTGTATCTATCTCTTAATTGGTCTGCTATAGGCAACAGTATGTTGGCTTGCCAGGCAGAGATCGTATCTTGTATTGAATAAGATGAACAACTTTTGTATAAACTTCGGTTGTTTTGCTTGAGACATATTAACATGTACCAAAACTAATTGATATTATAACCTTCGTATTAACAGTGAATTCTGCATAGCTATAACTGTCACTGATAACCTAGTCTATATTTTTTCTAATGTTAGTGTTAAGTCAGACAAGTTCAGAAGCAAAAGAAGCATGAGATAACAATGTTACAATAACACCATACAGATATCAGAAACTCCTCTGGCTGACAGCCAAGATGTTCAGATGGGAAAAAGAGACATAAGGTTTGAGCTTTGAGAGAAAAATAGAGAAAGAAAAAGAAAAGGAAAAGTAGGATTGCTTGAATCTCAGTTTGCAAATGCTATTTGTTTTGAACGATGAAGGATCCTTTATTCTCCTTTATTGGTTCTGAGCTATAGATACCTTCCTAGTATCTCTTATAAATACAGGTTGAATCTTAGTCCAAGAACCTTCTAATTCAAATATTGTAATGGGAAAAACCTAGTATCTATGTTGTGTGGTAATCTTAAATTGACCAAAGTCACAATGGGCAGTGGAGGTAAATATATATGGGCTTAACAGGTAATGTCCAAGATATATGCAGAACTGCAACTTGGAATATAGGATGAGAAATGGCAAAGTACCAATTAACAAATGAAAAAAAAAAGTTTTGCATTTGTGAATCTAAAAGAAAAGAGAAAGATGCAATAGATCATTTGTGAATCTAAAAGAAAAGAGAAAGATGCAATAGATCTCAATAAAGGTGTTCCAACAGTGTTCCATGATAGTGTTCCAATATTTCAGGAGCCGCCAGAAAAAAGAGGCAGTCAACCTATTCTCCAAAGCATCTGAAGACAGAACAAGAATCAATGGATGGAAACTACTCAGAGATAGAAGCAACTTAAGAACTGAGGAAAATTTCCTGACAGAACAATTACCGTACTTTTCGGAGTATAAGACGTACTTTTTCCACCCCCCAAAAGTGGGTGAAAATTTGGGTGCGTCTTATACACCGAATGTTGCCGAAGCCCTGCCCACCAGTAATTTACCTCTTTGCAGCAAGCAGCAAAAAGCCTGTTGCAGTTTCAGCACAGCCCAATTAGCATAAGCAGCTGATGATCTTTTGGATCGGACTCCAACCATCAGCTGTTTCAGAGTGCAGCCTGAAACAGCCGAGCCACGTGCTAATTAGTCTGTGCTGGGAAAGTGAAACTGAAACTATTTCTGCTTGCTCCACGGAGGCAAATTGCTAGGAGGCAGAAGCTGAGGTAAGATTTTTTTTCTTGTTTTCCTCCCCTAAAAGTTAGATGCGTCTTATACTCCGGTGCATCTTATAGTCCTAAAAATACGGTAATCAGTGAAATGACTTGCCTTCGAAGTTTTGGATGCTACAACATTGGAGGTTTTTAAGAAGAGATTGGACACCTATTTGTCTGAAATGGTATAGGTTTCCTGTTTGAGCAGAGGGTTGGACTAGAAGATCTCCAAGATCCTTTCCAATTCTGTTATTCTGTTAAAGTGATCTTATTGTGTAGAGTAGAATTACTGAAAACATGAAGAGAAGTTCATCCATAAAGTATCAATTAGTATAATCTTAATTGTTGTAGGAGCATATGATAAGTAACCACCTGTAGGCTGGTGATTGCATCATTATATTCCAGTTAATGACAGTAGAAGGACAAGGTGTAAGTTTTGAGACAATTGTCCAACTCTTCCGATATATGTGATCCAGAAGAAAAATTATTTTGTGGGTAACATGAATGGATGGAATCTGGTGTGGAATATGATAAGAGAGTACATGAATATAACTAGGCCATTCAGAGGCCAAAAATGAATCAAAATTGTGTCTGGAGAGCATTTGCTCAGAAAATCCTGTATGAACAAGTATACAGGTCCTTACTTACCAACTACTCATTCAGCCACTCTTCAAAGTTAGGATGCACTAACTAATGAGATTTACAACCAGTTCTTGAAGTTGCAGCTCTTGTAGTGTCCCACAGTTATGTGATCACTATCTGGATACTTAGCAACCAGTATACATTTATGATGGTCAGTGTCCCACGGTCATGTGATCACCATTTGTGACCTTCATACTGTAGCTGGCTTCTAATAAGCAATGTAAATAATAGGAACCTGGTAAGACATAACAAGTTGCAATCGTATGAGGCCCTCACTTAATGGCCCACAGGTTCTTCACTTAATTTTGGAAAGCAGAACTGACCAGTTAACATTGCAAATCAGGCACAACGACATGATTTTTCACTTTCTAACTGCATCATTTAGTGGCAAAGTTGTACGTTCCATCTCATAAAATACAACAGAAGCATGTGTATTGAAGTAATGAGAAATATGAAAAATAATACTTGGTTGGTAGAATCATAAAATGAAAGAGTCGATGAATTCTGTCGATAAATATACATACAACAAAAGAGCAGTAACAGAAAAATGAAAAAAAAATATGAAAAGAAAAAGTTATCAAATAATATAGGCAAGGACAAAGATTAAGATTAAAATAAGCAAAGAAAATGCAGGGCAATTTTATCGCATAACAATAAAATTGTTTGAAAGGTTTAAAGGCTTCAGTGATTATAGGGAGTACTAGAACTGTATGGTATTATAATGAAATGCAAAGACTAAAATGTTATAAACATAAGTGGTGAAGTTAAACATAATGAAAAGGAAGTCATATGCTGTATAATTTTTGAAAAATGATGAAGCTACAGTTGTTAAGTGGTATAACTGAGAACAGTTAAAATAAGGGTGTGGTTTCCTTATGGAGTGGATAAGCATGTTATATGTGTCTTATGACTGGAAGACCACTGTTATCACCTCCTATATAAAACTCAGCATTAGTTAACTTAGTTAACAACCCTACAGTTCTCTCTTTTTGTCTCTCTTGGTGTGGGGGGG
>JAOYMU010000283.1:41342122-41355243 GCA_025802295.1 Psammodynastes pulverulentus
GGAAAGTGAAACTGAAAGTCTGTTTCTGCTTGCTGCAATGGAGGCAAATTGCTGGGAGGCAGAAGCTGAGGTAAGAGATTTTTTCTTGTTTTCCTCCCCCCAAAGTTAGCTGCATCTTATACTCCGGTGCGTCGTATAGTCCGAAAAATACGGTATGTGCAAAATTTGAAGAGAGTATGTGAATAACTAACAACCACATACCAAGAAATATAGTGTCTATGGCTTTTCTTTCATTACATTTGTAAACATTAAGGACTGCTAAGAGAAAGAATATATTTCACATTAAACTTACTAGTTGTATGTGTGGGTAGGCTTTTATGTTACCTCACCTCAGCTTTACAAAACAGTAAAAAAACTTAAGACATCTGAACACTTTGGTCAGCCTTTTCTCTTTATTATATATGGTAGGTACCACACATGAAATAAAGACTTCAATAAATTCTGAATTGGAATGTTTTTAGTCTTACATGACTGAAGATTTTACTTCATCCTCCATGAAAGGTAATTAAATTAATAATTTAAAACAAGATGTTATTGTTTTTGATTACTATATCTTCATATCCTTCAAATGATACTTGCTATCAGAAAAAGGTTACAAAGAAATAACTACATGTGATCCACACTGATAATTGACAAACAGAACAGCTCTCAGGAGAATAAGTGATTCTCAAAGAACAAACATATGGGAGAGTGTAATTCTTGAAATAATCTTTTAACTGCAAAAAAAAAAAAAAAAAAAAAGTAATAAGCCACTCTTAGGCCTTCATGCAAGTTTTACAATCCAACCTCAGACTTGGGAAACAACAATGCAGTTCATTTTAAAAAGTAATCTTAAATTTCTATAAAATATTTACCTTGATAATATTTTGAAGGACTTTTTCATTTACCACAGCTTTGTGACAAGCAGTCTTTTGGTACAGATCTACCACAACTTCTAAAGATCTTTCTGCAAATGGTACATAATTAAGTGCTACCCATTCTGCCTAAAACAAACAAAAAGATTGTATAAAAGAAAATAAATAGGCCTAATTTGGTTGCATGCACATTTTTTGAAGATTACAAAAAGAAAAATATCTGATCCATGAAATAATTTTTAAAAGACATTCCCAGTCCCACATATCTATATAGAATTTTGAACTGGCAATTACATTTTGAATCAAAGATATTTTTAAACACATGCAATATTGCAGTTTATGAAGAAAGAATGTTAAGCATGATCTTTTAAAGAATGTTAACTCACCGGTGCAAACAGTTGTATCTATAGTGATTCCATTGTGTTGCATAACAAACAGAATAAGGAAAAATTAATATATTTTTATACATTTTACCTATATCATTCTTCTGGTTGAATAGTATTACTAGTGCAAATGCACTCAAATCAGTGACATGTTTGATTTTCATAAAATAAACTATTAAAAATAAAATATGTGATTTAATATTCAAAAGAAAATACAAAGTTAGTTAAACCATCTTTGCTAACTAGGACATTTATTTTGTTTTTATAATTTCTTTTCTTAGTAGAGTATCAATATCAAGCAGGAAAGTGACAGGAAAAAAAGAAAACTGAAAAACTTTACATATTTATTTAATTAGTTGGTAACATAAATATTGGCCAAACTCAGTTGCTTGATAATTATCAATTCATGCAAAACTATATGTATTTTTCAATCTAAACTTTTAAAAGTAAAACAGTTAAAACATCTCACCTGATTGAATTTTGCATTGGCAATGTGTTTTGTTTCTAGCTGTCCGTATTGTGGTGGTTTACAGGAAAATTCAACAAAAGCTAACAACTGATCAAAGATAGCAGGATACATTACTTGCATGTTTTCTGAACCTATACATATAGCCTATAAAAACCAATTAAAAAATTAATTTTCTAGAAAACATTTAATTCATTGCAAAAATATGACATGTATATAGTTTAGGAATGTGAAATGCTGTAGGCATTAGATTTCTTTAGTATGAGAAAGCTTCATGAACTCTTGTTACTAATTCAAAGGGTAATTGCTTAACCTCTAAACTTTACATTAATACATTAATACATTCGAGTGGTAACAATTCAGAAATCAATGAAACTCTCAATAGCTAACATTTGATTTACTTAGATACAATAGTAACAGTGGAAAATGCAGATCAGACAGAAAGATAGAAGTAGTGAGTATTTTTGTCAAATTGCAAAAAAATAAATAAATGGATAATTAAGAGCAATTGATCCCTGTGTTATATACAGATTATGGAAAGAATACAACCAAAATTTTATAATAATAGTGGTGTGCATAATAACAAAATAATGGATAAAGAAGAAATTTCAAAGGAAGAGTATAGTGATGATAATAATAGGTCAAAACAATCTGAATGGTATGCTTATTCAAATGATCTCTCCCATTTTATGCAATATTATGTCAAACAAAAAATATTCTAACATAATGGAAAACTTCAGATAGCTTAAATAGGTTAAATAAATATTTTTGAAGAGAATTATTTCACAAGTAATAACTAGGTTAATATTAAATAATTTATATACTACTGGTAGTCCTTAACTTACGACCACAATTGAATCCAAAATTTGTGCTGTTAAGTAAGAAATTTAAGTGAGTTTTGCCCCATTTTACAACCATATTTTTAAGTGAATCAACCACTTCTCAAGCATTGAAATGTAAATCTCATGACCTTAGGGATGCTGCAATGGTCATGTCACTTTTTTCTGTGCTGTTGTAACTTTAAATGGTCACTAAATGAACTGTTGTAAGTTGAGGACTACCTGTATATTGAGCATTTGTCAATATATTTATCTTCTAGTTGGCATGTGCAAGAAATTGGTCCATTAAGAAATCCATGAATGAGCATTATGATTGTTGAGCATTTGCTTAGAAAGAGCATCTACGTATTTTGGCTGTTATTATGTGTTATCTGGCAATGCATAACTTATTAGAACAGTACAGTATTCCCAAGTTGTAGGGAGAAGGAATGTTCTATGAACCAATGATTACTCCATTTCTGTATGCAGCAGCTAGAGGGGCTTTATGGGATGATGTGGAGGATATTAAGGAGTTATATTTTGAAGCATGAGATTTTGCTCCCTATTTATCTATGTTTCTTTTACAACCTAAGTTGAAGCATTAGAATATTTTATATTTTATATCTTGAATCGAGAATCAAAACATTGATAACATTCTGCATTTTGATTTGATCGCTAACTTCGGGTAACTCTTGACTTTATTCTATATGTTTATATTCTAGATCAGGGGTCTGCAACCTAAACACTCAAAAGAGCCACTTGGGCCCATTTCCCACAGAAAACAAAACACTGGGAACTACAAAACTTGGGCAGGTGTGGACAACTCGATGTCACTCACTCCCACCCAATCACATGACTCCCCCAGCCACGCCTACCCAGGTTTTGTGGCTTCCTGTGTTTTCTTTTCTATGGGAAATAAGTATCTCCCCCTCTCTGTCTCCCTCCCTCTTCCTCCCTCCCTCTCATTTTTCTCTTTCTCTCATCTATCTTTCTCTTTTTCTATCTCCCTCTCTATCACCCTCTCTCCCTCTCCCTCTCATCCGTCTCTCAATTTCTTTCTTTCTCTCTGCTTCTCTCATCTCTTTTTCTGTGCCTCCCTCTCTCATCTTTCTCTCTCTCTCCCCCCCTCGCTTTCTCCCTCCCACTCCCCACCTCCACTTCCCATCCCACACACCCAGGGAATAACTGTAAGGAAATTTGATCATGTTCTCTCTGTCTCTGGAAAGATACAAAAATAAACCTTGCATTACAAAAGGACTGACAGTGGCTGTAGATCACCGCATGCACTTCAGAGAAGCATCATCCCAGTAGCAGCACACTCACAAAGGCACACATACACATCCTACAATTGAGTCCAAAGTGGCCGGAAAACATAGCCCCTGGGTGACCCGAAGACGCTTGGCAGGCAAAGTATGGGATGAAACTCGCCCCCATCACCGAAGCACCATCCACTGAATCCTTGCAAAACTGGGCAAAGGCGGAGAGAGGAGACAGATCAATCCGAATCTCTCTCCCTTTGTCTCTCTCTCTCTGCATGACTGGTGGGAAATGGCAGGTGGCTACTTCCAACTTTGTTGGTGCTGGACGTGTGACCTGCTCTCCGCCACAAGAAAGAGAGAGTTGCCAGGGGCAAGTGGGGCAGAGAATGAGCTCCAGGAGGAGGAGGGGATCCAATCTCTCGCATTGCGAAGTGCGCTTTTGCTGTGCTGCACAAGGCGCTGTGAGAGCAGCGGGCAGGCCATGGAGGGGGTATTGGGTCTTTCCCCCGCCAAAGGAAAGCCAGCCGGGCTTCTCCTTCCCTCTTATCCTTCCCCTCACCCGATCCTACTTCGGGACAGAGAAGCGCGTGCTGGAAACGCTTGTTGGGGCGACGTCAAACCGCGTCTTCTGACCCTCCAGTGCTGTTTTGCAACTCTCTGCACTCCTCTGGGCTTGGCTTGCTGAGGGGGGGGGGAGCAGCCCTGACACCTCTGCTCTCCCCCACGGCCCCAGCCATCACTGCCCAGGGGAGGCACAGGCAACAGAAAGTGGTGCGTTTCAAAGCTCGCGTCTGGAGGTGCTGAACAGCGTCCTGCTATGAGAGCTGGGCCATTCCTCTCTGCCATCCAACTCGCCAACGCGGGCGCTTCTGCCGGGCCATCTCCCCCTCCCGCTGGGCTGTTGTGCTCAGCTCTTGGCGGGGGAGAGGAGCGCCTCCCTACGCTGTCTGTTCTTTCTCTTGGCCCCGTCGACAAGGGAGGAAGGTCAGGCTTGGGGGATGGCCCCCACCCCGCAAGATCTGTTCCCACCATTATCTCCCAATAGCAAATGTACCGTGACAAAGGCGGAATGCTGTTGCCATGCAAAGGCAAGTGCAGGGGCTCTTCACTCCTGTACTAAGGCTTCGGCCACACCACTGCTGCAACAGGGTGACAGGGAGCTGCAGCAGAGGGCCCAAAGAGCTGCAGGTTGCTGACCCCATTCTAGATAATGGGCAGCTTTAAGTCAGATTCTTCTTTTAGCTTGGATTGTTTTCAATCAAAGTAATTTAAATCAGCATAGATAAGAACAACATTTATTTAAATCAAGACTTCTACTTCTTAAGTCAAACTACACATCTTACTTACTAAAGCAGGGGTCCCCAACACCCATGCTAGGAACTGCTGGAGGTGAGTGACGGGTGAGCAAGTGAAACCCCCCCCCCCAGGTCTGTGAAAAAATTGTCTTCCACAAAATCAGTGCCTGGTACCCAAAATATTGGAGGCCACTGCTGTTGCTGCTTAGCATATTCCCACAGGTGCAGGGTCCGCTTTTCTGATCATTGAACTCCACTTTGCATGGTCAGCTGTGTCTCCAGGGTGCAGGCTCGTGGCTTGCATATCTTTGCTGATGGTGTCTTGCCATGTTTGCTTTGGACGTGTGCAAGGTCACTGGCCATTGACGTCTAGTTGGTAGGCAGTCTTGGCCACGGTGGAAGGTACTGCTCTCTGGACATGTCCATACCAGGATAGTTGGCCTTCTCTCATCTTCTCTATAATTGGTGTCACAGTCACACCAAAATGTTGTTGAATGGTATAATTTGTGACATAGTAAAGGGAGATGCCCAATAGCTAACGGAACATTCGCATTTCCATGGCATGGAGATAGCTTTCAGCCCCTGTTGTTGTTGTTGCCCAGCATTCAGCTCCACACAGTGCAAAAGGGCAGATGGTTGGCATTCTTCTGTCACATAACACACCGGTGCGTTCACACCAACGCACCCAGGCTGCATTCACCCTTGCTCGCACCTCACTATTGATGTCGTCACTGCCTTGAAGGTGGGATCCCAGATACCAAAAAATGTTCACCTTTTTAAGGTTTTCTCCACTGACTTGAAGCGTTCCAGGGGTAGTGACACTCAGTTTTCTTGATGTTGAGGCGGAGTCCGAAATGGTTGAGTTGATCATTTCATGTTTGAACTTGTTGCTATAGTTCACCTTTGGTAGTGGAAGCAAGCATAACATCATCCACACAGAGCATAGTCCAGGATGCATTCTGCATAGAGCATAGTCCATGGTGCATTCATGCATCATGGCTTCCATGACCGAAATAAACAGAAGTGGTGACAATGCAGAGCCTTGGTGCACCCCAACCATCACTGGGAATCCGTTGGAGAGGCCAGCATCACACTTGGCTGTTGGCGTTATTATAATAGCATTTTGACACAGTCAATGAGTTGTCCAGGTACTCTGTGATCCCATACCAGATCAGTTGGTGTGGAACACGATCAAATGCCTTCTCCAGGTCTAAGAATGCCATATGTAGTGGTTGTCTCTTCTCACGGTGTTTCTCAATGAGCTGACAGGCTGCAAAGATGGTATCAGTTGTTCCACGTCCTTTAACAAAGCCGCATTGGTTGATGGTGAGTTGGGCAATGCTGCGAATGCGTTGATCAAGAATTCTCCCAAAGATCTTCACAGTGTGAGACAGAAGAATTGGGCGATAGTTGACATAGTCAGTTGGGTGACCCTTTTTCTTGAAGATGGGAACTGTTAAGCTTGTTGACCAATCAGTTGGTACATGGCCAGTGTTCATTACAGCATTGAAGAAGTCAGTCAGCCAAGGGGTCTCTGTGTCCGCATGCAGATTGTCAGGTCCAGGAGCCTTCAAGTTCTTCATCCTGTCCATAGCATTGTTGACTTCTTCCTAAGTTATGAGTGGAATGGGTCCATGGGTTGGATTGACTTCTGGAATTGGTGGATGTGGGAATTCAATGTTGGAAATCTCATTGAAATGATCCTGTCATCGTTGCAGGATCCCGTTTGTCTTGGAGTTGTTTGCCATCCTTGTCCTTCATGCACATGTAATGCTCGGTGTCATATGCAGCCTTCTTCCATGTTTTGGCCAATCGGTAAGTCTTTCTCCCCTTCCATCGTCTCCAGATGGTCATATAGGTTTTGGTAGTGTTCTGCCCTGGTTCAGCAACCGTTCTCTTGGCTGATCTTTTGGCGGTTACATAGTTCTGTCTATTCCCTTCGATCTTATCTGCTTGCCATTTCTTGAAAGTTTGCTTCTTTTACTGCACTTTCTCCTGTACTTGTTCAATCCACAACCACGCTTTTTTGTCAATATAATGGTGATCTGGTTTTGTAACGCTGAGGATTTTTCTGGCAGTGATGACAGAGTCATAGTGTTGATGTTACTTGTGGCAGCACTGATAGTGGGAATACGGTTTTTCTGGTCACTGCTTCTTTGTGGTCCTGCAACTTCCACCATTTGATCCTCTCAGGGCCTGTTGTGCTGTTCGTTCTTTTATGGCCTTTTATTTTTAGATCTGTAACAAGTAATTTGTGTTGTGCGGTAAGAACATCAGAGAGGATAACCTTGGTGTTGCATACCATGGGAAGGTCATGTCTTCTCAAGAGAATAAAATTAATCTGATTATTTCCTACCATTGCACTAAAAACTATAATATTTTGTGCTAATTGGTGTATTTTTATACTGTTTTCTTTTACATGTAGATCTCAATTTCTTTGGGCCCTGTATCCATTGTTCATGTAGAAACCATGGCATAGGAATGAAATCTCATAGGTTTATTCAGTACACAATTATAGAGTGTTTTCTAAACAATGTTAATTATATTCTGCTCAGGGCCTATAAACTGTTATATTTACTCCGAAACAAAGTAAGTTTTCAATGTCCTTAGAGAAACTTAGGGGAAGCAGAGTTCCTGTGCTTAATGAATACAGAGCATTTCATATAATATCATAATCACCTGTTTCAGGACTAAAATCCTTTTGCTTAAATGCAAAAATAAAAATCTCTGAATATGAGACCTTATTCAATAGATGAATATTTTTCTATCAACAACATTGAGGTTAATAGAATACTTGTTTAATACAGACACAAGCTAATGAGCACCCATTCTCAAAGTTAATTTGTCTTTATATAAAAATAAAGTATATATTCTAAAACAAACAAAAAACTGAAGGAATTATGCAAGCAACTGGTAACAGTAACTGGTAGTGTAAAATTAAAAAGAAAGAAATCATGAATATTCCACTGAAATCAGCAAGATTTCATTTAAGTGTAATGGCAAGTTTCATTAATTTCACTGAAACTTTATTGGATTAGAATTACACTGATCAAGATCTATCAATTTAATCTATATTTTACATGTACATTACATTTTAAATGCATTACAGCACCTGCAAATTCAGATTTGTATTTTTTGAAAACATTTTCTTGATTCAGAAAATATGTACCGAATATAAGGTTGAAGAACTCTGACTGCCCCCAGAGTGTGGAATATTCTTCCCGCAGTTAAACATGGTTGTGGCCTTGCATGAGAAGCTCAGAGAAGAACATAGCTGTGGGGCTAGTTAGTCTCTGAATCACCTTTTAACTAATTTTAATCTGCCACCTCTTACATTTTTAATTTTTAAATGTATTGTTTTATATTTTAACATTTTATTGTATACTGCCCAGAGTCCCTATCTGAAGGATAAATGTGAAAAAATAAATACAAAAATAATAAAATTAAAAATGTAACATTAATCTATGTTGTGACAGATCTTTTGAATAAAGAATACTGAGCAGATGCTTGAAATAGTATTTCTTTCAAGATGTAGGAAAATTATTTTAAGTAATTAAAGTTAATTATTATTAATATATAAGGCCATGGATGACAGCACAAAAGAAATTGAATGCTTTTCATAAAGTATTTAAAAATTGTGTTACCTTTTGTAAGACATCTAAAGCCGTAAGTACAGCTTCTTGCAAACTTGTTAGAACTGCCTCAGTATATGATGGTAAGATGAAAGGAGATGCATCAGAACTGATTGGAACAGAGATTGCACCATGTAGAATGACACCTAGTTTTTGGAGATCATCCATACTGAAACCTGTTTTAATGTGCTGATAGAGGGCTGGAAATATCTGTATCAAAGCTGTAAGAAAAGGCTGGCTGGGAATAAAAGTCATTTTATCAAAAGAAAGTGGGGGCTTTGTACTTTCTGAACCAATTCTAAACCAACTGTTCCATGCAGCCCACCAAAGATCCAAGTCTTCAATTTCATCAGTTGTCACAGGGGGCTCAGTTGCACTATATTTTCCAATCCTTTCTCCTATAGAATCAGTTCTCATAAAAGATCTTCCAAGGCCAGTGGCAGTCACTGATCCTATGAGGATAGGCACAGGAACATTAATAGCAGGTGGTGTATCAGGTTTTTCAGTTTCTCTAACAGGAGATACAATTTGTAAGATTTCCTGAAAGCTTTTCAAAGCAGCCAAAGAAACCTCATTATTTTTGCTGAGTGCAGCTGATTGAATGTGATCAAGAAGAACATCCCAAGCTTCAGAAAAATCTCCTATTAGGGAAAAAGAAAGCTCAGTAAGATATGATTCATCATTACTATGATATATATTAAAAACGGCTCACTGGTAAGAGAAAAATTGATTTGTTATAAAGTATACAAAATAAGATACATTACACTACTCTCCAAGGATACGTGGGATTTCACTAGCCACTCTACCTCCGTGGCAGTATCCCAAATCTACTGCCCAATCCCCTATTAAACAATACTATGCAAAGTCAAGTTGGGACACCATTTCTGGAGAAGTCCTCTGTCAAAGCAGAATGTCAATTAAAGCTTAATTTACACCATTGTGTCATTTTACCACATTTGTATCATTACACAACTATGTAGGTGATATAAACTTACAGATAGTCCTTGCTTAATGACTACTTGTTCAGCAACTGTACAAACCTATGCTGGTGCTGAATGAATGGTTCTTTATTAGTCCTATGCTTATGCTCATAATCCAGGTGAGATTGGTGACTAGCTTAAAACACTGCAGCACTTTGCAATCACATGATTGCAATTTACTTCCTTTATTGTTATTGTCCTACAAGCAAAGGTAATGGGGAACCTGGCAGGAGGTTGCAAATGACAATCATGAGACACTGTGCTTAATGCAATGGGATTGTTTGACAAGAGCCAGTATTTCCATCACTAAGTGACTGATTACATGAAATTGCACTTTACAACCTCATCACTTAGCAACAGACATTCAGTCCTAATTATCTTTGTTAAGTGAAGATTACCTGTACATAAATGATGAAAATTTAAAGGAATCATATGAACTAATTCAAAAACAATGGACTCTGGTACCTTGGGATGCTGTTTTGATAAAGGTTTTTTTGATTGAACTTGAAATTCATTAAATTCAGATCCAATTAACGATAAGGAAACAGAGGGTTTTAACAGAGGGTTCATAAAAGAAAGAAATTACTTTTCAATTAATGCAGAATCGACAAGAATCACATAATGAAGTAAATAAATTAACCAAATTTGTATTAAAAATAAGAGTTACAAATATAATCAAGATGAAAATTAAAATGTCTTATTTGTGCAAAATACATCTGCAGAACCAAAATGTCTATATAAATCCCTGTCTTAAACATAAATAAGAAACCACTGTACCTAAGGACTGCAACAAATATCGCCTTGTGTTGAATATTCTAGCTACTCCAGCCAATGTTAGTACCCATGTCTCAGCCCACTGTTTCTCTGCTGTATCTCGTGAATGGTGAATGAGAATATTACCACCACCAGATTCAATCTTCTCTTTATCAGCAGTTGTGGAAGATTCCCGCACTCTATCCAGCAAATGAAAGAGAACCTATAAAACATTTAAGATCTTTAAACTAATATCTGATTAATAAATAAAAACATTGGCAAATGTCTTTTCTATGATGAAGAATTTGTAATTGGTGTTTTATTTCATTTTACTTTAAATCAGTTTTGACTCCAGGCAACTACCTGGAGTAGTCCCTGTTATTTTCTTGGCAACATTTGAAGAAGGGATTTGTCATTTTTCTTCCTAAGGCTGAGAAAGGAGGACTGGCCCAAGATCATCCAATTAGCTTCATGCCTAAGAAAGGCTCACGGTCTCACAGTTTCTTGCCTGATGTATTAACCACTACATTAAACTGGCTCTTATTTTAATTTTACTACAATGTAATTTTAAGTGCCTTTGATACAGATTTAAGTGTTACAACAGAGCTAGCTTCTTTAAGTGCTTTTAAGTAGAATTTTTAAACATTAATTATAATAAAAACAGTTATTGCTTATATGGTAATAAAGAATTAGAATCATATTAGACCACTTTCTAATATCACTGAATTCTAAAAACATGCTCAGATGAGAATATTGATTCTATTAACTAGGGATTCAAAATGCAAAATTGATTTAGATAAAAAAGAGAAAGAAAAGAAAAGAAAAAAGTGAAGAGGACATTGTATGAGAGAACTTTGTCTGAACGACCAGACAGCAATCAAGTGATTTTTGCCATCTCTCTAATTCCGTCACATGGTTTCCTTAGTTGCTATGTTGCTCAGCAACAATTTTGCTGGAACCAATTGCAGTTGCTAAATGATGTATGTTGTTGGTTTCCATAAACAGTATTTAATTGCAATCCAATATAGTAATTTGATGATGTGCAAGAAGCAGTCCACATAGTTTTGACTTTTCCAAGCAAAAACTTCTATTTTCAAGAAGCAAGTAGTTGCCTTTTCAACAGTATGACTCAATCTTCTAATTTTAGAATCTATATTTGATGTTTTACCTGTTGATAGAAATAACTAATCTCACTTTCAGAAAATTATACCTATATCCATTTTTTATATACTGTATGTAAGAGAAACTTTCTGAACTGATAGAGCACTCCTCTTAAAATTTATAATTTCCAACTTAGGTGGGATGCAAAAAGAGAACATAATAAATACAGCTGAAAAAAAGTGAAGTCATTCACTCAGCATCTTTACTTATATGTAATATACGGTGCATTCAGAAAGTATTCAGACCCCCTTCACTTTTGTCAATTTTGTTATT
Organism: Psammodynastes pulverulentus; assembly: GCA_025802295.1. Lineage (NCBI taxonomy): Eukaryota > Metazoa > Chordata > Lepidosauria > Squamata > Psammodynastidae > Psammodynastes > Psammodynastes pulverulentus. The sequence goes on from JAOYMU010000283.1 coordinate 41,353,997, forward strand.
CTGCAGTCTGATTCTACAGTTGTTGGAATTCCTTTTTTTCCTCATTAATCTACACGCAGTACCATAATGACAAAATGAAATCAGAATTTTAAAAATGTCTGTAAATTTATTAAAAAGAAAAAACTGAAGTGTCACATTATTCAGTATTCATACCCTTCACTTAGTACTTTGTTGAAGCACCTTTGGCAGCAATTACAGCCTTGAGTCTTCCTGGGTATGATGTGATAAGCTTTGCACACCTGGATTGGGAGATTTTCTGTCATTCTTCCTTGCAAATCCTCTCCAGCTCAGTCAGGTTGGATGGTGACCATTTTCAGATCTCTCCAGAGATGTTCAATAGGGCTGACTGGGCCATTCTAGAACATTCACAGGTTGTCCCTAAGCCACTCCTGTGCTATCTTGGTTCTGTATTTAGGATCGTCATGTTGGCAAGTGAACCTTTGGCCCAGTCTGAGATCCTAAGTGCTATAGCATAGGTTTTCATTGAGCATATCCCTGTATTTTGTTCCATTCAGTTTTCCCTCAACCCTGACTAGTCTTCCAGGCCACACTGCTGAAAAACACCCCCACAGCATGATGCTGCCACCACCATGCTTCACTGTTGGGATGATGATGGGCAGGTGATGAATGGTGCCTGGTTTCTTTCAGACATAACATTTAGAATTGAGGACAAATGGTTCAATTTTGATTTTTTCAGACCAGATAATCTTGTACCCCACAGCCTGAGAGTCCTTCAGCTTTTTTGCAAACTCCAAGCAGGCTTTCATGTGTTTTGCACTGAGGAGAGGCTTCCGTCTAGTCACTCTGCCATAAAGCCCAGAGTGGTGGAGGGCTGCAGGGATTGTTGTCCTTCTAGAATTCTGTCCCATCTCCACACAGGATTTCTGGAACTCAGAGTGACCATCGGGTTCTTGGTCACCTCTCTTACTAAGGCCCCCGATTGCTCGGGCAATCAGCTCTTGGAAGAGTTCTGGTTGTGTCAAACCTCTTCCATTTGAGAATTATGGAGGCCACTGTGCTTTTAGGAACCCTCAGTGCAGCAGAAATTTTATTGTATTGTTCCCCAGATCTGTGCCTCACAATAATCCTGTCTCTGAACTCTGCAGGCAGTTTCTTTGACCTCATAGTTTTTGCTCTGCTACCGTATGCATTGTCAGCTGTGACACCTTCTATAGAGAGGTGTATGCCTTTCCAAATCATGTCCAATCAATTTAATTTACCACAGGTCGACTCCAATCAAGGTGTAG
>JAOYMU010000283.1:41372670-41383307 GCA_025802295.1 Psammodynastes pulverulentus
CTGGAAAGGGCAGCACTAGTAGTATTCAGTACTGTCAAGGCATAGTGAGGAGGCAAAGAACCTTTGCATATAGCAGTAATAAAGGCATCTCTTGATGTTACAAGACTTAATTTTCCACACAATGCAGCCATAGTTAGCTCTGCTTTTAGAATATTTTCTGTGGCAGCTTCATCAGTGCTGAAATAGTACAGAAATTATTAACATAATCCATATATATTAAAAATAATTTTGATTAAAAACAAAGCATAAATATCCATATGGTTCCATTGGAAATAAAATACATAAGCTGTGTGCACAATTATTAGGCAAGTGAGTATTTTAATCATATCATCATTTTTATTCATATTTTCCACCTCCAAGCTGTATAAACTTGAATGCTTAGTGAATATAAGCATATCAGGTAATATGTATTTGTGTAATGAAGGAAGGTGTGGCCTAAAGAGATCAACACTCTTTATCAAGATGTGCATAATTATTAGGCAGCTTCTTTTCCTCAGACAAAATGGGGCAAAAAAAAAGAGATTTAACTAACTCTAAAAAGTCAAAAATTGTAAAAAGTCTTTCAGAGACATGTAGCACTCTTGAAATTGCATATAGTCAACAGGGTCACAGGAACATGTTGAGAAAAAAAGATGCACATTATGTGTCAAAGATTTGAGAAGAATCAAACATGAAGTTACCAAGAACCCATTATCCTCCAATGCTGTCATATTCCAGAACTGCAACCTACATGGAGTGCCCAGAAGTATAAGGTGTTCAGTGCTCAGAGACATGGCCAAAGTAAGGAAGGCTGAAATTCGAGCATCATTGAACAAGACACATAAGTTGAAATAGCAAGACTGGGACAAGAAATATCTGAAGACAGATTTTTCAAAGATTTTATGGACTGATGAGAGTGACTCTTGACGAGCCAGACAGATGGACCTGTGTTTGGATCAGTAATGGGCACAGAATTCCACTATGACTCAGACACCAGCAAGGTGGAGGTGGGGTACTGGTATGGGCTGGTATTATTAAAGATGAGCTAGTTGGACCTTTTCGGGTTGAAGATGGACTCAAAATCAACTCCCAAAGCTACTGCCAGTTTTTAGAAGACACTTTCATCAAATAGTGGTACAGGAAAAAGTCTGCACCTTTCAAGAAGACCACGATTTTTCTGCAGGACAATGCTCCATCGCATGTGTCAAAGTACTCCACTGCGTGGCTTAAAGATGAAAGAATAATGACGTGGCCCCCTTCCTCATCTGACCTAAACCCTATTGATAACTTGTGGGCCCTTCTTAAATGGGAGATTTATGGTGAAGGAAAACAGTACACCTCTCTGAATAGTGTCTGGGAAGCTGTAGTTGCTGCTGCACAAAAAGTTGATTGTCAACAGATCAAGAAACTGACTCCATGAATGAAAGACTTAAGGGTGGCTGTATGGGCCACTGATTTTTTTTTTTTAATGTCAGAAATGCATATTTGTACATTTTAGTTGTTAATTACTCTAACCTCACCCCCACTTTTACTTTTTTAAATATTCAGGTTTGAGGTTTATTAACTTTTTGGATTGACCAAGAGTACTGTAGTTATTCAATAATAAAAGTAATCCTCCAAAATACAACTTGCCTAATGTGCACACAGTGTAAAAGGAAAATAAGAATTTACCAAGGTATCATAAGACATGGAAGATAATTACTAGAATTACTAGAATAATCCTGAAGACACAAAACTAATTTAAAATAGAGTCTTTTAATAATATGAGCTTATTAATATGTACATGTTTTGAAGATGTACATGTAGAATCTTTCTGGAAAATCATTTTGCATATTGGGTTACAAAAAATAAAGTATAATAAAGCTTTGTGTTACGGTAAAATAACACAAACCTTTATATTAGTTCCAATGCTGGTGCTGTACAAATAGTAAGATCAATCTCACAGAATTCTCAGAAATAATAATTCTAGCTAGGAAAACCTGAAAGTTGATGAAAGTCAGTGGAGGTCACTGTCTTATGCTGTAATTTATTTATTTCAAGCAATTGTTATATTATCAGCTGTGGTGGTATAGCGGTTAGAATGCAGTATTGCAGGCTAACTCACTACTTACTCCAGAAGTTCGATTCTGAGCGGCTCAAGGTTGACTCAGCCTATTTTTTCAAGGTCAAAAAAATGAGAACCCAGATTGTTTGGGGGGGCGGCAATATGCTAACATTGTAAACTGCTTAGAGAGGGCTATAAAGCACTGTGAAGTGATATATAGGTCTAAGTGCTATTGCTATAATCTACCTGGTATATACCTGGTATCAAAAATGATAAATCTCATGTGACTGTAGTTTAATGTTAAACAGATATAAGTTTTCTCTAGAATAGAAAAGCTTAGTTTTGCGTAACTAATCAATTAAATTGCAACAATATCCAATTCTTTATAGCTTTTGGGCCATAAATATTTTTGTATAATTTTGTCTCTTTTAGCTCTTAAAAAATAAGATACTTAGTTGACATGCAATTTGCTATACGAAGTCTCAGCTTGCCTATAAGAAAGCATAGTTTTCAAAAATGAAACTATTTAAAAACAATCCAGTACCTAGCATCCAGAAGTAAAGACAGTGCAGCAAGAAGACCACACCAACATGCATTCACCATTTCTTCCCAAACAACTCTGTGATCTTAAAGAAAACAAATTTACAATACTATTAAATAATGTGTAGCAAATCAATTATAGAAGATACATTTGTTTTCACTTAATGTACACTGTCCCCACAGTCATGTGATCACAATTTCCGACATCCTTTGTCAGCTATCAACAAGAAAAGTCAATGGAGAAACTGGCAGGAAGTCGCAAGTCGTGGTCATGTAAAGTACTTGCATAAAGACCCACATGACCCTTGCTTAATGATGGCAGCTGGGACTGTTGTAACTGCCATCCCGAAGTTGTACAATGACAAGATATCATGCTTTATAATTGTGTCGTTTAGCAATGACAATTCCAGTTCGAATGGCCATTGTAAACCAGGACTGCCTGCACTTTATTCACATAATGAAGGCTAAGTAATTTGTTAATGCAAATAGTTACATATAATTCCAAAATAATTTTTCAATTTTCATATTTTTAATCTGCAGTCCAGTGCTTTAGGGGAAATATACTTCACCTATTGTCATTTTATGAGGTAATGCAGATAAGTATATCCAGAAATACTATTCTATTATAATTTGACAGTAACAGAATCCTGAAAATCTGAAAGTACATCTCTCCCTGCTCACATCTACAGTCAAAGAAACTAGAGAAGATCCTTGTGAGATGCTTGCCAGGTCCCTATTTCTTCTGTAGGTTAAGCTGCCTACTATCTGACTATTAGACTGTGTCTCCTCCTATCTCTCAAGGTTAGTCCCACATTCCATTACATCTTTAATTCAAACTTATAATAATCTAAAATGTTATTAAATATGGTTGTCCAAAGTTTAGTAACAGAATGAGATTTTTAAAAATAAAATAATACATGCCAGATTAAAGAGCAAAACTAATGGAATATTTCAACAGCACTTATAAACACTCAATAAACAAAATCTAAAGAACTAGTTTTGTATATTTAAAAGCTATCAAATAAATAAATATATTTTAAATCAACAAAGTTTGGTCTGAATAGAAAGTGTAGCTCATTCAGAAACACATCCTATCAACTCTTCAATGCCTTCTTCTGTTATCAACCCAGTTTTGGATATCATCATATACCTGTATCTTTGTCAGTTTGATCAAGTGCTGAATAAGAATCCTGGCGGTACGAAGATGGTGTCGGTGAGGACTGTGCATCGATTGTTGATGCGTGACTGTCTATTTCAATATGTCCCAATTCTTCTTCAATCATGTTAGTTATGCCACGGACAAGATCCAGCAAACAATAAAATGCTACTGACATAGCATAGCCTTCGGGAATTGTTGGTGGCTCAACTTTATCCAACATTTCCAAACTAAGATATGAAGAAAACCCCATCCAAAATCAATTATATGGAATTGCTAGTTTATGAATAGATTTACATTACTGTAAAAGACCAGCATGCATGTTCATACTCAAAAAAGAACTAAAACATATTAATCTAAGTCAATAAGGCAGCTGAAAATAAAACTGGTTAAATTGTTATTTTTCAAACTGGATGATTTAGGGAAATGGAAATTCTCTAGAGCAGCAGTCTCCAATTTTGAAGCTCTGTGGACAGGTGGTGGCTGGGAGGGAAGAGGGGATGGTTTCAAGTGCTGTGTACTGCTGCGCAAATGCAGCTTTGTGCACTTGCCTGCTGCTTGCGAGCACTGGTTTGCAACAGACTGTAGCCTGGAACCAGGTTGCGGACCAGGGGTTGGGAACCCCTGCTCTAGACTGATTAAATCAAATAAGATCAATATTTAATGCTTTGAACATCTGCATGTCAAAAAAATTAGCCTCTAAGGCTTTCAAGTTCTGATGCAAAGACTTGATGCCATAAGAATAGCTTTCATTATTTATTGAATTTTTGTTCCGGTCTTTCATTAGGTAAGTTTATAGGGCATACAGAATAAAATCCACAATTTTAAATATAATAAAATGAAATAATCTAAAAGTAAAGAATGAATAAAAACACATAGGTAACAAAAATACAATTAATTAAAATACCAAGTAACAACATGTAATATGATGCTAACCATTTGAAAACAACCCATCTGTGTGATTTTATGAACACAGAACAGTGAAGGGAAATATTTATCTGCTGCCATCAATGTGATGCAACAGATCCCAAAATAGTCTCTAGATCAAAATCAGTTACATTCCTCCTCTTCAGTTCTATTCCACTTCTTATAGGTTGTCCTTGATTTACAACCATAATTGAGCCTGGAATTGTTAAGCGTGTCATCACATGGCAATGTTAAATTTTTTTGTGGCAATTGTGCAGTTAAGCAAATGGGAAAGTCATTAGGAACCCATTGAACCCATTGTTTACAATGGGTATTTTTTGTTGGAAACCAGAAATAAATGCCAGCTTCTAGCAAAAAATGTAAACCGCACTCCTGTGACCATGGGACACTGCAAATGACTGTAAATGCAGGGTAGTGATCATCAACTGTGAGGAGTAGGGGTAGGCTGCAAATGTTAGAATAGTGATGGCGAACCTTTTTGGCACCGAGTGCCCAAACTGGAATGTGCACACATGCACGTGCACAAGCACGTGCACTGGAGTGCCAGAAACCGAAGACCAGCTGGCTGGCATGCATGCGTGTGCCGGAGACCAGAACAGCAGCTGGCGATGGTGCGTATGCTCACAGAAGGGCTCTGTGTGCCACCTCTAGCACACGTGCCATAGGCTCGCCACCACGGTATTAGAACTTCAAATCTCAATCCTAAGTGCCTTTATGGGGGTCCTTCATAACTTTAAATGGTTGCCAGTCATTAAGAAAGGACTACCTATATGATTATCAACCCAAAGTCCATCCCAAACCAGGGAGCTTGTTAGTTCCCCAAAACTGGAAGAAGGTGCTCAATATTAAAGAATCAGAATTTTTCTTCTATTCTAAATATCAACAGTGTTTCAATAAACCTAAACCTTATATGTGTTTTCTTTTAAATGTTAACTTTATTTCATTCAATTGTGTATTAATTATTTGAACCAAGCCAAATAAGAATATCCATTTATTAATTCAATCATTTGATCTTCTATTCTAAAAATACAATATATTTAGCACTGCAACATTCATTTGCATCAAAAGTGAAGTTTCTTGAAGCAATTGGAGGCTGAAATATACCCAGTTTGTTTTTACAGATAGTCTTGACTTATGACCAAAACTGAGCCCAAAAGTCCCATTGCCATGTAAAGCAGTTAAGCGAGTTGTGCTTCATTTATGATTTTTGCCATAGTTAAGCGAATCACTATAGTTGTTAACTGAATCATTGACTTTGCTTGTCGTAAGCCAGCTGTGAAGGTTAGATATGGGGATTACATGACTCTGGGACAGAGCAACTGTTATAAATACATATGCCAGTTGCTAAGTGCCTGGATTCTGATCATGTGATCATGGCAGAGGTGGTATTCTACTGGTTCGCACCAGTTCAGGCAAACCAGTGGCAAAAAAAGCTGCCATTTGGGCGAACCAGTATCAAAAAACCTCCGATGATCAGCTGAGAAGATCGAAGAGTCCTCTTAGCTGATTGGTGCATGAATGTGCGCATGGACAGGGAGAGCGCGCGTGCATGCGAGCTCAGCAAAACAATGGTGACACCGGCAGCAACCCACCACTGGATCATGGCGATGCTACAACAGTTGTAAGTGTGAAGAAAGGTCATAAGTCCTTTCTTCAGTGCTGTTTTAACTTTGAACGGTCACTAAATGAATAATTGAGGACTACCTGTATTATAAATGGCCGTAATTACAACTTACATTTTAAATTGCAAAGAGAACTAGTTGTATTTAGTAGTTTAAAATGATGGACTAGGACCAGGGAGACCCATGTTCTAGTCCTCTTAGGGATAGAAGCCAGCTGGCTTACTTTGGGACAGCAAGTTGCTCTCAGCAACAACTGATTTTTATCAAGTAGTCAGTCATATTGTCTGTTACAATAATTACTTCAATTTATAGCTGTCCATCTCACAAGTGACTCTGTGATTTATAAACAAAATAACAAAAACAATTAACTTTTATATGCCTGATATAAAAACTTAGACATAAATAAAAAAAACAACATAAGGTAATAAACATAAAAGCATCATAAAAGATAATGGGAAGACAACCATCATTTAACCTTATTCAGCCATTCTGAAAGTTTGCCATAGGATCCCCAGGATTGATGAAGAACCACATTTTTAAGGCTTTCTGGAAGACTAACAGAGATGGGGCTAATCTCAGCTCATGGATAGTGATGTTTGGGGGAGGAGGGAATTACAGCATTTTCTATTCTTTTATAAAAGTTCCAAATAATTCTAACTGGTGTCTCCTTACACCAACTTAGTGTATGATTTTTTAAAATTAAGACTTTAAAAAAAAAAGGGATTATAACATCACTACCAATTTTTTATTATTCTAAATAGCACATGTATGTGCTGAGAGTATGGAGGATATTTTGCTCTGCAGTTTTGAGAAGACGAATTAAACAAGTTTATAAAAACATAGAAATAAATAATTTCACTTACTAGGTAGCTTTAGCACTACCCTGTGCAGATATATTGAGGATAGGTATCCAAGTACCTCTATATTCAAAAGCAGGTAATACAGTCACACCTCCACCAATACCTAACATTCCAGGATTGGATTGTGCTGAGGTTGTACCACCAGGAACATTGCCTCCTATACAAACAAATAAGAAAAAATAATGTGATATATTGTGTTATGCAGTAAAACAAAAGACCGAGAAACTTTAAATACTAATGATTGAATTTTCACTTGCAATATGTCCTGCAATATGTAAATAATTCTGACACAACCCAGAACTGAATTAGATAATAGTTTAACAGTTAAAAGTTTAATTTATTGATATAAGGAGCGTTGGTGGTGCAGAGGATAGACTGCAGTAATTGCAGACTACTTCTGCTTACAGCCAGCTGCCTGCAATTTGGCAGTTCGAATCTCACCAGGCTCAAGGTTGACTCAGCCTCTCATCCTTCCGAGGTGGGTAAAATGAGGACCCAGATTGTGGGGATAATATGCTGATCCTGTAAATCGCTTAAAGAGGGCTGTAAAAAGCACTATAAAGCGGTATATATGTCTGTGCTATTGCTATTTCTATAAGCCAAACATGTCAAACACAAGGCCCGCGTTCTGGCCTGGATGGCCGACACCTGCCTCCATGCCCTGCTTGCCAGCCTGGCCTCACAGTCCGTGAGGCTCTCCTTTTGCTGAGGCAGTGGGGCGGCCCCTCACTGGCTCCAGGGTGGGTCAGATCTAAGGTTGACCATGTTCCAGCCCAGATGGCTGCTAAAAACCTCCATGCCCCATTTGCCGGCCTGGTCTCACAGCCCGCAAGGCTTTCCTTTCACTACCCCTGCATGGGAAAGCCACAGCTGCCAGTGGCACGGCCATTGACAGCACTGCCAATCCCCTGCCCTCGTCCCTTCCTAGTGTGGAGGAACGAAGGAGATAGGAGTGACAAGCAGGGGAGAGAAGGAGGAAAGAAGACAGGAAAAGGGTAGGGATAGGAGGAAGGGGGGAGGAAGAGGAGAAGGAAAAAGGAGGAGGGTGAAGAGAAAGAGTAAGTAAGTAAGATGGGAATGTGAAGGAGGGAAGAAAGAAAGGAAGGAAAGAAAAAAGATGGGAATGGGAATGAATGAATGAATGAAGGAAGGAAGGAAGGAAGGAAGGAAGGAAGGGAGGGAGATTATGAGAGGGAGGAAGGACTTCTGAAGGAAGTTGTATCTTAGCACTTGGCCAGCAACAGCCCTGCTGCCCTTTCGCCATCCCCTTGCCTTCTCTTCTCCTGGTGGGCTCACATCCTATAGCTGAGGATGCTTTGGTTACAAAGCCGAGTCTCCTCGCATGGAGAGGGTGTGGGCCTCCGTCTGATTCACACATTTTGTCCTCCTACACACACCATGAGCAACCTAGCCAAGGAAAGTGAGCATAGCAGCAGCAGCAGCCTCAAGGAGGAGGTAAGCGCAGCCAGTCACCCCTTGGGGAAGTGGGGCTGGCCAGGACTGTGGGGTCTCGGTGCCCTGCAAGCTCAAGAGCTGGGCTGGGCATTTGCCCTCCACTGACCAGGGCTCCGGGCAGTCTGTGCCGTCATCCAGGAATTCTCTGCCTGAGAGGGATGGTGAAGTTTCTTTGGTGAACAAGGTTTTGGCGCTCACGCTGCTGCTGCCTTCCTCTGTTGAAGACAATGGATCCCCCCAGCCCCACCTGGGCCACCACAGGCACCCAACATGAGCTGTTGAGCTGGCCATGCCCCCCCAATTCCTCCCCCAGGTCAAGCACAACCCTGATGCAGCCCTCAATGAAATAGTTTGACATCCCTGATATATGTTATCAGAGTTTTTTCAGAGTTCTAAAAATGTAAAGCATATTCTATAGATCACAGACTTCCCTCTCATCAAATATGAATTTCTTTGTGCAAAAATGTAAATGAAATAAAAAAGTTATAGAAGAATTATAGATAATAAAAATGAATATATATATTGAAATAGGATTGGTCCTTGAATAAATAATTTAAAACAATACATTCCATTTACCAGTTTGGTTTATTGTAGCTGAGGCACTTCCTGTGTTTGGTACAAGAAACAATGATTGAATAAATGATCCCAAAGCATTGACTATGTCACGGAATACTTTGGTAGAATGCTGCTTCATATCATAAGATTGACAAAATGACCTGGTAAAAATATGAGTAAAACCACTGTTACTTTTATTTTCAAACATCACATACAATTTGTGACCCTATATTTTAAAATAATTGTCCTTAAATTTATTAAAATTAAGAAAAGACCTCATATTTTATAGCAGGGCTTTTAAATTCAAGAATTTAAAATAGATTTCAATATCAAGGCATCATAATATTTTCTGGCATACCCAGCAAGAATTCTAGAATATCTCCAAATATATAAATATTTTATTTAAAAAAATCACTTAATTTAGTACATCAGTTCAGGAAAAGCCTCTACCTTAGTAGTTGTGGTTGCACACAAAGTCTATGTATGGATTCTGCTGCAACAGCTCTTAACCACTGAGGTTTATCTGAATCCAGAAACTTTACAAGTAATGACAGAAAGATTTCACATTCGGTTACCTAAACAAAAAAACACTGTGTTAAGAGACAAATAATTCTAATTTAGATTAATGTGTGCAATAAGTCAATGTTACATTTAGCTACAACCTCAGTTTTAATGGGAAGCAAGATTAAGAAATCTCATTTCTAAACAATTAGAAAATAATTGAATACAATTTTTCAAGTACATAAAGTTTTATTCTAATTTGTACATACAATGGTTAATTCTACAACAAAACCCTCTGAAATTTACTTCTGAATAGATTTTCAGAGCTGTATTGAAAATGACCCCAGGTGACTTCAAGTATATAGAACAGAAATAGCATGTATCACATTTTGGTGCACAAGATATTTAAGATACATCATTTGAACAATAATATTAAAATTGCATTCTTACCAACAAAGTATAGAATTGTTTGATTAATACAGAAACAACTCTTAAAAGGCGCATACAAATAGGAAAATAAGGCTTTTCCACTGGTGCAGGTGAAGATGAAGTACCAGAGCCTTGTCTGAATTTGATATTTGGTGAAAAGAGCTTAATCACCAGTGGACAAACTCTTTCTTTCAGGAGGAAACTAAATTCTTGATGCTGAAAGTAAAAAGAACATTAACATGGTACATTTTAGTAGAAAAAAACAATTAGTAATCTTTAGGAATGCTATGTTGATATTAACATTCTAAAACAGCCATAAATACATATGTTTCAATTTTTTTAACCTTCAGAAGCATAGGTATACCAAAACATGTATGATCTTATCTAACAAACTCTGAGTTGATAAAAATGTTATAGGTAAATATGGAGAAAATGAAATCAAATGATATTAAGTTATGACTGTTTAATTTTGTTTGATCCTACTAGTTATCATGCCTGAGTACAGGTAGTCCTCGAGTTACAACCACAATTGAGCCCAACATTTCTGTTGTTAAGTCAGTTTTGCTCCA
>JAOYMU010000283.1:41392526-41406134 GCA_025802295.1 Psammodynastes pulverulentus
TGGGTGATTTATTGTAATTTTCTTTTGGATTATTGTGTTTTGTTCTTTTAAAATTAAAAAAAAAAAAAATTTGGCTGACTGTGCGATGATCAATAATAATTATACAATAGAATTCCCTTTAACATTCAATGATTCGTTCTATTAAAGATACTTTATCTATTTACATAAAGCACACATCCTATTTAAAAAACTACTAAATTATGTAGCACCAAAAATAAGTTTATTTTGTATTAGTATCAAGGTAAGGGTTCCCCTTGCACATACGTGCTAGTCATTCCTGACTCTAGGGGGTGGTATTCATCTCCATTTCTAAGCCAAAGAGCCAGCGCTATCCAAAGATGTCTCTGTGGTCATGTGGCTGGCATGACTAACGCCGAAGGCGCATGGAATGCTGTTATCTCGCCATCAAAGGTGGTCCCTATTTTTCTATTTGCATTTTTATATGCCTTCGAACTGCTAGGTTGGCAGAAGCTGGGACCGTTACGTGGCACTAGGGATTTGAACTGCCAAACTTCCGACCTTTCTAATTGACAAGCTCAGCATCTTAGCCACTGAGCCACAGCGTCCCTTGTATTAATATATGGGGTATCAATTAATAGTTTACTAGTTTTGGCTAGAAATCACTCCAGCAAGCTATATTTTAGCTTCAACTGAGTTAAAAAATTAAAACTATTACTTCCAAATTCTAAAAATAATGACACTTAATTTCACATCAAACATAACAGATTCAAGTCATATAACATTTTAATAAATTAAATTTATTTATTCTGTTTGAAAATAATTACCTGCTAGGATGTCAGTGTGTCGTGCTGCTGTTGTTTTTACTTTTATTATTCCTGACTCAGCAGCCTGTGAAAAAATAATTAAGAAACCAGTTTATTTACACTTTACATAATTATTTGTTTAACAGCACCATAAAATGTTATTTTTACTGTTGCATAAATTGCATTCATAAAGTGTACACATACTCCTAGCCTAGTTAAATTTTACTTAACTAAGGTGTATTGTACATATTATATGCTAATCATGGAAATATCTCACTAATCATGGAAATATATCTCATCTCATTTTTATTTTTTGGAAAGTATGTGAATTGTTTGAAAAAAATGTTCCAAGCAAAAAATCCTTGTTCGAATTTTCTGTTTAAGCAAATACCACATCAACCAAACTTTTTAAAATTAAATCACGTAAGCTTAACATGCATTTAGTTCATAAAGGCAAGCAGTGGGAGAGTATACATGCATGCACAACTTAGCACAACTTAGGTTAAGAGTCTCAACTGCCCAGGATAAAGAACTGGTTAATTTTAAACAAGAAGCTATTAGACATGGAGGACCATGTACTGAGATTTGGAGACACACTATTTATGATATGACAAAACTAAAGTGAATGCAGGTTTTAAGAATCATTTTGTTAAGAGGTTGGAATAAATATAAAACAAGGCTCTTTCTTAAGATACATTTTTGGTTATCAACCAAGAAGGTTTTATTTAACCAAGAGTACACTTTACTGGACCTTAAATAGTTACAGAAGAAAAGCGAAGCCAACTCTAATATTTCCGCGCGTAAAAACCATAATTAACTTTTCCTTTCTCCCTTGGACTGCCCATAATTATTATTCACTGTCCAATCATTTGCATTCTTTTTTGTCTGGAGAACAGAGTTTTCATTCTGGCAGACATTCCCAACAAACACCTTGGGAGGCTGGCATTGTCCCAGACTTCGAGTCGGCATTCTTGGCATTCCTTTACCACTACCCTCTTCCGCTTCCCTCCCACTGTTGCTAAATGTCTATCTTGGAGTGGAAGTTGCGAAGCAAGCTGATTTGCAGCCATGACATGTGCCCCTACAAAAAGAAGAACTAGTCCTGAAATATAACAAACAGACATACATCATTAATAACATGACAAAACCACTACTGTACAAAAGTCACCTTGGTTTGTCTGGATAGTGGGCATAGAACATCCAGGTGAGTTTTGGGCAGGTGTCAAACTCAAGGCTGGGTGGCTGGATCTGGCCCATGAGGTACTTATATCTGGCCTGTGGGGCCGTCCTGGAAACAGCGAAGGACCTGCCCACGGTGCCTCTACTGTCACTGGATTTATGATCCAGATGATGGGAAAAGGGTCCACATACTTGGGACCCAACTTCTTGAAGGATTGCCTTGACTGCAAAATCTTGGTAGAAAGGTGCACCTTATGCCCTATTCTCCTTTTGGAGCACTCTTTTCCTATCAGCTTTAAGGGCTGTCTTGGCTTGGGTTTGGTGGCCCGCTTAGTTTTTAAAAAGTTTGTGATGGGCAGGGTGATTTGAGCAAATGCAGGGATAAATTGCCGGTAAAAGTTGGCAAAGCCAAGGAAACTCTGCAGTTGTTTCATCATCCAAGATGCTTCACAATCTAAGACTACATACACCTTTCCAGGATCCACCTCTATGCTGTCCTGTGAGATTTGGTACCCTAGGTAATCCAGTTTTGTTTTATGAAAGTCACATTTGGACAGTTTTATGTAAAGCTGGGCTTTTCAGAGCTTTTCAAGTACCACTCCAAATAACTTCACATGTTCTTCCATTGTTTTGGTGTAAATCAAAATACACCAAACCTCTTTGTACAAATGCTCGTGCAGAACCTCATTTATCAACTGCAGAAAGGTGGCTGCAGCCCCTTGCAGTCTGAAAGGCGATACTTGAATCTGGTAACAACCCAACGGACAATTAAATGCCATTTTCCACTCATTGCCTTTCTTGATTCTCACTTAATAATATGCCTCCTTAAGTCCAATTTTATAAAAATCCTCCCCTAGGCAAAGTGCTCTAACATTAAGGGGAGTACATGTTTTCTCCGCAAATGGCATTTAATCCGTGATAGTCTACCACTTCCTAAGTAACCCATTTTTTTTCTCTCTGAAGATCACGGGCACTGCCATGTGTGACTTTGCCGGTTGAATAAAACCCCTGGCTTTTTTGTCAACGAATGCTTGGGGTTCCTCCATTTCTCTAGGTGTCATCGAGTACAGCTTAGATTTTGGCAGTTTGACCCCAGGGACAATCTTGATGGCACAGTCCGTGGGGAGGTGGAGGGAAAGTACGTCACAATCCTTTTCACTGAACATCTTGGCCAGATCTCAATATTCACTAGGAATGGATGGATTTGCCCTGCCTGGGCTTTTCTTGCACCTTCAGATTTCGCTTTTCTGATTAGTGGCTCATTGACATTTTTTAGCACTTTTGTGCTGGTTTCCTGGCGCTAAGGTTTCTTCTCCATCTTCAGCCAGTTTTGCTCCCAGTCTATGCAGGGGTTCCACTTTTTGAACCACACAAGTTCCAGGATCAGGATTTCAGTCATTCCTGGGGTCACAATGGATAGTTTTTACATGGGCCCCTACACTCATCTCCACCTCCCTCACTTTCCCAGCCAGCTGGGAAAAGCTATAGGTCTTTTCAGTTCCCTTAGTTGGATCCCAGTTTTTCTAGCACACAGAGCTAACTTGACACCTGGTGCACCCTGGATCTAGCAGGGCTGTCAGGTCCCCTTTTCACCCTACGGAAGCCACTGTTATTTCCATCCTAAAGGTGATGGGGAAGATGGTGCCACTTATTATTGGGTCGTCTTCCCCTTCTCTATCACTCTTGAGCATGACTGGGATGTTCTTGGTCAGAGTTCATTCCTCTTCATTGGATGGTGGGGTGAACTCTATGACCTTTACTCCTTTATGACAACCTTTTTTTGGTTTTGGTAAACCCTTTCCCTTCTTTGGTTGGCCCCGGGGCTGGGGAGCAGTCATTGGGTTTGGTGTGGGACACTTGGCTGCTTTGTGCCATTCCTTGCTGCAGGGCCTTGCTGATAGGGTCTTGGCACATTTTGCCTATCTTGGCAGCGGCTGTGCATCTTCTTCCTCCTCTCAGGTAGATAGATGGTGGCTTCGGCTCTTTCATTCCACATGCTCATGGAACTCACTCAGATCGATTTCCACTTCATTGGTCAGATGCTACCATGCTTGTAGAGTTTGCGGCATTCCCCAGGATAAGCAGGTGTAGTACACCTCCTTTCTCAACCCTTCTAGGAATTGAGTGATCAATACACATTCAGGCCAGTTTCCCAGGTGGTTGCCCAGCTGGCAGAAGTCTTGAATGTATTCTGTTACTGGCTGCTTCCCCTGTTCAATGGCCTGGATGCAGGTTTCTGCGTTGAGGTTGACTAACTCTGGGGTTTCCTCGTCATGTAGTGACACCAGTTACTCTGAAGCGTCTTCCTCCAGGTTGACAGCAATGGCATCCACATGGACTGCACTATCTGGATATAATGCTCTGTAGCACTCCATGTGATGCCAAGCCTAAGCTAAGAAATGAGCTTCAGACACTCATCAAAATGAGTTGCAAAGAGAGATAGCGGGTGGTCTTCATGAACCAGGTTAAATCCCAGAGCCAGGGGCCTACCTACGTTACCAGGGCTGGTGAATGAGCTTCTGGTGGATAAGTAGCAATAGCAGGTGCCATTGCAGGAGTGATGAGTCTCAGTACAGGGGCAGTATCTCCTGGTGTCACCAGGGTGTGGACTTCCATTCTCTCAAACTTCTCAATAGTTCCATAGCTGGGCTTGGGGTGATGGCCTGGAACTTCCACTCGGTGGGGTCATCCCATTCTGCTGCCTGTTGAGTCTTTCAGCGGCTTTTCTCACCACATTTACCCCTGGGGGGTATCTTCGGCCTTGGTCACCTTCCCCACCTCCAACAACCATCGAGTCTTTAGCCCCTGGGGGTGGTGATCTCCTATTGCTCTTTTGAGCAAACTGCTGTTCCAGTTTCTTGGCTTTGGTTTTCAGGCATGTTCCAGTGGTTTGAAAGTCTGCTCCCCTCTGGGAGGGACCCAGTGTTTCCTGGGTCAGCTTTCCCCTGGTTTCTTTTTTTGCTCCTGACCCTTCCCCAGGGCCAACATTGTTGCTCAACCTTCCCAGTGGGGTCAAGGTAGGTTGTTTCTGTGAGAGTTGGCTTAATGTCAACTGTTCTATCCATTTAGCTAGCAAAGAAAGATTCCTGGGCCATTACTTAACCAAGAGTATACTTTACTGGAGCTTAAATGATTACAGAAGAAAAGTGAAGCCAACTCTGACATTTTCGCGTGCAAAAAGCATAATTAACTTTTCCTTTCTTCCCTGGCCTGCCCATAGTTATTATTCACTGCCCAATCACATGCATTCCTTTTTGTTTGGAGAACAAGCTCTTCATTCTGTCAGATATTTCCAGCAAATGACCTTGGAAGGCTGACTTTGTCCCAGGCTTTGAGTTGGCATTCTTGGCATTCCTTTACACGCGCACACACCCCCCCCATTGCCTTCCCACCATTGCTAAATGTCTGGCTGTGAGCGGGAATTGGAAAGTAAGCCGATTTACAGCCATGACACGATGACTATAAGACCAGCCTGATGGACCTATGGTGAAATATATTATGCTCAAGGTGAACCCTTCAAAGTTGAAAAACAATTAAGAGTTGGAAATAAAGTTAAATAACATTATGTTTTAATTAAATTTCCTATTCATTCATTCTATTAAAAAATTGAATATATAAAATGGATTACCAAATTAATGCAGTACTAGAATCTTATGCATATTTATTTAAAGTAGTTCCCAATGTAGTGGAATCCTTTCTGATAATGGTGTACAGGATTGAAAAACTAAAATTTTTTTTTTTAAAAAACTCAAATTAAGTTCAAGAATAATTTGTATTATTATTATACATCTAAAAACTGGAATCAATATAGCCAGAAGAAATTTGCTTCACTTTGTGACTTTGTTTGAAGGAGTTTTTGGATTTTTAACAATCACAATTCATTAAGCATAATCACCCAGTGGCAAAATCAATACATATTTTTGAATATTTTCTCAGAGGTACTTTGCATATAAAAGAGCTGAGCTGCAGAGTTGATCTGGAGCTGGGGGCACAGAAATGAAATGAAATTGTACTAAGTGGCCTAACTATGGAGATAGTCCATTTGCTATTACCATTATGTAAAAAATAAAAGTTGTCCTTAAATTAATTTCTGCTGGTGGTTCACAAAATACTCTTGGCAAAGTTATGGAATTATTTTGCAGAAAATGAGGACATAACAAACATTCCTTTGAAACCCATCTTTTCCTCTCCCCTGAACATTCATCTTTAGAAGGCAACAACAGATCAATTGGAATCACTTCTAAATGAATACATTTTCCCGAAAATCAATACTTCTGTAGGAAAAGGAGGACAAAGAAAATAGATGTAGTCCTTTTCAAGAAACACCTGAAAAATTTAAGAAGGCTGCTTTTAAGATGATTTGTAAAATAAACTATTGAATGAGCAGTCCATATTTTTAATAGTAATTTCATTAAAGATTATAACAGCAAAAACCAAACAAACTATAAAAGATAGAATAAAAGGAGAAAGTGCAGAAAAAGAAAAAAGAGAAAAAGAAAATAAGAATATAGTAAAACATAAAAATGATGCCTATCTTCCTCACAACAAGTAAAAAATTTAGTAACATCAATTTCACTTAAAATGCAATACTGGTAGTTGACCTCTTTTTCCTTATCTTATCTGTAAACAAATCCATAAAGCATTGCCATTTCAGGCCTGATGTTAGCAAAATCCATTAGTGGAGATAATGTTATCTATTTTAATTTTGACCAAACAAGCCAACTTTATATTTCTTCCTTTTAACAATCTTAATCTTTAATGCCTTCAAATAATGTCATAGCACTTCATTTCTTTTCATTTTTTCTTGTCCTTTCTCACAAGATTCTTCAAAACTATATAATAAGCTTCTTTTGTAAATTTGTAAATCCAATACAGTAAATTTATCCAACTCATTCTCTTGCTTTATTTAAAAAATTTTAATGATTAAAACATCTGCCAGTTTCTTTTCTATGTTCAGTGTTACAACTTTTTCTATGTCATTATATTAGTCTGTCATTTGTAAATCCACTTTCAACTCACTTTCAGTCTTATCAGACAGGACTTTTGCTGTTCTGTAACATACTTTAGAGATAGTCTAGCTCTAGCCATAGAAGCAGATACTATTAAAATCAACCTCTGGATCCATGTTCAAAAATATTCTTCAATATGCCCATTAGAATATCTTGCTTCATTCTGCAATTGTAAATCAAGTTTAAATGTTCTTTTCCTTTAATTATAAACTTTAGTTCCCTGTAGTATTCAAGGTCAAGGCTCAATTGCTTTGCTTTTTTCAAATCCTAATGCTTTTCAGCTTGCCAATGAACTTGGGGGAGGAAAGGGGAAAATAGAATGCCAAGAATGTATGGAGATATGCGGAGAGCATCGTGAGCATGGAAACCATCAAGGTCACGACTGCAGGTGCTTGAGAAAGAGATGCACTGTTCTCATAACAAAAGAAGGTCTGATAATTGGACAATGTGATCAGTCAGGGGTGGGGAGAAGAGGAACCTATTGTTTAACTAGGCAAGCATTTGCACAGGAAAACCAGAGCTGGTTTTGTTTTTCAGTACCAACGTGGTATATCCAATAAAGTTTTATTTTTGGGAATTCAAATTTCCCGAGAGTGTTTCCTTGTTTTGGGTTCACTAGTTGGACAGCTGACATCCAATTTTTTAAATCTTATTTTTTTTTTAAAAATCAAAACAAAAATATTTTCCCACAGGAAGGATTCTTTATAATTAATTCCAAAATCTTATTTCAAATTTATCTGGTCCTTTACTCCACTTATAACTTTCTAAAAATCAAAATTTTAATTGTTTATAAATAGGACGTTGGTTTACCTGAACTTCCGTTCTCAGTGGACGATTGGAGGATCCAAGAAAGGTTTGACAGTTGTCTTCTGCCCAGAGACCGAATCACCAGATTTTTGGCCATACCGTTAGGCTTTCAGTTTTAGACAAGACGCAGCCATCTGGTGAAACAAAACTTGACAAACATTACGACCCCGACCCCGGACGACAAGGGTGGGAATTGATCCTCCAATCGTCCGCTGAGAACGGACATTCAGGTAAACCAACGTCCTTTCTCCAGCTTGCCGATTGAAGGATCCAAGAAAGGGACATAGCCAAGCTAGAGATCCAATTGGGAGGGCAGACAGATGGTCCTGGGTCCTTAATCCTCAATCACCCTCTGAAGCACCCTTCTGCCAAACGCGGCGTCAGATGAAGCGAAGACTTCCATCTTGTAGTGACGAATGAAGGGTGTCGGGGGTGCCCAGGTAGCTGCCCTGCAGATCTCATCGATGGAGGCTTGGGTAGACCACGCAGTCGAAGCAGCAGCGCTCCTAGTGGAATGAGCTGTCAATCGTTGGGGAACTGGCAAGGATTGAAGTTCGTACGCCTTGGAAATACATGACTTGATCCAACGTCCCACTGAAGAAGATGACACCTTTTCTCCCATAGAGGAAGGCAGGTAAGAAACAAAGAGATCCTCCAACTTTCTGAACGCTAGGATTCGTTTAATGTAAATACGAAGAGCTCTCCTTACATCCAGCATATGCCAAGACTTCTCTCGAAGGTGACTTGGATGCAGGCAAAAGTCCAGGAGGATAATCTCCTGGGTGCGATGAAATGATGAATTGATTTTCAGCAGAAAGGCCAGGTCTAGGCGTAGAACCACTGTGTTGGAATGGAACACGCATAAGTCTCCCTGTACAGAGAGTGCAGCCAATTCAGATATCTTCCTGGCAGATGTGATCGCCACCAGGAAAGCCACCTTGAGGGACAAGTATCTCAGAGATGTGGACCTGAGAGGTTCAAACGTGGAAGTCGTAAGGGCCTGGAGAACCTTAGATAGGCTCCATGTGGGATATCGATGAATTACAGGGGGTCTGATATTGGTGGCACCCTTTAAGAAAAGAGTCACCATGGGATGAGTGGTCAAGGACCTACGCCCACCAGACGAAATGACTTTGGATAGGGCCGCCACTTGTCTATGTAAGGTATTTGGAGCTAGACCCTTATCCAACTCTTCCTGTAGAAATTCTAGGACTTGGGGAACGGAAGCAGAAGTGGCGACTAGTGACTTGCCCTGGCACCACCTAGCAAAGGACCTCCAAGTGGATTCCTGGTGGTGGAAGGGTGTCTGGCAGCATGAATACTGTCAATTACTTTGGTAGAGAAACTTTTTCAAGACAGGATGTCCCGCTCAATCTCCACACGGTGAGCTGCAGCCATTGGGGATCTGGGTGAGTCAGGGCCCCCTGAGTTAGCAGTAATTTATGAGGGGCAATTCGCCACAGGCGTGCTATCGACAGGTCGACCAGGTCTGCGAACCAGGGATGTCTTGGCCAGTGGGGCGCCAACAGTAGTATCTCCGCCCGTTCCATCAGCACCTTCCTGATCACCCCCGGAATGAAAGGGAGGGGAGGAAAGGCGTATAGCAGTTCCGATGGCCACAGGCAGCAAAGCACATCCACCCCTTCGGCCCCTGGTTCTTTGAACCTGGCAAAAAACCTCGGCAGCTGAGTGTTCTTTGCCATGGTGAAAAGGTCTATGACAGGACGGCCGAATCTGTGTACTATGTCGTTGAAGAGCTGAGTGCCCAGTCTCCACTCGTAGTCGTTGATGGTTGCACGGCTCAGACAATCCGCCCTTAAGTTGGTTGCTCCGGAAATGTGTTCTGCCCGGATCGACGGAAGATTATCTTCTGCCCACAACCCCAATAGTTCCGTCTTGCGGAGGAGAGACCTGGAACGAATGCCCCCCTGTCGGTTTATGTGGGCCTTTGTCGCCATATTGTCTGTGAGGACCAATGTGACGACCGGCAACCAACAGGAGAAACTGTCGCAGGGCTAGGTTGACTACTCTGAGTTCTAGAAAGTTAATGCTGTGCCTCAGCTCCGACTGAGTCCAGCGACCTTGAACCACCTGTGATTGCAGATGAGCCCCCCAGCCGAAGACGCTCGCATCTGTCGTGAGGATCACCCGGCTGAGCTCCTTGAACAGAGTGCCTTTGGTTATGGCCGGGGACGACCACCACAGGAGGGATTGTAGGATGATTGCATATGTACCTCGTGGTTGGAGTTGCTGCTGCCCTCCCGTTGAAAGGGCAGCAGAAACCACTGTAGTGCCCTTGGAAGGAGGCGAGCCCAGGGCACTATGGCGACGCAGGACACCATCTTCCCCAGCAGGTGGGACAGACGTGACAGGGGAACTCTTCGAGCCTCCCGAACAGCACTCACCAGAGATCGGATAGTGACTACTTGATCTGGAGAGAGAAACACCTGGCATACTTCTGTATCGATCACCGCTCCCAGATGCTGCAGGCGGAGCGTTGGCTGGAGGTGGCTCTTCTGAAGGCTCACTGAAAAAACCATGATCTCTTAAAAGACAAATGGTAGTCTGTAAGTCTGTTAGGGCTCGGCTGCGGGACGAAGACTGAATTAAGAGATCGTTCAGATAACATTGGACTCGAACCGGAATGGCCCGTAAGTGTGCTGCCAGGGCTGCCATTATCTTGGTGAAGGTTCTTGGGGCTGAGGAGAGGCCAAATGGGAGCGCCCTGTACTGGTAGTGCCTGCCTGCATATCAGAACCTTAGGTACTGCCTGTGGCTGTAAAGGATAGGAATGTGAAGATAAGCCTCCATTAAATCCAGAGAGGAGAGAAGGTCACCCTGACGAATTCCCTCCAAGATGGAGTGAAGGGAATGCATCTTAAAACGTCGGTAAACTATATGGGAATTTAGGTGCTTGAGGTCCAGGATAGGTCTTCAGCCCCTGGAAGACTTTGGGACCACGAAGAGAATCGAATAGAAGCCTTGTCCCCGTTGTTCCTTTGGCACCTGCTCTATAGCTCGAATCAAGAGAAGGTGTTCGATGGTGGAGACCATGATCCCCCTTTTTAAGGTTTCTCTGGACACAGAACAACGAAGTATATGCTTTGGGGGTGGAGAGGAATTCCAGGGCCAAGCCTTTCTTTATTGTATGCAAAATCCAATTGTCCGACATTATATCTTCCCATTGACGGGCGTACAGAGACAAGCGCCCCCCAATAGGAAGGGAAGGACCGTAGTCAATGGGACCTACGATAGGGACAACCCCCTGCCCTTCGAAAGGGCCGCTGGGCTTGAGATTGGGATCTCATCCTATCCCTGGCACCTGGCCTATCCCAAGTACGGTCAGATCTATGGGAGAATGGCTGTTGAGGTAGAGGAGTCCCGAACCCTACGGAAGGGGTACGGAAGGACTGCCTTCGAGGATAGGGAAACACGCGGCACTCAGATCACCTGCCCACAGGGGGCATGACTTTCCTGTTGTCTCTTCCCTCCACTAAAATGGGGTCGAGAGAATCCCCAAACAGTAGGGAACCCTTATGGGGGGCAGATGCCAAGTGCCACTTGGTCTTGACATCCGCCTGCCAGTGGCGGAGCCACATGAGGCGTCGAGAGGCAACAGTAGATGCCATTGCCTTAGAGGCAAATTTGATGGCATTGAGGGAGGCATCAGCCGAGAACTCAGCAGCTGCCACCAGTTTGTTTAGGTCCTGGTGCAGCCTGGTGTCCCTGGGTTCAGTCCTCTCTAACATCTGGCGTAGCCAGCGCAGGGAAGACCTAGTGAAGAAGAAGGCTGAAGAAGCACTCTTAATGGCCCACTCCGTGGCCTGATGAGTTATGCGAAAGGCCAACTCAGCCTTCCTGTCCTCAGCCTTCAAACTTTCGATCACATTCCCAGTCAAGAGGGATGGAGTGGCCAGGGAGGCAATAGGGGAATCGACCCCAGGAACCCTTGAAATCGCTTCAGAAATAAGGGAATTAATGTCTGCAGGCAAGGTCGAGACAGGAACAGCAGGCGGAGCTAGCTTAGAAGCAGGAGCTCTCCAGTCTCCTGTTGCTGGGCAAGGTTCATCTTCAGAAGCAACAGTATCCAAATTCCTGTCAGGAGAGAAATGAGCCTGCTCACCAGCGCCCTCTGGTAACCAAGGCTCCACAATAGGAGAAAGTGTTAAAGTATCAGAAGTTTTAGAAACTTTCCCTTTTTTAAGAGTAGATTGCTGTTCAGCTTGCCTCTTAGCTCTTGACAAATGTTTCTCCAGGACTTTGTGCCTTCTTTTGGCATCCTTGTCCTCCCACCTAGAGGAAACCTTGGTTTCTCGGGCCTTAGCCTTAATCTTGTTCGCAGCCCTATGAGCTGCCTTAAATTTGGCGCCCTTTTTAGCCTCTAACAAAATGGCCATTGCTCTGCTCACCTCAGTTCTGACAGGAGGCATGGGATCCACCATTTTAAAACACGAAAGAAGCACCAGTTCAATAGATAAGGAAAACTCCTCTAACTCACGATTCTGAAGTTGCAGTCCAGCCAAATGTCCAAAAATCTGTTCCGATCCTCCAGGCTCCTTAAATAGCTGTCAGTAGGAGCTCTGAAGTGCCACAGTTCAAAGGGGCTGCCGAAATTCGCCGCTGTGCCTCACGCAATGGCTGCCGTGGCAAAGGACACGGCGGCAGCATGGGCTTTTGAAGCCGCGGTTCCTCTTCGGCCTCGCTGCGGCAAGAGAACATGGTGGCAGCGAGGCTGGGCGCCTAGGGCCATAGGTAGCGGTGGCTCTTCTCGCTGTGGCCATCACGGCTATGGGACACGATGGAAGTGAGGTATGAGGATGGCGGAGGCGGCGGTGTTGGCTCTTGCGACAGCTGCTGTGGCAAAGGACGCAGCGGCAGTGAGGAATGATCAGCCACAGAGCTGAAGGCGGTGGCGGTGCCTCTCGCAACGGCCGCCGCGGTGAAGGACACGACGGTGGCGAGGGCGGGAGGCAAACGGGCCACGGCAGTCACAAAGCGGCTGCAACACCTCAGTTAGCGGCCGCCGTGGCGAGGGACGCGGCGGTGGTGAGAACGTTGGCCACAGAGAAGGTGAGACCATCAGAGGCCAGATTGCTAGGAGGTGCCAGAGGCTGACAGTGGTGGCAGTGGAGAAGCTAACCACTTTGCCTCAGGCTCAACAGGCGGGGCCTGTGAGCCCGGCTCATGGAGCCTTCCACTAAGGCTAGAATAAAGTAACTAACTAATAAATATAATAAGGAAAATAAAATACAATAAATCAAATTAAATTGGTCAGATTGCCAATTGGGGAGCAAAAAGGATTGACAGAAGTCAAAGTATGTCTCTATAGGGCAAGACCGAGTCTAAAACTGAAATCCTAATGGTTACAACAGTGGGTGTGGCCAAAAATCTGGTGACTCGGTCTCTGGGCAGAAGACAACTGTCAATCCTTTCTTGGATCCTCCAATCGGCAAGCTGGAGAATTTGCTATTTATTGCATTTTTTTAAAAAAAAAATCTTAAAGTTGTAGTTAAAAGTTATTTTGCTAAGGATTAAAGGAAATTCATGCAGCTTATTAATCCTAAGATTCCTAATAGTTGAAAAGCAGCTTACAAGCAATTTCCAAAAGTGATTAGAAAAGGAAGTATGCAAACTTAATATCCTTTCAAAGATGCCAATCACAATTTGAAGAAGATGGTTATTCCTTTTCAAACATCTCTGAATACTCTTCCTAAAATGATTGTCACACAAATACAGAGAATATATATGTATTCCCAATAATGTATCTACATCATTTTTTTTATTTTAATTTTTTTATTGGATTTTAAAAGAACAGTACAAAAAAAAAAAGTACAATAAATCACCCGTTG
>JAOYMU010000283.1:41424433-41436291 GCA_025802295.1 Psammodynastes pulverulentus
CTATTTGAGCGCCACCTCGGCGGAAGGGTTGAAAAATAGAGCGCCATGGCGTTCAAATAGAGGTTTTACGGTATTTGAAAATCCACTTTTCTGCCAGATTTTTTTTTTGGGGGTGAGAGATTTTTAACTATAACTTTAGTTTTTTCTGTTTATTTTTAGTCCTGCTACCTCTCCAAACTCCTCTATCACTTTTAATAGCTTTGGGATGTCTCTAGAAGTTCTTCTACAATAAATACCAAGTCATCTGCAAATGCTTGCAGTTTGTATCTTTTCTCTCTTATTTCCAGTCCCTTAATTTCTAAGATTTCCACCTGCTCTTTGAAGAAGGACTGTAGGTACAGGGAAAAAAAATAATCACAAATTGCGTACCAGACCAGTCCTAAATAGGGAGGTGCGACCTACTTAGGATTAAAGATAATATTAGCCAGTCTTGCTAGGGTTGAACCTGAGTTGGTTTTTCCCTATCCAAATTTTCATCATATCCAGACATTAGGACAAGTAGTTGATAGCTTTACTTTGCCAGCTTAAGATTCATGTGCAGTACTGATGCTGCTTGAGATGATGAACCAAACTCAGCAGTTTCATGGCTTTTATTCAGAAGGGGTGAGGACTCCAAGTACTGTTGTACCCTACATTTCAGGGGCTTTGACCACAAACATTCTCTTCCTGCCAGCATCGACTGAAACTGATTATAATCACAAAACACAGCACCCCCACTCCTAATCCCTATTGGGAATTGAAGATCCCACAAATCAATAGTATCCAAAGCTTTTGAGAGATCCAAGAAAAGAACTGTTGCAGCAATCCTCCCATGGCTCTGCTGGAAGTCATCAAAAAGTGTGATCAGTAGCCCAGTAGTCTGCCCCAGTCTGAAACTTATCTGAAACTATCAATATAATCTCTTTTCTCCAGAATCCACTAAAGGCACAGCCTGATCACCTTCTCAACTTTTTCTGAAATTGGGTCCAGCATTGACTTGAGGAGGGGCACACAACCACCTTTAAGGCAGGCAAAGTACCATTTGGACCAACTGCCTATTATTCCCCAGGTGGTCTTCAATCAGGAGGGACAGAGATTAAGTAAACTGGTTGGGTTTACAGTCCTGGGAACTCTGTCTACTTTCTTAACAGTTAAAAGAGTCCATCATGTTATAGGCTGAACATTTGAAATATCAGTTGAGTTAAGTGTTTTAGCTTAGTCTGCACCATGACTTATCAGTGTTCATGTTTTCACCAAAAACAAGTGTTCTGAATTAATTGGGGTTTAATTTAGCATAGCAAGATTGTATATTGTCTTGATTTATATATCACGCTAATACATGATACGATTTGGTTTTGGTCTTATGCCAAATCCACTTAATATGCAAACACAATTATAGTTTTAATAACCATAGTTAAGCAAACCATGTCTAAACAGGCTATGAACCTAGTTATTACATATGAACATGTATTATGTATATTTTTCTAAATCAGCTGCTTGGAAAATACAAGCGTAAATTATATAATTGTCAAACCAATTTTGTAAAGCAATGCATTGTGTGAAAGATGTCAAATAAAATAGTGGTGAGGCATTTCTGAGATGTGAACAATTCAAATGTAGTCAATCATAATCAGTTCGGAAGAATGTAGTTTGGTGTAAGTATGTGTAAAATTGTTCCAAGTTTTACTCATTCATGCCAAAAAAGACACATTCATTTTCAGATCTTCAAGATAGCTGAAAATTTGGTTGTGGCCAATATTTGTATTTGATTCAATGATGGCATATTCAGTATTAAATGAAGTGTGTTATTTCTAAAACCACACAGCAATTATCAAAGGTTTGAAAAAAAACCAAGAAAACTAAATAAGGCGTTGAATAGCTTTATTGAAATTTTTATAAATAAAACATGCGCATTTCAAATGTAAACCCAAGTGAACTCAAGTGCAGACAATTTTCAACCTCTGTCATGCAGGAGGCTAGCTTACATTGAAAAAAAGCAGCTTTAAAATACCCGGATTAAACACCAGCTTTTAATATCAAAGTATAAAGCAAAGCCATGTCCACAAACCTAATTTTATCCTGGTCAAATGCAATTTTAAACTTTTAAATGCTAACATAAATAAATAATTTACCAAAATGTGCACTCACAGAGTGAACTTTATTTACAATACACAATTTATAACCTATTGTATTTGCTTAGTTCAAGTGAAGATCATACTTTTTGCTTTAACAATGGTGGGACCTTAGGTAGTAGATATGTGAAGTGTGCCTCCACACTTAAGAGAGTTTCTATCAAAGACAGTATTGTATATGAATCAACAATACTTTTCTTCAACTATCAAAGGGAAAGAGGCAAACAAAAATGTTTCAAATGGTCACACTTATTTTTGGCATCCCATACTCCTTCAACACGATTAAAACCCAATTCAAGGTATGTATACTTTATCTACTTACTGTACAGGTTCTGACTCTTGAACATGCAAATGCCAATTCTTCTATATTAAGTAAAGTTACCTTTTGAGATAAGATGTAAGGCTATGGTGAATCCACCAAGAACGCACATGAAAAATTAGCGGACCTACCTTTGAACCAGTTGCCCATTAACAAATTTGAAGGCAAGTTATATGGAAAAGTCATCTAAGCTTGATGCACAGTCATTACTATGAATACAGTATACTATTAAAAATTGGAACCTATTACACTGTATGTAGTTTGCAAACTGTCAAACTACTAAAAATTGGGAGGAAGAGACTTACAGCACAGTCAAAAATTTTGGACTGACACCAGATTAAAGTTACGCACATCTTATAAACAAGATAACAGGAATTATGTTTACAAAGTAGATCCAACAAGCAATGAGGGATACTTACATTTAATTGAAAAATTCAATTCCTTAATGCAGCATGAAATCCAGAACCTGTTCTACAGCAGCAGTAAGATGAACATAATATTCTGGAAGATTACTTTTATTACAAAAGGTTAAAACACCTTTTCCAAGTCATTTTATCATGATTAAGTTTCTTTTTAATCAACATTTGAGGGAGACACTTGAAAATCTGACATTCCAAGAATGCTGCTGCATTGAGTTGAATATACTAGTCAATGTTTTTGTTACTGGTCTAAGGACATATCCATTGAAAACGGAGGTTTTGCAGTAATAATCTTGGGGTATTGAGACAAAAAAACAAATCCACAAATTGTCAATATTAATTTGCATCCAAAACAAAGAAACTCTAATTCATCCAGATTGCAGCAGAAATTGTAAAGGGATTTATTTTGATTTCCTATGTAGTTTGTGAATACAAGATTGTAAAGATATTAGAGACAAATTCTAATGTTTTCATTGTGTTTCACTTCAGGTACTGCACAAGTTAAAATGTAACAAGGATTTACATTCTGTCATCTGAAATTTCCCATCTCAGATTTTATTTTTTAATTTGGTGAATAATTTCATTTTTTAAATTGAGAGCTCCCATCAGGAAGTTCTTCTCTGTATGGCTTCTAGTTCTTCGATTAATTAGTGTGCATACAATTTTCATTCTCTATATCATTATCATTCTCATTACTGTCTTCATCACTCTCTAATGGAATGCCTGTAGCAGCAGAAGCACCTTGTTTAGTTTCCCGATCAAGAGGGAAAAAACCAGTTCCACTGATTGTGTCCTGCCTCTGATAGAAGAGCACATAGGCTGCTTTGGACTGCAAAAAATGGGAAAAATGTTAATTATCAAAGTTAAACTCTCCATTTTAATCAGTTCAATTTTCAAGTTTATTATAGTAAAATATATTCAAATTAAGAACAATACAATTCATTCTATTACTTTCATACATAAATAACTAGTCTCTGCTTTTGGCAAATACTGCATTTAATTCCTAAGGCTTTAGTAATGGTCAGATGTTTGCACATGGATAATGCATGCAGAAGTAGCCCATCTTAAGGCATAAATGAAAACTGACCATGAGAGAGATGAATAAAGAGGAAGCATATTAGGAAAACAGGATTAAGATGAGATTTAATAGTTTGTTCAGCTACCCAGGTTTAACATTTTCTGTTAAAACAAATAGCAGTCCTTATAAAGATTATACTTATTTCTACTCACAGAGTATGTTGAGAATTTTTTATATGACTGTCAATTAATTTTATCTGTGCAAAACAATGCTTTCTCACTCTTATTTTGAATAAATATGCTACACAATCAAATTTGATCACATAGAACTAAGCAGGGCAGGGAGATGTAGTTACTAAACAAACTTGAGGCAGTGGATAATCTTAAATACATTAGCACTATAGCTCACTGAAAAAAAAGACTTAATAAATCTTGTTTGGGCATAAGCTAAAAGCAATTGAAAAGCAACTCTTTTTTTCCTAAATCTGCCAATAAAATTTTAAAACATCACTTGGGGAACATCAAGTCCTAGCAAAGAATGGTTTTTATGTATTTGTTTTAAAAAGGCTAGCTATGGTGGAGCTAGCAGAGAAGCATTTAAAAGGCTGAACATTTTAGAACATGTTACATGCAGTGCTACTGATCCTTCCCATCAGTAACAAAAATTAATTTCTCTCAAATCTACTGTTACTCTAGGACAGTGATGGCAAGCCTTTTGGGCTCTGTCAAAAATGTGGAAAATGCCTTACTTAACTCTTGTGGTGTGTCACCTCAGCCCCCCAAAAAGAAAAACAATTCTTTACATATTCATTAAAAAAAAGCACAGTCCAATCTTGTGTATCCCAGGAACTGCCACACACTGCTTATCTTCATGCAGTGTTCTCTTTCATTTGAGGTAGCTCAATGTTGCACAAGGCTTTTGTTCTTGAAGTGGCTTTGGGGAATGCTCTTCTACAGCTTCTGCAGCCTCCGAAAACCATGGAATAGCACAACCTGTTCTGTGATTTTCAGAGGCCCTGGAAGCAGTGCAGGAACATACCCACTCATGAAATTACCAGAGTGTCCAGAGGCTGCATGACGGCACACCTCATTTTCATGAGGATTTCACAGCCTCCAAAAATTACGAATAGGGCATGCTATCAAGAATCGTGGTTGGATGTTGGTGAATACTGGTATGTCACCCAAAATATTGTGGCATGTCATGTTTGATATGTGTGATACAGGTTTGCCATCATTACTTCCAGGAATGAACTGAAACATTCAAGGTCTGTTTACAAATTTATTGCTAACATTTCATAAAGAACAGAATCTAAAAATAGACTTTGTATGCTGCATTGCTTTCTAAAATACCTCCTAAGGTATTGGATGAAAAACATTTATCAACTAAAGGTACAAAGTATTTTTAGTGATATGCACAGGATAAGAAGCAAGGGTACTCTGGTTTTCTGGATGAAACTGACAAGATTCACTTACAGCATTTATACTGGTGCTTTGGGTTTACATTTCCAGATTGGCTGCATGAACAACAATACAATGCATAAAGTTTTATATTATTATAATATGTTTTATAGCATGGTAAAACATTATATTACTTTTAATAGATTATATAAGCAAGTCACTCTTGGATCTTGTTCCTGTGCAATAATGCTATCTTTTTCTGGAAACTGATACTTGCCACAATTTGTTCTTCGGATGCAGTCGACACACTGCTATCATCAAAGTAGTACCACTTCCCATCATCTTTATTTTTTGCAAAAGCAGTATCTAGAATAAGAAAAATCATTTTACTTATAATGCTAATAACCGCCATAGTAAAGATAAAACCCTACATATAAAATACATTACTTACAATGCCCTCCTCCCATGCCTCCATAGTGATTTGACACTGCAATCAAATTATAGCGACAAGGTCCAGCATTTGGATTAATTAGGAATTCAGACATATCCAAATCACTATTTTAAAGAAAAGATCAAACGAGATTAGTTTTCAAAAAATATATATCAGTAATTATCATTTTCTTCAATAAAGTCAGTGAAGCTGTTGCTTTAGATTCTAATGCAAAGCAATAAATCACTAAAAATCTAGGAGATTGAAGACTTTGTAAAAGACTACAATAATTGATCAAGAGATATGGTTTCTAAAATAATTTAGTGCGTCACACTTGTCTTGTAAAAGGTCAAGTTAAAAAGTTGAAGTTCACTTAGTGACAACCAATCTTATACCATATGTAAACAATACCTGTACGAGGAAAGAACATATACATGCTTTGTATTTTTTGAAGGAAACAATATAAATCTACTAAATAAAGTGATCATTTATTTATTTGGCTTCTAAATGTGTGTCTGTGTGTGTGTCTCTCTCTCTCTCTCTGTGTGTGTGTGTGTGTGTGTGTGTGTATTGTATGTATGTGTATATTCATTCTGTCAGCTGCTTCTATGCTGCTTCAATCAAATAAGCTTAATTCATAAGCATATTCAGATTTTGTTCAGAAGCATTTTTCTTTCAGGTAAAGAAAGGTTTCTTACTCTGATCTACCTCATAAAACTGACACAATTTGAAATAAATGAATAATTCTATACAGATGAATGTAGGATCAAAATTTTGTCTACATATGGAATTACTTGGCGTGATTACTTAATGTAGGGAAATATATTCACATTTAATTAAAACACTGGAGAGCAAACAGTATTTTGGATGAAAAAGCTATACTATTCAAATTAAAGTGTACTAATTTTGTCTATATAATAAATGAACTTATAAACATGTAGAATAAATGTTTGTAAAAGTATACCAAGCATATCAACAGTGAACACAAAAGTTATCCGTTAGTGATATGGTTCTCACTTTATTGGGAAGTCAACCAATGTATCCAATTTATCTCTCATATATCTGCTATAAGAAAAACGTTTTAGATGCACCACCAGCACTGGTGGTAGCGACCACAAATCTAGTTTCTTGGTAGCTTGCTGATGTTCTTTACAGTTTGGGCAATACCTAGAGAGACCAAAAAATCTTGTTAAAGACTTATTTTACAATTAAGTAAGTGGCAAGAAAAATATGAAGATAAACTTTTCTCACTATGCGTAATTTATTAAATGCTTGTTACAAATTAAAACCTTAGAGATATGTTTTTTCTGATTTCCCTGAAACTTCTGAAATATACTATCAGTTCTATTATGCAAATAGTAAAAAAAATTTTTTTTTACTTTTTTTCCTTCTAGTCTTTAAGCTTATTTATGAAAAAGGGGGACACAGGGGGCTTGACTATTGCTCTTGGGCAGGAGATGAAGGAGGGAGGGATGTGTCTGTCTAGCTTAACATGAGGTGCTTTCCATCTGCAAGCCAGATGTGAATGAGGTGGCTGGCAGGAGTAAGGTTGCTTATGTAAGGAGAAATAAAGGAATTGCCTAAGACACAGGTGCTGTCCGAGGAATGTATCTCTGAGTCTTCTCTAATACCATAGCTCATAGCTAGTTGATTTTCCTCCTACGGTATCTAGTTTTTTCATTGTCTTATTCTAGCAACTGTAGTGAGCTGTGGGAAAAGAATAGTGTGAACTACAGATACTCCTCAACTTATGTTCACAATTTGGATCAGAATATCGAACGTTGAGTGGAATGGTCATTAAACAAGATATCACATGACTGGTTCAGTCAATGAACACAATCCCAGCATTCCTGATTACAGTTGTTAAGCAATCTCATGAGTTGTTAAACAAATAAAGTCCCAGTGTGGGGTGTCTCAGGAGTATGAGGGAGACCTGGCACAGGCTGTGTGCAAGTTGTGGGGGTGCTGCAATATTATGTGAGTGCAGTGCGTCTCCCCAATGAAGAGCAAAATGCCAGGGAAACCCCAGCTGCTCCAGCCCAGCCTTACTCTAGGGCAGGAAGGAGAAGCCAGAAAGCAGGCAGGCCTCAGGGATGTGGCGGCCATTAAAACCACTCTAATCTGAACTTTTCCTCATGCATGGTGATGGCAACTGAAATACTCCTGTCAGCAAGTTCCCTCATAGACAGTGTGGCAGCACTTGCATCAGTCTTTGCCAGTCCCCAACTTTGGAGTGGGTTTTGCTCCCACCAGCCCCGATGATTTGGGTCCTACTGAGGGGGGGGGGGGAGTTGACCTGGCAATGGAAGGACATAGCTGGTGGTAGATAGATAAGTGGGGAAGTTGCATTTGATCTTTTTAACATAAATTGTTAATTTGACATTTCAATTCATCAGAGTGGTCATGAGCTTGATCTTTCTGATAGTTAGGAAGCAACCAAATTCATCACTTTCTTTAATCTTTTTTGATCAGCTATTTCATAAGCATATCAAAATTGTTGGTTTTTCCTCCAATCTTTACTCTGATTTTTCCTCATGATCATTGCAGCATACAGGTTGAATAAAAAGATGAAAGAATGCAACCTTGCCACCTTTCTTTCTGTATCTTGAACCAACCAGGGTCTCCATATGGTGTTTGCACAGTGGCTTCTTGGTTTGTGTACAGCATCCGCACCAACTTGAGCATGTATGTTGGTGCTCCCAAATCTTCCAGGGCTCTTCACAGCTTTAATTATCAATACAATTAAAGGCTTTCTTGCATTCAATAAAGCAGATGTAGATGTTCTTTAAATATTGAGACTTTTTTTACATTATCCAGCATAGATTTGCAATATTTGCAAGTACCATAACTCTTGAAGCCAACCTAAACATTTGTTAATCCCCTTTCGATGTTTGGCACCAGAAATTGTATTATCTTAAGGGGAATCTTGCTAGCATGAGGGATAAGGGCAATTGTGCAGTAATTGGACCATTCCAATTCCAAAATGATGTACAATAACATGATTACTTTCATTTATAATTAGAGTTTATAACATTTATTATTTTACACACACACACACACACACACACACACACACACACACACACACACGGTTTTGAATTTTATTGTGAGAAAAACAATGGTAGCCTATAGCCTCATATACAAATGCTTTCAATACTGTCATTGTGGGAAGACCAAATAACCCACAACAAAAGACAGCTATATACATATGCTCATGTGAATAAATATCTGATACGCTAATTTCTAGTTTGGTAGAAGGAGCATTGATCTTACCTGATACGCTCCTTCTCGGTGTGCTGACAGAGAACTCTGCCTTTCTGCTCTGAGACTGAGTCTGTCAAACCTCTTTGGACATGCTTCCCTTGACTGTGTCCCCAGTTTTGATGAAGGCGTAGTGACATACTTGACATCTTTCTGTTTGATTTGGTCACTCCTGGACTCTGGACCAGATGGTCGCCAGGGTGGGGCTGGATTCTTTCTCAGCACACTGAGAAGGAGCATATCAGGTAAGACCAATGCCCCTTCTCCAGTGTGCTGAAGAGAATCCAGGAATGGGACATACCAAAGCTGCCTTGTCCTAAGGGTGGGCAGTGATCTGGTCACAAGTCCCCAGGTCTGTGTGCACCCTCTGGAGAACTCGCCTGCCGAAGGCCACTTCAGCTGAAGTGAAGACGTCCAGTTTGTAGTGCCTGATGAAAAGGGATGGATAGGACCATGTCACTGCTCTACAGATCTCATCGATAGAGGCCTGTGTCATCATCAGGGCTGCATTTCTGGTGGAATGGGTTGTCACGCGCCTAGGCAACAGGAAAGCCTGAAGCTCGTAGGCTTTGGTGATGCATGCCTATATCCACTGGCCTACAGTAGATGCTGTAACCCTGTTACCCAGCATAAAAGGCTAGAAGGAGACAAACAGGTCTTCCTAACAGAAGCTGTTCTCTTGATATAGATGTGGAGGGCCCTTCTAAGGTGTCTCACTTCTTCAGGGTGTGGGTATGGTATTGGGGGACAGATCTTTGTCCAGCACTTCCTGGAAGCCTGGATTGCCTGTATTACTTTGCTGGAGGAGAAGTCCAGCCTCAGAGCTCTCTGCTCAAATGCCACATGGTCAGCTGTAGCCACTGAAGTTCTGGGTGGACCAGGGGCCCCTGATTGAGGGAGATTCTGTCTTGAAGAATCTTCCAGGGTCTAGTTACTGACAGGCTGACCAGATAGGCAAACCATGGCTGTCTGGACCAGTGGGGAGCCAGGAATAGGATCCCTGTCCTCTCTGCCAGCACCTTCCTGATTACCCCTGGAATTAGGGGAACAGGAAGAAAGGCGTACAGCAGCCCTTGGGGCCACGGACTGCGGAGTGCATTGACCCCTTTCGCCCCTGGTATTGTGAACCTGGTGAAAAACCTAGGTAGCTGTCTGTTTGCTGGGGTGGCAAACAGGTCCAGGACTGGGGGACCGAACAGTTCTGACAGTTCCCTGAAGAGGTCTGGATGCAGGCGCCACTCTGAATGGTCCACTGTAGCTCTGCTGAGCCAGTCCACCTGTACATTCGTTGTGCCCAAGATGTTCCGCTCTGATGGAGAGAGGGGACGATAGAGATACAGGATACATCTTGTCTAGGAGTTGTAAAAGGAGGACCAGGGAAACTGTTCGGTTCTCCTGGATCCGATTCGCCAATGCCCTTATGCTCTCCTGAGAAAGGAAAACCTTGCAGGATGAGGGATCTATGACCATCCACAGATGGAGTAATCGGGTGGTAGGAACCAGATGGCTCTTCTCGAAATTGATGGAGAACCCGTGATCTTGAAGGATCAAGATTGTGACTTGCAGATCCTCTTGCACACGAAGTGAGAGGAGGACTGTATCAGTATATCGTCCAGGTAACATTGGACGCAAATGGGTACTGCCCTGAGGAGCGCTGCCAGTGCCGCCAGTATTTTGATGAAAACTCTGGGTGCTGAAGACAGGCCAAATGGTAGGGCCTTGTACTGATAGTGTTGGCCTGCATAGTAGAATCGTAGGAACAGCCGTGGGAAGGCAGGATAGGCACATGGAGTTATGCCTCTGTCAGGTCAATGGATGTTAGGAAGTCGCCTTCTCGGATGTTCTCCAGTATGAAATGAAGGGACTGCATCTTGAACCTCTTGTAAGCCAGATGGTTGTTTAATCTTTTCAGGTCCAGAAGTTCCCTCCAACCCCCCCCCCCAATGGGAGGGTTGGCCTTGGAGTCACTTGGAGCAGCAAAAGGGGCAACTTCCAGTGCCA
This sequence comes from Psammodynastes pulverulentus, assembly GCA_025802295.1. Classification (NCBI taxonomy): domain Eukaryota; kingdom Metazoa; phylum Chordata; class Lepidosauria; order Squamata; family Psammodynastidae; genus Psammodynastes; species Psammodynastes pulverulentus. The sequence goes on from JAOYMU010000283.1 coordinate 41,435,390, forward strand.
CAAAATGGCAGTTTGGCCTGAAATTGCTGCCTGTTCCTATCCCAAAATCCAGTTCTTTCCGGTTGGTGGTCCTGTCTTTGATTGTACACCCTCTGGGGGTGAGGGAAGTCAAACCCGGTGTCTGACAGCCTAAATGAAGGCCTATGAAAATAAGGTGAGGGACAGCAGTCAGCTCGCCTGTACAGAGATGGCAGGACCTTTTTCCTGTCTTTGGTCTCCACAAAAATGGGCTCTAGGGCCTCTCCAAACAGCTTAATACCTTTAAAGGAAGCAGAGGCCAGCTTACATTTAGACTTCATGTCCGCCTGCCAGCGACAAAGCCACAGCTGTCACCGATGAGGCAATGGCCCTGGGAAGTGAATTTGGCAGCATTTAAGGTGGCATCCGCCGAGAATTCCATTGCCTTTGCCAGTTTATTAGTGTCCTGGTGGAAGCGGAGGTCCTCGGGTGGGACTCTTGCTTGCATCTGGAGAAGCCAGAGCAAGGAGATTCTGTTGAAAAAGAAGGCTGCCGTTGGTGCCTTGACTGGCCAGGCCTCTGCCTGGTGTGACTTGCAGAGAATCAGCTTTGCCTTCCTGTTCTCTGTCTTGAGGAAGTCCTTTGTGTTATTAAGACAGGATGGTGGAGGACGCTAAGGCCACCACCGGTCCGTTTATAGTTGGTCATTGTAGTGCCTCAGTGAGATCTGGTGCCACATTATAAAACTTTGTCACTCCCACTCAAGGGTGGATATGTCTCTGGTTGGGCCCATTGCCTCTGGACCACATCCAGGAATACTGTATTTTTCAGACTATAAGACGCACCGGAGTATAAGACACACCTAACTTTTGGGGGAGGAAAACAAGAAAAAATACCTTACCTCAGCTTCTGCCTCCCAGCAATTTGCCTCCGTTGCAGCAAGC
>JAOYMU010000283.1:41450316-41461851 GCA_025802295.1 Psammodynastes pulverulentus
CCAGGGCTCACCTGTCTCTCTCATTTCTCTGTCTCTGTCTCTTTCTCTCTCTCTCTCTTTCGTGTGTGTGTGTGTGTGTGTGTGTGTGTGTGTGTGTGTGTGTTCCCTCTTTAGCCATTTCCAAAAACAGGCGAGGGTTCGGGTTTTTTTTTGCTGATGCTATTCTTTCTTCTTCTTTGGGGGCTTTTTACCATACCATTTCAATCGAGACTCATTTCAAGTTCCCAGATAAATGGAACTCTTTTGTCCCCTGCTGTGGCTCCCAGGCATGGCCCCATCCTTTGCCCTCCCCTCCCACTCACTTCTCCCTTGCCCTGAGAAGAGAAGAGCGATGGCGGCTTGTGCTAAGCTTAAGTCTGCTGTGCGAGGCGCTGCAAGAGCAGCGAGCAGCTATGGAGGTGGCGAGAGGAATATGGGGAGACGCATGACTTTCTCTCTGCCCCGAGACTCTGACGCCGCTGCTCTCACCACCTCCACACTTAAACTTAGCTTTACAACATGGGAGACTGCATCCCCTCCCCCTCCCCCTCCTGGAGCCCATTACCACACGGAGCATCAACTGCAGCTGGCCCAGCCAGTGTCTTGAAAAGCCACACATCTCCCCAGCATCTGAGGTGCACACAACACCAATAAAGGCCAGAAAAAGAGGCAAGTAGAGCTGCTGCAATTGCCCTTCTCTTTTCAGGACAGGTGAGGAGTGAGTGGGAAAGGAGGGCGAGGGGCAGAGCCAGCTGGTAGCAGGATCATGAGACAGGGAGCGAGGAGGCTGAAAATGGCCGAAGGGTGGGGGCTGGTGGGTGGACGGGGCTACATTCAATGTATAAGACGCACCGAGATTTTCACCCACTTTTATGGGGGGAAAGTGCGTCTTATACTCCGAAAAATATGGTACATAGCCTGTCCCCCTGTCTTTCCCCAAGCTGGTAGGTTAAATGAAATATTATTTAAATAATGGATACCATATTTTAAAGCCAGGTTTTCTCACAGCATCTTAATAACAAACTTCTAACAAGCACTTTAATAAGTAAGATCTAGCATTAACGTAGGCTGTCCCCCCTTACAACTTTTCTGTAACAGTTTCAATGATGGAATTCTGTATATAGAACAGGAATTCCTTTTTGCTCAAAAATATGAATGGGATCTCTTCAGATCAGAAAGCTGAAATCCTTGCACACCAGGCATCACCTGTGCTCAGTTTATTGGGCAGTTATGGTTTTTATCATTTAGAAGTCAATGTTGACTTCTAGCAATCATATAGATAAACCCTCTCCAGGATGATCTATATTTAAAGGTACTTTCAGATATGGAAGATTCTGTTAACGTAGCCTTACCAAAGAACTAATTCATCTGATCATGTTTCCAGTCTGGACTATCTTGCAAAGCTAAAAACAATTGTACAGGTCTAAAAGTACATTTCTCTCACATTGACTTTACAACCCAAGAAACTAGTGAAAGTCTCTTCAGAGATGTTGGCAATGTCCACATTCCTTTTGTAGATAAGCTGCCTTTTATCTGACCATTTTCCTGCCGGTGGCTGTCACCCGTGTTTCCCAAGGTCATTCCAACATACTATTACAGTGCAACAGATGTGGATTGAATTGTCTAGATTATGTAGATACATTTTTGCATTTATAACATTTGTCCAGATCATATAGGCTTATTACCTAAACGGTACATTACCTTATCTGGTCTTCCATCAGCATCTTTTAGCTGAATATAAGGCTTTTTTCTAATACGATTCAAATCCTCATGCAAACCATCTAAAAGAAATGCCAGCAATTCTTGGCAGTCTTGTTGCTGATATCCTGAAAACTGGGGTGCAAATCGTCCTACCTGTGTCTGGGGAATAAAATATTTCTTATAATGGAATCATGTGACATTGCAAAGGCATTTTTGTTAAATCAAGGAAAATGTATTTTGATCTCATGGGTTTTAAAATATATAATTGTAGTACTGTGAAATAAGATTGAGGAAAAGCAAAGGAGTCACTGCTGCAATTTATAGGAATTTCCCATCAAAACAAACAACAACAAAAACAAGCAGGTGCAGTTTTCAAGAGTCTATTTTATTAATAAACCTACATTGTTTATTTTGAATGCTTTTATTGTTTTGAAGAATCATACAATTGAAAGCAAATTAAACATTATAGGATCCAACTATGTTATACTTACCTTAAAAGCTCTTGGAGTGACATAGCTGTATTTTCCTGACCACATCTGCTTGATGAGCTCTGCATAAGATTTTGCAATTTCACCTCTCATTCCTAATGGATTGTCATAGTTTAGCTCCTCTTGATATTTATCATTAAGGAAATATTCTGTGAGTGGAGGTGTATTGCTGAGACACTAAAAATGAATATGAATAAAATTAAATACTTTTGTATAATACATGGTAATAGTCTCTCAATGCCATCTTCCGTTTTATACTTCCTTATCAAGTGTCCTTTTTCCTTTCCTAGTCCTTATATTGATTTAGTGCTACAACAGAGGTGTCAAACTCACATTGTCACTGTGGTGTCATGTGACATATCGGGACTTTTCCCTTTGTTAAACCTGGCATGGGTGTGGCCAGCATGTGACACATCCAGCCCGTGGGCTGGGAGTTTGACAGCCCTGTGCGACAACATTATTTTAGTACGAGTCAGTAGACAACTAGTTTTCCCAAGTGTACAATATCTTTACCAATTAATCTTTATGCCTGAGCCAACAAGGTTGAACCATATTTGTTGTTGAAGACTCTTGAGAGGATGGTTCTAGGAGACTTAAATGTCCATGTCAAGGTTAAATTTATGTTTTAAATAATTGGGTAGATGAGGTTGCCCTTATAGACCAGTCCCACCGGTGGAAAAAACACTTCCATGTCAAGGTTTTCTCCACAATGGCTTAGGATTTTTTTTCTGAAAACATTACTAGTCATAAAGACATGCTTCATTTGGTTTTCTTGATTGGATAGAAGAATGGTAATAAAACAATGAGAAATTAATATCTAGCCTCTGTCATGACTGAATGAGTCCTATTGAGACACACGTTTTCCTTCCCTGTACGAATGGAAAGATCAGACTATTTTGAGATTATTTTAAATTAATGCAGAAATGGATAATTTGTGGTTTACCGTTAGGCTCCAATGTCAGTCAAAACAATAATATCATGCAGGTCATCAAGTTCCTCATGTTAGGTTGATTAATGTAACAAAAAACAGAAGCTCTTGAATATTTGTCTATGGAATGGTACTGCTCTGTTTGGGCTGATGATTGGAATGCAGCTGGAAGAATAACTTGTGTTGTTCAACTGAATTCAAATAGGAACTAGTTATTAAACCCATTTTATTGAAATAATGGGGACTAGTGAATTTTCCACAATTGCATTTTCTCAGGATAGAAATGTTAAATATTTTAAATGCTACCAAACTTAAAGGCAAAGATGATAGAAAATTATATGTCTATATATGACAAGATAATTATGTTGATATACTGTAAAACCTTTCACAATAATTGCAATTTGGATTCCACAATTATGCAGTTTCAATAACAACATCACCTAGACTAGTCTTATTAGATAACTAAGTTGATTAAAACTGTATTTGACCTTTATCAAGATGCTATATAATATCTAATAAGGGTTTAATTATACATGAAAATTCATCTCTTTTCAGAAAAAAAGTGTATCACCTTCAGGAAAACTAATAATAACCAAAGTAACAACCACCACAAAACATGGACCCAGAAGGCAGCTAGAGATCTATTATCAATATTTGATTCCAGGAAAGGTACTTGAATAAGTGTTTGCTTTTCAGTTCAGCTCTTGGTTGGGTTTCAGACATTAAACAGTGGGGAAATCATTTGCTGATTTTCTTGGCAATTTCAGAAGTTTTAAATAAGATTAGAAATTCTTTGATAAGTCTTCTGAGCAGATTACTTCTACTTTTGGAGATGTTTTTCATATACAATTGAAGACACCAAGTACACCAATACTCATTCCTATTTTCCTCACAACATTCCTGTGAAGAGAGTTGGGATAGTAAGAGTGTAACTGGTCCAAAGTCACCCAACTGGTTTTTCATATCTTAAGGTGGGACTAGAACTCAAGAGTCTCCTAGTTTCTAGGCCAGCATCTTAACCACTACACCAAATTGGCTTTTTCTATTATTTTTTTCCAGGTTAAATGTAATCTATTCCTAGATATATGCCCAGTTTCAGAAGGCAGCACTGGTAAATTATTGCTCTGCCCTTTCCTATTATGCTGTAATGTCTTACAGGTAGTCCTTGCTTAGCAACCATTTATCACATGTTTGAAGTTGTGATGGTGCTGAAAAAATGACTTACAACCGGTCCTTGCCCTTATGTCCATCGCAGCATCCTTGCAGTCAAATGATTGTGATTTAGACACTTGGTTACTGTTGCACATTTACTATGGTCACATCTTGTGGTTACATGATCACCATCTACGACCTTCCCAGCTGGCTTCTGACAAGCAAAGTCAATGTGGAAACTGGAAGGAGGTTGCAAGTTGCAGTCATATGATATCTCTTAACCACAGCAAAAAGGTCATAAAATTGGGTGTGGTCATGTGATGCCTCACTTAATGACACCATTTAATGACAAAATTTTGGGACCTTATTGTTGTAAATCAAGGACTACCTGTATAAAGTTCTACTGTATTCCTCATATTATCTATGAAACTGATGGCCTAGATCAGTGGTGGCTAACCTTTTTGGCACTGAGTGCTGAAATGGGAGTGTGTGACCATGCTGGAAATCAGAAGAGCAGCTTCCTAACGCATGCTTGCGGAAGCGCCGGAAACCGGAAGCTTAGTTTCCTGGCATGGACATGCGCACCGACCACCTGGTCTTCCAGTTTCTAATGTGCATACGTGCGTGAAGACCAACTGGCCGGTGCACGCATGCACTCCGGAGAGCTCTTTCGGTTTCCAGCAGTCCCGTGCGTGCGAAGATCAGCTGGCTGGCGCGTGCATATGCTCTGGGAAGCTGCTCTTCCGGTTTCCAGCACTCCTGCATGCGTTAAAGCCAGACGGAATCCAAAAGAGTAACAGGCGGTAGCTGGCATGCCCAGAGAGATGGCTCTGCATGCACTTCCAGCACATGTGGTACATCTGTCAGCTTTATTTTCCTTTATAAGTATTTTGTTTTTAAAGATTCTCCTCTCTGTTTATTTTCTTATGCTCCTGGTCTTTGGCTTGGTTTTTAAACAGTTTTTGATTAATGGGTATGATAGAAATGATAGAAAAACAATAAATAAATATCAAAGAACCAAGCAAGATTATATAACTATTTGCCTCTGAATAATATCCTCTATAAAAACATTTAAAAATCACAGAAATCAATGAAAATTTGAAATTCTTATATCACTACATGAGCAAAAGTTCCCATTCTACTAGCAGTCTTCATTTTAAAACGTTGTTATATAGTGAAGTAAAATCTTATTTGACATGAACACTTACTTGAATTGCTGAATTCATGAAACATGTATTTCCCAAATTACTTAGACCACAAAGACCGGGCTGTTCATTGTGTCTTCCTGGCTCTGAGTAGTCATAATTTTTATAAGCAGTGTATGAAGGAAGGCAGTAGTTTGAATTCTTCATGCTGGAAGAAAACATATTTATCTTGTAATTGCATGACCTATAGCTGTCTAGTTTAAATGCTTATGTAGCTGAAATATTTAGACTCGGGTTTAAACACAGTTACAATAAAAACCCTTTTCAACTTTTGATTTAAAAAGTAGTATTTTTTAATATTTCAGCTGAAAAGTTAAATTTTTTTTGGCATCACCAGCTATATAGTATAGTTAAATTCTGCTACTGTTAAATGCTAAAAGCTGAAAACAGCAAAATTTTAGCAACAGGCAAGATATAAAGATCTCCAACAATATCGTAAACTGCTAAAGACATTATAATTCTGTTTTTAGATTAACCACTATGCCAGCAAAAAACGAAGCAATAAGCATGGAAAATAAAGGCTCCATACAGTACCTTTAAGCATTGTGTTTTAATTTGTTTTATAATTTCATATATCAAGATATATGACCTATTCATAATAGGAAATATTTTGAGAATTAAATAGTATGTTATATTACATTAAAAGATAAAAATAAGAAAAATTAAAGTACCACAAAACATAAAAAGCACTACATTCTTCAGAATCCAACGTTGTTTTGCTTGCATATGGATTTATAGACCTATTAATATATGCAAGGGTCAGTGAAATTTACATGACATATGCACAAGTAGTTGTATCAACATTCCAGCCAGAGATAGAGATGTGACTTGTGAGACTGAAAACAGTGGGTTACACAGGTAGAAGCTGCATCTACTACCTGTGTACAGTAAATGCATAGTAAGCTTACTAAAATGTAATGAATATTTTTTTAACAGTTTATATATTTTCTAAGGAAAAAACTCATTGTGCTATTACACAAGTTTATTAACCATCCAACACTGAAATGATGTAATAAATGTAATCATACATTTTCCCATTTAAATCTGAATATTAGAATTAATATTGCTTAAACAATACAAAAATAAAAGCCATTTTCTAGTTCTACATTGGAACCATGATTATGACACAGCAGACTGGAGGTTATTGCTGTGGAACAGTACCTTCACAACTTCATTTGCTTTTTCTTCTGTAAAGGTATGTTAACCACTGTACAAGTTTACAAAGTAACAAAGTTGATATATGATAAATTATCAATTCCAATAAGTAATTCAGCATGGGATCTTTACTATGCAGACTGTCAATTAAATATACATTACATGACCTGGAATTCAAATAGCGATGTATACAGTTTGGTTTTACTGGCACATAAATTACTCTATACACTAAACTTTTTATTCAAGGGAAAATACTGATACATTAGTAATCTAAAAACTGTAATACTGAAAATATGCACCAGTATAAACTTGAAACAGATATGACAAAAAACATTGTTAATATATTCTGATGAGGGAATGGGAAAATTAATTAAGGTACTGAACTTATAATGTAATATATATTTAAAAATTGAATTTCTATAAATTTGTGAAGAAACAATTTTATCAATAAAGCAGAAATAATGCTTAATATTTATATTTTTAACAATTTTCTCTATTTTTTCCCAGTACTTTACATATAATATTATGAAAATAAACAGGGAATAGTCAAATCAATTTTGGCAAAGGTTCTTATTTCCTTGGGGGAATTTTTTTTTTTTGAGCACCACTGCTCAAACTTTTTGTGTTCCTTTTAAATTAAAATTTTAATTACAATATCCATACAATTGATACCATTCTTATTAAAAGAATAGTTATAGTAGGAAGCTTATTCATGACTGATGAAAGTAGCAAAAAGAAAACTTTGTTTTAGTGTATCAATGCTGTAAAGTGAGTATCCTGGAAGCATAGAGGTTGCACTACCTGTATTGCTGAAATAAAACAGTAGTACAACAAATTCAGAAAGTAGTTTGAAGTTAAAGTTGCTAATACATATAAAAGAGCTGATTTATAAAAGCAATCCATCAAAATTGCATGCTTCATAATTTTCTTTACATTTTAACTGAGTTTATATATAGAGAAAAATTAATCTGATGCTTTGGAGCACAAGAAAAATAAGTACAGTTAGGGAATTTCAGCTTATTTTACTCATTAAGTAAAGTATTCAGAAAATCTGGGGGTGGGGGGAGGGGAAGCATGATATCATACAGGCATGAACAGTGTAACAAGGATTTTTTTTTTAAAAATGCAGTGTTCAACTCCAAGTATCAAGCAGGAAAATCCTTTATGTTAAGGCATATAGAGTCACTGTTCAGAGTGAGGTGGATGGCATACTAATTAATTAATTAAATAAATAAGAAGCAAGTTATATAAATACAACACCAGTGGAAAATAATAGTGTTTTAAAACAATTACTTTTTCTAGGCTGATAAATAGTAAAATACAATGGCTATATGTGTTAAATGCTGTATTAAAAACGTATCTATGAGTCAATTTCAGGTAAAAAGGATATTCTAAAATAGATTTGTATTTATCAATATTTATAATTGAATAAAGTAAGATTTAAATTCCTATGAATTCAGCGCAATTCAATTCCAACTATGTTCAACACCATAGCTTAAAAACAAAAGGCTAATCACAATGGATCACAAATGGATCCCTTACATTTCTATTAAAAAATCAGCTCAGATGAGTTCAGTGGAGTTTTCTGTCACCAAAATGATTATATCCTATTCTTTAAAAAATAAAAAAACCGGGAAGGAGGATGAAAGAATATAAACTTGTTCATTGCACTATGGCCATCATTTAACAGACTGCATGCATAGAAACTGTAACTTGCTAAAATGCCTACCTTTCTTCCAAGCAAGTCCAAACACCTGCTTTTAAAAGTTAAAACATAATAGGAGCTATTGTTTTAATTTTGACTGCTGTAAACCGCCCCGAGTCCTCGGAGATGGGGGCGGTATATAAATTAAAATAATAAATAAATAAATAAGTAAAATCATAGTGATTGTATATGGAATCAATTTCTAGGATTGCATCTGGATTTTACCAGTACAGCAGGAAGCGTAGAATTTGCCAAAATAAACTATTATTTGCAAGTTATTACTTAGCTAAATTTTAGAAAGGTGTTTTACAAAATCTACAGTAGAAAACCAAGGAAGCCTCTGTGTTTTAGAATTACAACATTGTATTAACTGAATTAAGAAGCTACTCTTAAACTGCATTAACTTAAAATATAAAAAAAATACCTGCCTGCTAGTTATCAGACAATTCCATCAAATGGAAATACAACTGTCCTTTTTATAACAAAGTCAGGACAATTTTGTAGTTTCTAAAATGTTATATTATATTTTAAAATGAGATTTAAATAGATGATAACTGTCTCATAACTTTAGATATTGTGCTTTTTCATATAACACTATCACTATTCCAATAAAATGATAACATCAATTGAGGCCTGGTTTATATACATCGAAGAAATAATTTTTTTGAGCTTATGATACACACACACACACACACACACACACACACACACACAGTACAATAGACTACAGTTAAATACATGTATTTGTCTAACAGAGAGTTGGGGCTACTCACAATTAGTAGAAGCACAAATGCCACTTCGCCCCATACGAAAACTCCCTTCTCATAAATGCAGTATTTAACTGGAAGATATTGTATAAAATATTTAGAAATATTACTATGAAACACTAAAACATTTTAACAATTGCGTCATAGCCACAAATTTTGAGAAGCAACATTGCATTTGTAACTACCATTTTTTCCAATACGTCTATCAGAAAGCAATAAGCCTAGCAAAAAGCATTATCATATACAACTCCAAATTAACTAAACTATTTGATAGACAATGTTTTAAAACTATTGTACTATATTATATTTCGGTTAGGGAAACAATTAGAAGTATGTAATAATAATAATAATAATAATAATAATAATAATAATCATAATAATAATAATATAAAGCATATGCATAGCTTTTGTCATTACATATAACACACATACTTCAAAAAAAAAAATCACAAAAATTTCAAACCTTCCCAAAACTAGGAGAAATCCCTAAACTAGGGCAATCTGATCAATATATTGTTACATGAGTATTGTTGCATGTGGTCCTTTTTTGCTAAATAATTTTCTTAATGTAATGGTCCCAAATCAGAAAGTGATGCTACAAAGCATGTTACCGTTCCTAGGTTCTGAAATGCAAAGCAGAAATACTTCTCTCAGCTTATTAGGGGTTTTGTGTTCTTTAAGTCTTGGTGCCCCCTACATTTCCATAGCAATAAACTACATCCAAGTTATTTTTCTAGACTTATAAACAATCTCTTTTTTAAACTTTACTTGGATGATTAAAATTAAAAGTTCTTTAAGATACAGTGCTTACTTTCTGTTGTTGATGTTGTTATAATTATTTGATAGAGATGGAGAGATCTTTGGTAAAGTTGGAAAATTGGATGCACCTGGGGACCTTTAAAAATATGAAAATGTTAAATTAGATAAAAATGTTGAGATTGTAAAATTAATAATGAAAAAGGAAAAACTAACATGAAGCAATGTACTGTATGTGAATAATAAAAAAAAATTCTTATGGTCAAAGTAACAAATACCTAAGTACTCTAACTTGCCTATTTTCAAAAAGCATTTAAAAAATTATCACATTTAAAAGCCTCAACCAAATTATAGGTATAAATGGTCAGCCAAATCCCAAATTAGGCTTTAGCAAAAAAAAAAAAAAATCACATTTACCAAAAATTAGTTTGGAAGCTAATGAAAGATATCACTTCTAAAAACCAAGGCTTTTTTTATTTTATAATGAAATGGAAGTCATTAATAAAGGTGCATCAATATTGTCAGAAAAACTATGGAAATAATGAAGGTTAAAGCACATATTGAAATTGAGGTGTGGCATTTGATATGACAATGTGCATGTCAACTCTGATATCTAAATTATTTTTGAATTTTTTTTATTTTGATGCAACAAGTGCTGAAAACCATGGCTGACAAAAGTAGATGGTACCAAATGGAATCAGAACTCCCATACTTTGTTTTATAAGAACAAGGGTACACTTATGACAAGAACATCAGAATTCTCCAAAACTCTTCAAGTTGAATTCATCAGCATCATTTGCTCTGTTCTCAAATCACTAAGACCACCTTTGGCAGGATCTGCATCACTGATGTTGTATATATCAGCAAGGAAAAAACTATAAATCCATACTTCAATTTTAAAGTGAGCAGAAATAACCTTCAAGAGAGTTCTGCAGAATTTCCACGTTTGCCAAAACCTGTGGAGAATCTGACAATACTTTGTCTGCAGTCTGAAGAAGTGCTTCCTTCAGCAATGGAAAGTTGATATAGTTGTCTGCTTCCAAAGTTCTTTCAGAATGGTAACTTGGCCAAAAGAGTTCATTGTTTTTTTAGTTATATCTATAATGGTGTCTAAAAGGCCTTGAACAATAAGATCTGTCTTATTCTTATGCCTGAAAATATCTGCTAAAGTTAAAGAACGAACAAACTGCTCTCTATCAAAACTGTTGAGATAGGGCTTTTCTTCTGTCTCAAAAAAGTTGCCTGATGTTCAATTAAGTGCTTCAAGATTTGTCCAATAGAAATCAACAAACTTTTGTGTATTAGAGAAGAACTTATTCTGCTCCTCTGTCTTGACAAAGCTTCTTGAAAAGCTAATGGTTTAAAGTCTTGGCTTTGAATTACTGTTGTGGGAGCAGGAAAGAAGATTCCTTGGTATCAGTCCATATTGATGTACAGTATAAAGCAATGAATCATGATATGATGCTTTCTTCATGAAGCAGCAAAAATATATGTTTCAAAAATCACAGATGTTCCATTTGTGCACCAAGTACTAAGATTTTTCCTTTTCTGTTCATCATTTTGGAATATCTATATCAGGGGTCTTCAAACTTGGCAAGTTTAAGACTTGTGCACTTCAACTCCCAGAATTCCTCCTCCAGTCATGTTAGCTCAGGAATTCTGGGAGTTGAAGTTCATAAGTCTTAAACTTGCCAAGTTT
>JAOYMU010000283.1:41571760-41581958 GCA_025802295.1 Psammodynastes pulverulentus
GGACCGACCCATGGATAATCAGACACTTTAAAAAAAAAAGTTTGCTTGTGGTTTGGCCAGGACAGAAATCACACTTGAATTTTTTTTGTACAAGTTTACTTCAATTTTTTGCAAATTATCCATGAAGAAATTTTTATACCCGAATTTCATCCATTTCTCTTTATATCTCAGTTTTTGTCCTTTTCATTTGAAATTGGTATACTTTATAAATTAAATAGGCTTATGTAAAAGTTTTTATTCATGAAATATCCTTTTTCAAAGAGCACCTGGAAGAGCTATAAATAAGTTTTAAAAAACCCTCAAGGAATACATTCTGTTCTGAAGTGTTCCAGTGATTCTGCAGGTACACTGTGTGAAAATAAATCTGCTTTCTTAGTAATCTATGAGAGAGTTCTGTTTAAACATCCATAGAATATGGCTTTTTGACTTTTTCATAATCTATTCATTTTTTATTAGGTCCTCTCTTCAGGAAACAATATCTTTTGATTTATAAACGAATAGAAGGAAGCTCTAAGCAGAAATACACAAGGGTGCTAATAATAATTTTAATGCTATGCTTTTGAAATTTTATATATCATAGTATATCTATGTTTGCATATTTCAGTTTTTTTTGGATTACATAACTGACAGTGGTTTTCTTATTTTTGCAATTAAAAGGAAGAGAGGATTTGATAGACATAAAGATATTATCAGATGAGACATAGTAAATTCATGATCCTTTGTTTTTCTTATCTCCCTTATAATAATTCCTGCAACATAGGGAAAAAGGCAATTTTGCTTTGACTTTACGTCTAGAAAATAGTTTATTGAAGACATTGATTGCCCATTCTGTTATTAATTATTTGAAAAGCTCTTGAACTATTGTAAAATACCTATTTATCTTTATTTATTTTAGATTGTTTACATAGCTGCCCAACTTACAGTAATAATACTGGGTGGCTTTCATATGGCTAAAAGCATAAAAACAAAGAAATCAAAACCAAATTTCACAAATAATTGAAAGAAACAACTGTAGCTACCACAGTGTTCGCATTCAAATCATATCAATTTTGGATGGGCTCATCTAAATTGTTTGACCAATTGAAAAATAAATGCCAATTTAACTATAAAGAAAGACATAAAATATCAATAGCACTTGGACTTATATACCACTTCACAGTTCTTTACAAGTCTCTCTAAGTGGTTTACAGAGTCAGCATATTGCCCCCAACAATTTGGGTCCTCATTTTACCGACTTTGGAAGGCTGAGGCAACCCTAAGCCTGGTGAGATTCGAATTGCCAAATTGCAGGCAGACGGCAGTCAGCAGAAGTAGCCAGCAGTACTGCATTCTAACCACTGCGCCACTTCGGCTCTTAATGTTAGAAGTATAGTCAGACATGTTTTGTATATGCTCTACTAAAGCCTTGTAACAAAATAATGTATTTTAAATTTATGTTTTATAATGTCGCTAAAAATGACAAATAAGCATATTTTAGGCTTTAAAAAAAATATTTTGAAATACGAAAAAATTTTGTACATCAGTGAATTTCTGACAAATATACAGTATAATTTTTGCCTCAGTATAGCCTTCCCCTATTTCATGCATTTTGGATATGTTGGGATTAGAACTGTAGACACATGGATTGTCAATATAGTCACCAGCTTGAGAAATTTATCAGGTAGGATTTTCCTTATTACTTTGGTGTTTTTTTAAAAAAAAAACTAGGGAAAAAACTCTTTTTATTTATTTCTGTATTTAAAAATGGTAGCTGTTGGATACTATTGGATACTATTATAGGGGCAGTAAAAAAGACTAAAATGTTATGGTCTTTGGCAGAAAGACCTGTAGATATGGTAGTGACAAAAGATTAGACTGGCTTTTTGCCAGCTTTTTCCAAAAGTGTAGCAGCAAGGAGAAATAGATTTTACTGTAATTTGTTTCTTATAACATTTTTTCCTCACTTTCATACTTTGGATCTGATTTGTTGGCCACTGTTGCATTTAAATTTGTAAAAGAAATTGTTTGAGAAATTAAGGTTGCGACTGCGGAGATATCAACATAGACTGTTTAATCTGTTTCTGGGCTCAAAGCTGTTTATTTAAACTGGTTTAAGAAAAAAAACAGGCTTGGACTGGTAACACTTTGTAAGTAGTTTGCAAATTATTCTGTTGATTTACTGATTATCATACCCCATTTAGCAGCTCAGTTTTGACAAAAGCATTTTTTAAACTTACTATTTTTCTCCTTTGTCTAATTTTATCTACCTAGCTGAGGAGGTTTTTTTAGGTGCAAGGTTCTGTGTTTTATTTTCATTGTTACCTCAAATACGGTATATGGATTAGAAAATGGAATCATGGACTCTGCATTTTTTTTTAATTCCACAAAAGACCTCAGATAGCTAGATGAAGGAAATATCAACATATCTGCTGAATTTTGGAACAACCTCTTAAATTCTAGACAAAGCTTTTACCCACTGTTCTATTTTAATGCTGAGGGTAAAGGTAGGGAATTTTAGGTGTTTTTAGGTTTCTGAGCAACTTTTACCTTAGATAAGGGCTGTTCCCTCTTTTATAAAGTAGTTAATTAATTTTGGGGAATTATTTGTAAGGAAGAAAAATGTTCCAGACAAGAGTGAATTAATTAAGTGAATCTAACTTTTGCCCCTGACTTGTCAGAAGTCGCAAAAAAGTGATCACATGACCCTGAGACACTTCAAATGTCATAAATATGAGTCAGTTGCCAAGCATTCAAATTTTGATCACGTGTCCATGAGGATGCTGCAATGTTTATGAGTCACTTTTTTCAGTGCCCTTGTAACTTTGAACGGTCACTAAATGAAGTATTGTAGGTCAAAGACTACTTGTAATCTATACATTTATAGATTATATACATCTTTCTAATTCTTTTTCTTTACTTCTTATTCTGTCAGAATTCCATTCCATTCTTTGTACTTGAACTAGATTTAATTCAAGAACTATGTTTACAAGTGCATTTAGCTGTAATGAGGTTTGCTTTATTTGGGTACAATATTTTACCAATCAAGCTATATTATTTTATAAAATAAGCTTTATGACTGTCTAGAATATAGTAAGAAGGATAGTAAAATGCTACTTATCACCTATAATGTCCTTAATTATATAGTAGGGTGTCCTATCTCCCATGGGTTCTGCCCATCCAGTAAGGCTGGGAAGAACTGATGAACTTTGAAACCCTTCAATGAAATAATGCCATCTATATATTGTGGTTCCTGCTGTGGAGTATGATACCTCTGAGAGATCTATTTTCTCCTGCTCTAATGTTTTTTCAGATGCCCTTAAAATCTGGCTGTTCCCAGGTCTTGAGGTAGAGTATTTGTGAAGCCCTATAGGTGATGTTTTTGTTAGAAAGAATAGGTTTGTCTGAATGCACAATATTTTTGCTGTTTTTTTCTTGTTTTCATTCTTGTTCTTATTATATAAAAGCTGTTGATCTCTTCTAAATTGCATTCATAAATGAATAAATGTAGCTTTGTTTATTTTATTTTATTTATTTATCAAACATGTACAAGATAACAAGTATAGGTATGAACATAAACATGAACGAAGGAAGTAAATACAGATAAATGGGGACGATAAGACAGGGACGGTAGGCACGCTGGTGCGCTTATACATGCCCCCTTTATGGAATTCTTAGGAATGGGTGACGTCCACAGTAGACAGTTTGAGGTTGAAGCTGTGAGAGGTTGAGGCTCTAACAACCTGTCATATTTTCTGCAATTGTGTTTGGAGCGGTGTACTTTAAGTTTGTATTGGTTGTTTGCCCATGTATTATTGTGGTTGAAGCTGAAGAAGTCGTTGACAGGCAAGATGTTATAGCAGACAATTTTGTGAACTAGTGGTGGGATTCAAATGTTTTTACTACTGGTTCTGTGGGCGTGGCTTGGTAGGCGTGGCATGGCTTGGTGAGCGTGGCAGAGGAAGGATACTGTAAAATCTCCATTCCCACCCCACTCCTGGGGGAAGGTTACCACTGGTTCTCCGAACTACTCAAAATTTCCACTGCTGGTAGCATAGGGAATTCTATTGTGAGTGGAGGAGTGGAGTACTTTTCTTGAGAAATACCTCTGAGCCCCCTCAATTGTGTTAATGTCTGATATACAGTGTGGGTTCCAGGCGGACGAGCTGTATTCGAGAATTGGTCTGGCAAAGTTTTGCATGCCATAGTTAACAATTCAATGTTGCTGGAGAAGAAGCTTCACAAAATAAGGTTAACAACTCTTAAAAGCTTTTTGGCAATGCTCTGGGGCTTAGATCATTTGAGATAAATACTCCTAGGTCCTTGACAAAGTGATGGTCATCTACGAGATTGTTTCCGCCTAACTTGCATTTGGTGTTCTGATTTTTTTTGCCAATGTGTAGAACAGAGCATTTGTTAGTTGAAATTTGGAGTTACCAATTATGCAACCATTCTGACATATAGTCAAGGTCGCTTTGTAGGGTAGCAGCATTGTCAGTGGTGTTAAATAATTATACGTCATTGACGAAGAGGACACAGCTGCTTTTAATGTTGTCACATAAGTCATTGATGTAAAACAGAAAGAGTGTGGGTTCTAAGACACTGTCTTGGGGGACACTGCTATTAACTGGTGCTGGATTTGATAGGGCCTTCCCTATTTTGACCATTTGTTGCCTGTTTGACAAGAACGTGGCTATCCACTTGTGCAGGGGTCCTGAGATGCTGTAAGAACTAAGTTTTAGCAGTAGTTTGTCATGCATCATTGAATCAAAGGCTTTGCAGAAGTCTATGTAAATTGCATCTATTGCTTTGCCCTGGTCAAGATGTGTGGTCCAAATGGTTCTGCAGTGTAGGAGTTGCAGATTACAGGACAAATTTTTCCTGAAACCAAACTGCTTATTAGAAAGTAGGTTGTTTGTTTCTAAGTGTAGGATGATGGATTGGTTTATAATTGATTCCATGACTTTACAAGTGACGCAACATAGTGAGATTGGTCCGTAATTCTCCCTTGAGTCGAAGGGAGAATCCAGAGTGGGTTAGTCTTCAGTTTCATAGCTCTATGACTGACGTGGAAATTCTGAGAAAACGCCCTCCCCTTACGTTTCCCAGTTCTTCCACTTCAGTAATAGCAAACTGTCCTGTTTTTGAATCTCTCCGTGAGAGAAGCTCATAAACCTCCCTGGTTTTAAGGAATCGATCTTCTGGAACTGCAGGTTGTAAAAAAGGTTTTTTTAGTGCCTCTCAGTTTTAGGTGGCTGCTTAAGCTGAAGCGCTCCCCCCCCCCTCACATTGAGGCTTTTTTTCTTTGTTTCCCTTTTTTTTCTTTCTTCAAGGGGATTTTAGCATTGAACTGTAGGAGGCTGCTAAACAGCCTATATGGCAGTCAGGAGGAGAGCTCAGGTGTGTATCTGACAGCCATTTAATCTTTTTTAAAAATGTAGTTGATCCTACACCTATAACACTTGAAGGAAATCAAATGATAATGAGTCCAAATAAAGAAACACTGTCTGGGGATTTCTTAAAAAGAAGTCATCAGTATTTTCAGCAAGTGACAGAACTATGTAAGTTGTAACTGCTTTGAGTCAGACTGATTGTATACTCAGGTATCATTTGTTGGCATAAAGGCTTTCATCACCTATCCAGCAATGAACGCTTATTTAGTTACTCACCTCAGCCTATCCCTTGATTAATGACTGCTTTAAGTTCTTTTATGAACTTTATATAATGTGGTTTTAACCACATACTCCAGAACTTGTATTGAAACAAGTGAGCTTTAAAAGATCTTAAATAAGATGTCACTTGAGGTAAGTAAATAATTCTTAATTTTTGTTAGATTATGGTCTTCGCGGCTAATGTTACTTGGCATAGTGTAATGACTAATAACATCTGGGAAGTTCTGGATTCAGACATTATTATCTACGAGTCTTTCACAGAACGTAAAGCAGTTTTTTGCATTTTTAAAGGCATAAGAGCTGTGGTGGCCCAAATGGTTAGAATGGAGTACTGCAGGCTACTTCTGCTGATCACTGGCTGCCAGCAGTTCAGCAGTTCAATCCTGACTGGCTCAAGGTTCACTCAGCCTTCCATCCTTCTGAGGTCATTAAATGAGGACCCAGATAGTTGGGGGCAATATGCTGACTCTGTAAACTGCTTAGAGAGGGCTGTAAAGCACTGTGAAGCGGTATATAAGTGCTGCCATTGCTGTAATCAGTCTTAATAGAAATGGCTGATATAATGTGAAGTGTTTTAACAACTTGGATCCTGTTGCTGTAAAATGGTTAAAAAGTTCTTTCACTTAAGGAATGAACATGTCATATTTTCTTGAAGGTATTTTTTTTAATCTATGTATTTTTTTGTATTCTGCCTCTCTCAAGGTTGACATAGAAATTAATGGAGAATCTGTGGATTTGCACATGAAATTAGGAGACAACGGAGAAGCCTTTTTTGTAGAGGAAACAGATGACAAAGAGGTGAGACCAGCCCACCATATGTATTTTGTTTGTCATATTTTATAGTGTGCAAGGGGACACAGAAATCAATAACAAAACAAGGGATTGATGTTCGTTTTAAGAAATCAATTGTAGTAGGATTATCTACTATATTAAGCCTTTTTTCTCATCACACTTTGTTTGTCATGTAGGACTAGATTTATGTCTAAAATAGCCGCTAGTGCACATAATCACATTTTTCAAATTATTTCAAAGAACTATGTCAGGTAGTTGCTAGACATTATGGAAGAAAATGAGGTTTTTTTTTTTACAATTTTCTCTAGTTACGGATAAGCCATTAGCAGAGGAAAACTGGCATAGAATATAATGTATGCATAAGATGAATACATTAATTTTTACCGAGTTTGCAAAGTGGTTAGCATTTATAATCGAGGATTATTAGGGCTCACTTCCTGGCAAACCACAGCTTTTAAATTTGAGCTGTTTTCTTGATTTGTACATTTTCCGAGTTTGCCTTTTCTGGAAGAGTTTCTGTCAAGAGGGCTTTTGGAAAGGATGGATAAATGTACATCTGCGTGTATTCGTAATATTTAGGTTTCTGTTTATGTACACGTACATATTCTGCTGGCCTTGAAAGATTCACTGGTACGGAACAGATTTGGAGCGTATAAATTCACTATTGTTTCATTTGAGTTGACCGATGCCAGGTGTCAACAGGCTTGTGTTTCCTTTCTTTAAGGAGGCAATTCCATACCACTTGGCTACATCCCCCATTTTGTCCGAAGGATCTTCTCTCATGGAATTACAGCTGAAGAGAAATTCTGCGGATAGGTTAAGGAGCTTGGACAATGCTGGTCCTTCACAGTTATCAATCCCTACTTCTCCTTCTGCCACTGAATCCATGACCACAAGTTGTTCTGTCAAGAAAAGGAGGAAGAGGAGAAGGAAATCCGTCCATAAAATAGACACTTCAAAAAGAGACGAAAATGCCGATACTACCGAAGATGAAAACATGTTCCCTATAGAAATGAGTTCCGATGAAGAAAATGAGCTGCTAGATACTACTTCCAGGTATTAATCTAGAGGGTCTAATTTATTCAGAGTGTTAACTTTTAATTTCAAGTCAGACAATAGTTTAACATTTAAATGTTTTAAATACATTTTTGTCTGCTTTTTTATAGTACAAGAACTTTAGAATGCTTATCAATTGTAGCTTTTATTTTGATTAAAGTCACAGGATTACAGTATTATGGTTACCTTGTGAGGTTTAGCTTAAAAGCTAAAGATTATGCA
This sequence comes from Psammodynastes pulverulentus, assembly GCA_025802295.1. Taxonomy (NCBI): domain Eukaryota; kingdom Metazoa; phylum Chordata; class Lepidosauria; order Squamata; family Psammodynastidae; genus Psammodynastes; species Psammodynastes pulverulentus. The sequence goes on from JAOYMU010000283.1 coordinate 41,579,479, forward strand.
AGTTGTCATTTATGTTGTATTGTTTTTTAAAACAGTGCGTACATGCATTGCAGCATAGCATCCAAACAATTCGTTGCTGCAATTTTTGTAATTAAATCAACTTTCCTCATAGATAGATTATGTCTATGGACTGCCTCCTACCATAGTTGTCCTTGCTATTGCAGATTCCTAGCCTCTCTCTGTTTACTACTGTCCTTTATTTCATAAAACCAAACCAAGAAAAAAAAAATAGCAATAGTGAAAAAAATAAGGGGAACTATTTTTTCCTGTCCAAATGCAGAGATATTTGCCATATACGCAACTTTTTGAAAAATTAGCTGGAAGTTTCAAAACACTCCAAAACACTCATTCAGCTTCTGTGGCTCTGTTTTCTGACATTTATGTTTTATAATAGCGAAGGGACCTAATATTTACAAGTTCTTGAGTAAAGGGATTCATGAAATTAGATAAGGCTGATGAATGTGTAAAAAGATTGTGCCTAGAGAACAGTGGGTGACTGAATATTTTCAACTAGCAATCGACAGTTGCTTCATCCATGTTTCTTCAGAATTAATGTCTTCTTACCAATATATGTATTTGTAATATTTCACAATGTTTTGTTTTTTTTAAAAACATGCACATATAATCAAAATGTCTAAGTAAAGTTGTCTATTTGTTTTACCCCTCCCTCAGCTGATTGTGTTGTGGTGTATCTGTAATTTTGAAGCATTATACTCCTGGTACTCTTTCAAAATAAATTACTGTATCTCATTAAGTGAAAACAAGATGAAAAAAACCCAGCAAATAAGATAATAACACCATCTGTTTGCTCCACTGAATTTGTAATGAACAATTACTAGAACATTTTAAAGAGTTCATCTGGAAAGAACTTCAGATATGATATATAATATGGTATGTTGTAACATAATAATAGGTTTTACCTAAATCAGGTGGTTATGGAAAATTTAGAAACATATTTTTTGCCAGAAAGTAGAATCCATTTTTTAAAAAATTGCACATTTTCTGAAAGCATCTAGAATCTTTCACAATAAGCATCCATGGGTTTAAAATGTGTTAAATTTTACATGTTTTTTGTTGTACCATTAATACTGCATGCAGTGCTAGATATGGGCATTTAAAACTAATCCCTTCTTTTTCTGTGTGTTGTTTCTGTTCAGAACATCTGTCCCTGATTTGTCCAGGGATGAAGACATCGAGGTGGTTTCTTCTATAAACGTCCTTGCTCATCCCCACTCAGATGGAGAATGGACTTCCAGACAGAGGTACAATGCATGTTACCAGGATAAAGCAAATAATCTCCATGATGAACCCTTTTCATGCCTTCTTCCTTTTCAGACCTATTCAGCAATTAAAGGAAGGACGAGACTTTTCATGCTTCTGGGCTTAATGCTATGAGTATCTCGCTCTGGTTTCAGCTCCATTTCGACCATATAAACTCCAGTTCAACACTTCAGGCTGCAGTCACACATTCAGGGCTCAGCTATATGTTATATGTGAATGTGTGTAAGCAAATTTCTTTCACGTCAAAACTGTGGCAAGTTGAACTGTTTGGAACAGTTTTCAAGTTGGGAGCTGAGAAGGATTAGTTCAAGCTTTGTCCTTCTAACGGAGTTCGAATGCAGATATTCTATGTATTTTGTATGTAACAGGAATGATTTGATCTCTTTATCTTGTTAGCCTTAATTTCAGAAAGCTGTTGGCCTTAAGTATCCATTTTTAGGTATAACGTTCTTTTCGTTGGTATAAACATATACAAAGCCTTTATGTCTCTTTAGGATTGAGTGCTGCTTGATTTGAGGTGATTATATTACCGCAAAGTTTAATGGTGCTTATGCTGTTTGCAGCTTCTTGTTAAGCATTTGTGTAGAGTGGTTTAGTGGTTTCTTGAACTTTATTCTGCCTTCCTGTGTCTTACTTAGAGCAGTGCTGGATCTTGTCATTTAGAAACTCCCTTCTGTTTAACCCAATTTGGCTGTTTCCCAAGAGGCAGATGACAGCCTCAGCAACATGGGGTTGATTTTAAACATATTGCTGGATAATGTGGCCTAATCTTTCTCTCTCCCCCCCCCCCCCCCCGCTATATTATACTGTCCAGTAAACCTAGAACCTGCATAGGGAGGCCCTCTCATCTGGCTGTTCCAGCAGAAGGAAGCTTATCTAGTTCTTGTCCTGACCGGACTTCTCACTGTCCTGCTGCAGACAGGTAGAACAGCCAATTTCATTTTTGGATTGGTGATTAACCTTTTAATACTGTTAACGGTATACAAGATTGGCGGATCTTTTCAAACTGATATCGTTTACTAACTCATGGCGGAAAACTATGAAGTCGTTCATAAAGTTTCTGTCTGGGATTTTTAAGTCATAGTATTGTATAAAAGTATAAACCTCCCATCAAACAGTAGGTGGCATCTATCTATCTATCTATCTATCTATCTATCTATCTATCTATCTATCTATCTATCTATCTATCTATCTATCTA
>JAOYMU010000283.1:41964661-41977940 GCA_025802295.1 Psammodynastes pulverulentus
GCGTCACGTGACGCGGACTCGGAAAAGGTGCCGGAACGCAGTACCGCTGAGTTCCGGCCGAAAAAAAGCCCTGGATAAATGTATACACATTTCTATTTTGTGAAGATTTTTAATTTTTATGCTACAATTCTCTTTACATCCTCTACATTTGTCTCATATTACAACTCAAATTGTTTTTGCAAATTCCTTCCATTCCATGATAATTGCATGGTCAATAAAGAATTATTCAAGAAATATGTTGAAGCATACAATATACTCAGTCTTGACCATTTACTGCATACAAATCATAACTATATTATAACTTTCTAAATGAATGTCATCTATAAAATGTATTGGGATGTTAAATGGCTTATATTAATTGGGACATTCAGTAATTGCTTCAAACCATTCAGACAATATATATTCCCTTTTGCAGTAATAATTGTTTTACAAGTAGGTTTCAATAAAATATAGTTCACTGTCAAGGATGTGCATATATATGAATCTATGTGTTCTGCGTTGATAAATGTGATATATTAATTATTAATAATTGTTATTCAATATAACTGGAATGAAATAAGAACTTTATTTTTTATAACAAGTGAATTTATTATCAACTTTTTGTACCAAAGAAAACTATGGAGAGCTACTCTGGACTTGTTACCCTAAAAATGTAAATACACTAAACTACATTATGCATTCAGATAACCAACTTGTTTTATTGTCATATAAACTGAGAAATATCTGGAAAGAAACAGGGCTTAATGACACATACAAAATAATGTCCAGCTACTAGAAGTTAATATGACAGCAGAAATTCAACAAGCATTGCAGGACAGGGAAGACAAGCCAGACCCCTGAGATGTCAAAACATTCAAATGGAGAGAACCTGAATTGTTCTGACAGATGCATTCTGGTGATGCATCTCTCAGAACAATTCAGATTTTCTACACATGTGCTAGGTGACCCCTAACCTCATTAGTTAAATCAATTTGATGTTACCTTCTGAACTAACCTGCAACCACTGATGCTTCTTTCAGAGGAAAAATGGACGAAAGAGCTACACAGTCTTTCACCTGTAACTTTCTTGACCCCTGAATTTTATTTTTTCCTATTTTGGGTACAGTTTTGTGACTGGCAGAAAAGATATATTTATCTATTAATTTTTATTTTTCAAATATATTTCCAAACCCAGTTCTTTATATTTACTTAATAAAATTTTGAATGTTGACAACTTTGTTTGGGCAATTCTGCATGGTAGCTGTTTGTCCCCCAATTGGCTCCCATCAGTTTCTGAAGACAAATTAAAATAAAACAACAACAAATCAAATTAGTTGAATTTTTTTAGCTTTGTTCCTACTTGCCTAAATTACAACTTATTTAAGCTTTTAAATATTTAAATACAGTGGTGGTTCCTTCTAAGAATTTTATGGAGGAAACATGAATATGGCTTCTCCAAATATAATTAATATAATGAGAAATCCCTTTCTCAATTCCTAAAATTATGAAATTTTGCTGTCAAAGAAGTAGTGATATTAAGATTTAATTTAGAATTAATTAATTCAGTCTAATTCTTAATTCATTCAAGGCAGAGCAGAATTTTTGCCTAAGCCTCTACTTAACTCAGAATCCTTTATGGAATTCAGCTTCCAGGTATGAGCTATGTTGGACAGAAAAGTGAAGCAATGAACAACAACATTTTGAAAAAAGAAATTTCCACATAAATATTACATTTCAGATTGCTATATGGGAAACAAATGGAAGGTAAGGTGGACAATTGGATTTGGTGATTTAAAGGTCTGCCTTCAAATCAGAGTGAATTTGTCATGAACTGTTATTAAGCTAATGGTAGTGATAATTTAGGATAAAGTTCTTATCAGCTTACCTGTTTGTCTATTCAGTACTATTCAATTCCTTTGCCTGTCTTTGGAAGTTGTAAAAAAGACATTCTCAACAATATTCAAAAATATGTATAGCTTAATTATCCACTACAGCTTTCTAATAAATAGACAGGTTTATTACAATAGTTTAAAGTCAATTATATAAGAACCTGAATAGACAAATGCAAATGGTATGGATGCAGTCAACTTTTGTTTCTGTAATTAGCTGAAAAGTTTAGAAAATCTGCAGATTTTAACTACAGATTTCATTGCATTCTGTTTTAGAATTTTTATGAGCATTTTTTCAAAATAAAATAAGAATTTAAAATATACTTTGAAAACTCTTCCACTGTTTTTTTCAACTTTTTATCATATTTGAGTATTAATAAATATCTGACTTTCTAATGACTGTCCATATGGTAATATTAGAAAATAAAAACAATAAAATCCAATTTAGCTCAAAAAACCTACACCAGTTTTTATAAATGATTGGATATCTTTATTGTAAATTTGATGTTCCAAATTCTCTATAAAATTTAGTGTAATGAAAACAGTATATGTTATAGTCCTTTCTGTTTTTCTCATACTAGATAATGGAAAGGGAAAAATCCAGATTTTTCCACTATCTAATTTTATTTGAAAATAAGTCAAGATGAATCAGCCTCATATCAACATGGTGGATTGGATTGTTTTCTAAACTGATGATCGGGCTGTGGAATAATTCTTTCAGAATCTTTATTTTAATCTATTGTTTAATCTTAAATAGCCCAACTTTAAATTTGGATTTGATCACTTGGCATTTATTTTTAGAGATAAAGATTTTTATTAAACATATTTAAAAATTAGAAATATTCTCCTACTAAAACAGTACTTTGGCTTCTATCTATATTCAAAACAAAAATTATGCATCACTTAAATATAGCTTTTAAATCATCTGTGCAGGGAGTTTTTATTTCACAAATTGGAATTAAGCTGTGGCTAAATTAATTCTGCAACAGATCAGGGCAGTGCCTTTTGCTGAAAAGAATGGATGGTCTCTTTCTGTGACTTCTCTCTTTCTGCTGGTTTAGATAAAAACATTAAATCCTGCTGATCAAATAAAGGTCACTGAGAAGTGCACTTCCTTTTCCCAAGAGAAGCAATCATATATTACTAATTTGGAGCCATATTTTAACCTCATGCCCATCCCCCTTAACTCATGATAAGGGAGACAAGTTTATTACAATAGTTTAAAGCTAATTATAAAACAAAGTGAATAGACTCATGCAAATGAGAAGAAAAGCAGAAGATTGCATTAACCACTAGGATAATACAATCAACTAGACAAAACCGTAATGTATGGGGCAGTATGTCTAGAACTTAGAAAAGAAAAGATTAAAAATAAATCACTAGATTTTTTTTACTGTGCCCTGACAGATTGGAATAGATGACCTGAAAGGTCTTTTGCAACATTATCAGCCATGATTGAATGATTCTGTGATTGCAAATAAAAATACAAATAAAAGAGTGCATGCAGTATGAGTTGTTTATTAAAAATTCTCTGCTCAGGGCTCATTAGCATATTTGTTGTGCCCATTTGAATAGATAAATCTAAATTACATTTGCAAAAAGGTACTTCACAAGCATTGGAAGGAAACTGGCATTAAAAAATAAAACTTGTCAATACTAAGGGAAAAAAACTGTCTAAAACAAACCAACTATGACTTATGGTAATAGAAGAGATAGGTGGATTGGAAAGGACACTTCTCATTCATGGTCTGTTAGATTACAGATTTTTTTTAATAATGGTATGAGACTTTAAGCTGACAGGAGATTTCAAATTTAATGTAAACCTTGAAATAGTTATGGAGGAGAGACTACTGATAAAGTTAATAATTCATATTATTCTGACATATATTCAGAGTTATAAATTATTATAAGTTATTGTGTACTAAGACTTGATTTCTTTTAATTGAGGGTTTTTACCTTATAATTTAAATAAATGTATTAAAGTTTTATTGAAACAAGTATAGACGCAGTGTACTATATGATGGCATCCAAACAATAAAAAAATACTTTATTATTGTTTCCCTTTGCTATTTGTTTCATAAAAACTGCTTTCAATATTGTAATGCAGATAAAAGTTCAGCCTTGGAAAAATTCCACATACAGTAAATAATGAAGTGTGTTCTCCTTATATAAACTATACTATATGCAGTGTTGGCCGTTATTTTAATCATGAACCTGGAAGGAAAAGAATTGCTGGCTGGCTGAAAGCGTGCATGAAATCTGTGAGATATGAGTCTGCTATTTATATGCTAAGCACTCAGGCAGGTTTGTACAGAAATAATCAGTCTCGCAGTTTATGAATATATTACTGGAAAAACACAAGAACTTCTTCTACAAAACCAAGTCTCACATTTTGACAGATGTTGATTGGTATGTTTGTTGTGTTTCTTCCAACAGCAAAATTTGTTCAAGACCCTACAATAACTATTGGAATATAACTGTTTATGCATGTTTATTAGCGTTCTTGAGAGCAGGAATCTAAATCAAGCCATGATCAATGAAGCAGGTTTTATTATTGGAACAGAAATGAGATTTATGTGATGAAACACATATTAAGAGCAGGCATAGCCTACCCTGTAGCTGACTATACCCAACTCAAGAACAAAGAGAACAAAATAGAAACAAGTGTTAACAAGTCCTAACTCCCCACTTCTAGGTCACTCTGAACAGCTGTACCGAGACTGGGTTTGAAATCAAGGCATGACCCCCAACCTCAATCCTAATGTCGCCATTTAAATAGGCCACCTTGTGCCATTCCCTAAGGAGCCTTGGGGAATGGTGTGATTGCTCCATCGTGGAGTGCTCCCCAAGATCTGTCACATGCAACTTACCTCCAGGCATAGGCAGTATCCCTTTTCTGTTAACAGGCCTCTGCAGCCTACCCCAGTCTGGTCTGGGTTGCACAAGGACTTTGTTTGTTTTTTGTTTGTTTGTTTATTTTGTCGAGCATACATTGGATAATACATATAAGTATAAACATAATAATGAATATATAAAATGAATAGAAAGAGGTGAGGTCAATAGTAGACAGTCTAAGGTTAATATTTTTGGGGTCTGGGGAAGAAACCACAGAGTCAGGTAGCATATTGCAGACATTAACCACTCTATTGCTGAAGTCGTATTTTCTATAATCAAGTTTGGTGCGGTTTATTTTGAGTTTATATCTATTGTGTGCTCTTGTATTGTTGGTTGAAGCTGAAGTAGTCATTGATGGGTAGGACATTGCGATAGATAATTTTATGTACTACACTTAGGTCAGATTGAAAGCGGTGTAGTTCTAGTTTTTCTAAGCCCAATATTTCAAATCTGGTGACATAAGGTATTCTGTTGCTAATAGAGGAGTGGAGGACTCTCCTTGTGAAATATCTCGGAACTTTCTCAACTGTATTTATATCTGATACGCAGTGCGGGTTCCATACAGATGAGCTGTATTCAAGAATTGGTCTAGCAAATGTTTTGTATGCTTTAGTTAGTAGGTCAATATTACCAGAGAAAAAGCTATGCAGGATTAAGTTAACAACAATTAGTGCTTTTTTCGCTATGTTGTTACAGTGAGCTCTAGCACTTAGATCATTAGTGATGAGTACTCCAAAATCTTTGACATAGTAGGGGTCAGGGCTTTTTTTCTACGACGAAAGGTGGTGGAACGCACCCCCCGTCATCGTGCTAAATATTCTGGAAGCTATAGAGCGCAATTGGTGGAGACGGAACACGTGACACGAACTTCAAAAAGGTCCCGGAACGCTGTTCCGCCACGTTCCGGCAGAAAAAAAGCCCTGGTAGGGGTTATCTACAAGATCATGACTATTCAACTTGTGTTTTATTTTTTATTTTTTTTGCCAATATGTAGGACAGAGCATTTGTTTATTGAGATTTGAAGTTGCCACTTGTTTGACCATTCTGACACATAATCAAGGTCTTTTTGAAGGGCAGCAGTATTGTCTGTGGTGTTGAATAGTTTTACATCAGCGAATAGAACACAGTTGCTTTTAATATGATCAAAAAGGCCATTTATGTAAAGTATAAAGAAAGTTGGTCCTAGAACACTGCCTTGGGGAACACTGCTGTTGACAGGCACAGGATTTGATAGGGTGCTCACTATTTTGACCATTTGTTGCTTGTTTGACAGGAATGCAGCTATCCAATTTTGTAGGTGTCTGGTGATACCATAAGATTTTAGTTTTAAAAGTAATTTGTCATGTACCACTGAATCAAAGGCTTTACAAAAGTCTATGTAAATTGCGTCTATTGCTTTGCCTTGATCGAGTTGTATAGTCCATATGTTTTTGCAATGTAGGAATTGTAGATTGCAGGATAATTTTTTCCTGAATCCAAATTGTTTATTAGAGAGTAGGTTGTTTGTTTCTAAATGGAGGATAATGAATTGGTTTATAATTGATTCCATGATTTTGCAGGTGATACAATATAATGAGATTGGTCTGTAATTTTCAACTAGGCTGGAGTCTCCTTTTTTGAAGATAGGGATGACTGTAGCTAATGACCATAGATTGGGCAAGGAGCTGGTAGTGAAAATTTTTTCAAAGATTATGCTTAAAGGTTCAGCTATGGCATCTGAAAGCTTTTTTTAAGAAGTATGCACATAATCTATTGGATTCAATAGATAGTGTTGGTTTTAGATTGCATAGTGCTTTTTCAATGTTATCTTCTGTAAAATCTATATGTATTAAATCATTGTAATTGTTTGTGGTTCGACAATGAAATATTGAGCATGAGCCGTTGCTTTTTACAAAGACTGAGCCAAAGAATGTATTGAAGAGGTTGGCTTTAATGGTTTCTTCGTTACAGTCTTTACCATTAGGTCCTTTTAGGGGTAGGATGGATCTTGAGTCTTTGAGTTTATTGTTTAGAAAATTATAGAAGGCACAGGTGGATTTCGTGTGTAGAAAATCTTCCTCTTGTTTAATATAATAATTAGTACATTCAGCTTTTATCTAGTGGCATAAGTTTTTATAACGGCTTTTAAAGTTGGTGACATGACCAGTTTTGTTTTTCCACCAAAGGCATTTTTTTATTGGAGTTTCCTTATTGTTATGAGTAATTTGTTTTTTCTTGTTTTTGTTGTTTGGGGGGTTATTAATGGTACATACAGTTTGATGGCTCTTTTGACTTCAAGTAAAAAAACGTTGTAATGATCTTCAACAGTGATGCATTCAGAGAATAGAATTTGCCAATTAAGAGATGAGAGGTCTTTTTATTATTTTTCTGTTTTGTTCTTTTATGGTTGTTTTATAGTTATTGGTTTTGCTGTTGTTGTGAACCATCCTGAGCTGTTTAAGATAAGTGATCGTATCAACGTTTTAAATAAATTAAAAATAAAAATACATGAAAAAAAAAGAGATGAGAGGTCAGTGTCTATGAGATCATAGTTGGCTTTTTTAAAGTTATAGTTTAGGATCTTGTCTAAACTAGTTATGATCCCCTACCTTATCGATATTAGATTAATGCTAGTTTAGAGGTCTTTCTGGAAAGCAATTAAAACTGATCTGTGGGCGTGGCTTGGTGGGCATGGTGTGGCTTGGTGGGCGTGTCAGGGGAAGAATACTGTAAAATCTCCATTCCCTCCCCACTCCTCAGGGAAGGTTACCACCAGTTCTCTGAACTACTCAAAATTTCCACTACCGGTTCTCCAAAACTAGTCAGAACCTGCTGAATACCACCTCTGCTGCAGATAGTTAACATACCTTCTTGAATGAGCGCAGGATAGTTATACCAGAGAAGGTTGTCCTACAGATACCTAGAAGCCAACACAACACTTTGAATTTACCAGAAACTTATTAGTAGCCAACACAGTGCCCACAGGACAGGTTTAATATGGCTGAAGTGTCTGTCTTCTCCTAGCACAGTGCTGTAATGTATCTTTTAGCAACAAGAATATGGTTGTAAAGAAATGTGGAGATAACCTTGATAAAGGAATAAATGAGTCTTTAGAAGAAGAAAAAACAATGACTGATTCCTGAGAAAATAGAAGGAAACTCAAAATAATCACTCTTTAATTCTGTTTGGTAGTAGAGAGGGCAGAGAGAGCCTCTGGCAGCTTTCAAGACTCTGCTGCATTCCTCACAACAATAAAATAGCATTCCTTTCATTTCTGTTTGCTACCTTAAAAGGATGGACAATGAGTTACTTTCATCCAATCCTCTTGCTCCAAGTAAGGCTGCGACTGGCACAGTACCCAAGACTCAAAAGTTCCCCTTGGCCACAGTTGTCACTTTTCCATTTAGCCATAGCTATGAGGACATTCTGTTCTTTTGGGAATGGGGATGGGTGGGGAGTAGCACTCCATTCAAAGCCATAACGAGATCAGACAGAGGAGTGGATGGTCTTTGTATGAACAGCTACTCTGTCTTTTTGGGGATTCAGTTTTGGCTCAGGGCCACAAGTCCCTTTTGGCTCAGTTTCACAGCATTGTCAACCTAGGATGGCGATGTATAGCTATGTATGCAATCGAGGAAAGACCCATCTTATGCTCCAATTTAATATAAATATATTGTTGTTCTTTTTTAGCATTATATGGAATATTAAAATTGTTCCACAAATGTCATTTCAACTTTTGACGTCTTCTGTTGCTCTGGTATGTATCAAAGACTGCAACAACCAACCCTATGTTTTCAGGATGGACTATTCCAAAGGGTGACATTGGTTTTGTAGATGAATAATGTGTAGGTGTCAGCCTGTGAGAATATTAAGCTGCTAAATGACTGTATCTTGAGTTTGCCCTTTTTTGCACTGTTTTTCAGTATGCTGGCTCTGCTGAAGCTGAACCTCACTGAATTTTCCATTTCCATTTCTTTTGTGTGTGTGTGTGTGTGTGTGTGTGTGTGTGTGTGTGTGTGTGTCTAGATCACATGTAGCAGATCGTATTAGTCTGCAACTCAATGTTCAAATATACACCTCAGCTAGCAAACACTCAGAATTTTATTTCTACCATATCATCTTTTTTTAAGTGCATGACTTGAGATAGTTATGGGAGCCTAATTTTATTTTATGACATGTATGAGCTAATGTGACATTCCATATTGTACCACTGGAGCATGACATTGTACCATATGTTAATCACATTTATCTGCTTCAATAAACACACATTCCAATATCCACATTGCCTATAGCAATGAGGTACGTCTCTAACCATCAGGGTTGTCTTAGTAAAAAGAAAATGAACTTTCCACCTCTTCAAGATACTGCATGTTGTTTTCTTTTTTCTTTTCTTTTTTTTTTTTAGACTTTGGCATTGCAATAGTAATGTGGCAAACTATTTTGAGGCCACCACCCATGGAGAACTTTAATTTCTTTCCACAGAAACAGAATCCGTTTGGCTAATATTGAATCTGAAGTCTAAATTGTTCGGCTGCAGAGCATAAATCAAGCGTTGTGGCTGAACCTTGTCCAGATGCAATCTTTTTTTACGCTGTAAAAATCAACAGAAATTGTAATAGGAACTGGGTTGAGAGGAGCAAACAGGAAATATATATGCCTTGTTTATGCATTTAAAGGGGAGGAAGATCAACACACAATTAAAAGAAAGAGAAAGAGAGATTATAGTCAAATGCAGGATTTTTTTTTTTAAAAAAAAAAACAGCCTGATACTCAGAAGGAAACCTGCTAAACAAGCTTCCATTCTGTTTAAAAATCTGTAGAGGGTAAAAAAATAAGCCATGTGGAGGACTTATTGTGAGTGGTAAGATGTGGTGTTGAAATAAGTGACACTCACAATGCTAGCTTTATTAGCTCAGAAAAACTTATTCAACAAGGAGCTAGCATCAGATGCCTCTGAAACAAAGGTTAAATTCACACAGCATGTGTATTCCTGCCTACTAACCATTTCCAGAGGAAGTATTGGTATGCCACTGCCAGAATTCCACCATTCACCTGCAACTGAAGCATGACTTTAGGCATTCTGCTTTAGTTTTTCTTCTTATCGTGCCTCCAGATATTGGATGCAGGCAATATAGGATATATTAAAGAAGAAAAGGCAGGTGGACTGAAACAAACCTGTGATTCCAATTGATTTGGCTAGTTTCCTCTGAGATTTCCTCCTTGCATCCATTCCTTGACCCGCTCCTTTCAGCCCTCCATCCTCTTTTGACTCGAAGAAAAACCAGAAACCAAGTTTCTTCAACAACTTGGTTTTTAACAGATTGGGCAACCACTCAACTATAGTAGTCAACCTCCTAGAGAACGTGAAACTGACTAGCTTGTCCTTGGTTCAACACTTGAAGTTGGAAGTAATTGAAAGGAAATACTTCGATAACTTTCCCTTCAGAGAATTCCCAGTGGTTGCTGTTCCCAGAAGCCACAGTTCCTAACTTCCTCCCCTGTGTATTGTTCTTTTATATCTCCCCTACAACTAATCTTTCTCCTATGTAGAATGCAGAGATAAGAGATGATGACGATGAGAGATGATGATGAGAGATGATGGCATATACAACATTAGAAGAAGAAAGGTGAATTACAGAAGCAAATATGTATGCAAACAAGAAAGAATAGAATAGAATAGAATAGAATAGAATAGAATAGAATAGAATAGAATAGAATAGAATAGAATAGAATAGAATAACAGAGTTGGAAGGGACCTGCTCAGGCAGGAAATGGTTTACATTTCAGACAAATGGTTGTCCAATCTCTTTTTAAAAACTTCCAGCGTTGGAGCATTCACAACTTCTGGAGGCAGGTTGTTCCATTGATTGATTGTTCTAACTGTCAGGAAATTTCTCCTTAGTTTTAGATTGGTTCTCTCCTTGATTAATTTCCATCCATTGCTTCTTGTCCTTCCCTTAGATGCTTTGGAGAATAGCTTGACTCCTTCTTCTTTGTGACATCCCTGAGATATTGAAACACTGCTATCATGTCACCCCTAGTCTTTCTTTCAGCAACCATTCTTTATATGTTTTAGCCTCCAGTCCCCTAATCATCTTTGTTGCTCTTCTCTGCACTCTTTCTAAAGTCTCAACATCTTTTTTACATCGTAGCAACCAAAACTGGATGCGGTATTCCAAATGTGGCCTTACCAATGTATTATAAAGTAGCATTAACATTTCACGTGATCTTGATTCTGTCTCCCTATTTATGCAGCCTAGAACTGTTCCAGAAGCATTTCCAAATCATGAGATTCTCTGTTTTGCTTCCAAGATAAATTCTGTCTCCTACTCTTCTTCAGAGGGATATACTTGGTGCTCACATTTATTCCCCTCCCCCAAACAACCATCTTACAAATTAGTCTTAAGCTGCCAGAGAATGCCTGACTCCAAATCACCCAGTGTGTTTTCATGGCCGAGAGTTAAAAAGTAGACGCCAGGTCTCTCACTCCTTATCCAGCACCTTTAACCACTACATAACAAACCATCTGGTACCTGTGTGTGAATCTGTCTGTATAAAGGATCAAGGGTTTTGTTTACAACCTCTTAAAAATGAAGGTGTATATAATAGGATAACAGAAATGTTTGAAAATCCACTTCTGTCTTCCTCTTAATGATACAAAAAAATACAGAGCAGCCGTATTGCTAGCCGAGAAGCAATACTGTTTGCTGAGATAGTGCCCCACCTTCAGGCTAATCTTTGAAACAGGTTTTTTTTCTTTTTCACTCCGTTTCAAAGCATTTGTCAACCTCTGGTGTCTTTTTGCAAATTGCTGAGAAAAAGGCCTAAGAATGACCCTCGTAGAAGAATCTCCTACTCCGCCCTGGAGGATCCTTTGCAATGTGTCTAGAAGGCTCGTAGAAACCTAGCAGTGACTTATCCATGCGCTTCGACACACCGCACATTTTTTTTTCCTCTCACGTTTTAGGCTTCTCAAAGATGGTGCAGGAAGGAAACCCAGGAATGGATTTTTGGCGTGGGATTGAGTTTGGTGACCTCACACAATTTCCTGGGATGAGCTTCTTCGTTCTTCTGTGCATCTCTTCCTCAGAGTCCAAGCAGAAATGGAGAATCTGAGAAAAAAACAAACAGACCAGAGACTATTTTTTTCCATCGGTGCAATTGTTGATGGCCCCATGAATCAGTAAGTCAAAATTGTCTCCGTTCTGTTCAAATAACTGGTATATTTTTTTCCAACGGACTTTTCAAAAAGCTGGTGTTGCTTTAAAAAAGTGGAGTTAACAAAGATTGAACCCAGTCTATGGCTTTGAATGCCCAGCAAGGAAGAGTAGGTGAACATTGGTTTATTTGGGGCCCTTAAGGGACATGGTGGCTCAGTGGCTAGGATGCTGAGGTCGATCAGAAAGGTTGGCAGTTCAGCGGTTCGAATCCCTAGTGCTGCATAACGGGGTGAGCTCCCGTTACTTGTCCCAGCTTCTGCCAACCTAGCAGTTCGAAAGCACGTAAAAAAATGCAAGTGGAAAAACAGGGACCCCCTTTGGTGGGAAGGGAACAGCGTTCCGTGTGCCTTTGGGGTTGAGTCATGCCGGCCACATGACCACGGAGATGGCTTTGGATAGCGCTGGCTCTTCAGATTTGAAACGGAGATGAGCACCGCCCCCTAGAATCAGGAACGATTAGCACAGATGTGCGGGGGGGAACCTTTACCTTTACCTTTAATTGGTAATTATATCCTCTTCCGATAGCGTTGAATGCATTGATGAATAGAGATGGGCGTAAAAGGTTAAAGAATTGCACGTTGGGGGAACCTTTAGTTAAAACAACGTTTTGCCAATGGATTGATCAAATCATCTCTTCAGATGGAATTAAGTCAGTGAAGTGATGCAACAAATTGAATTATTTCTTTAATAAACTTCTGCGGGACACTCGCTGTTATCAAACACAATCTTCAAAATGATTTTTTTCCCCCCACCTCTACAAATCGAAAACGTGACGCAAACCACACATTGCAAGATAATCAAACGGATTCTTCAAATTTAAACCGAAGCAAATCACAAGCAAAACTCAAAATCAGATTTTGGCTCATTCGTATGCCCCCTCTGGGAAAACAATTATTGGATAAAACAATGGTAATAGAAAAATGTTCAGCATATGGAAGATATGAATTTTTTTTTTATGAGAGCCCACAAACCAGATTTGGTAGACCTTTATCTTAAGAGCACATTCCCTAAAGTCAGCAGCAAAGGGCTGAGCCATTTTACCATTTCAGAGCAATCTTTAGAGAAGAGCCACAGAGTGGGGGAAAATGAAATAGGGGGAGCAGCAGCCCTTGGGAGCCTCCCTTTTTGTAACAGTCTGTCTAGAAATAGGACTGTTCCCACATCTGCACTGACATTTTGTCTTCTACATCTGCAACTTATCTCCAGAATCCCCTCTTCCATTTTTGTCTGTCTGTCTGTCTGTCTGTCTGTCTGTCTGTCTGTCTGTCTGTCTGACTGTCAGTCTGTCTGTCAGTCTGTCTGTCTGTCTGGAGGGAG
>JAOYMU010000283.1:42112973-42123558 GCA_025802295.1 Psammodynastes pulverulentus
TCTTAAGCAGTCTCCAACTTTGAGATGGCCATCTTGGCAGCCTCTTCTCTCCGATGTGGCATAGAGGAAATTGGCTTGGAATTCACAGGAGAGTTGTGTTCTTCCCCAGATCTTCACAAGGCAACCCTCCTTTGCTTCACCGACTCTACAGGTTGGTTTTGGCTCCTGTCGGAGCCCGCGAACAGGGAGAAGCGAACAGAGAGTTCCTTTCTTCCGCCACCAGTGTCGCTGGGACATCACGTCCCCAGAAAACACAAATTTATCATAGCAATAGCAATAAACTTAGACTTATATACTGCTTCACAGTACTTTACAGCTGCCTCTAAGTGGTTTACAGAGTCAGTATATTGCCCTCAACAATCTGGGTCCTCATTTTACCAACCTCAGAAGGATGGAAGGCTGAATCAACCTTGAACTGGTGAGAAATGCCAAATGCTGACAACCAGTGATCAGCAGAAGTAGCCTGCAATACTGCATTCTAATCACTGCACCACCACAACTCATAATTGGCTCGCTGAACTCAACAAAAAATTAGGCATCCGTTCTGTTGAACTGGTGCGAACCAGATGAATCCCACCACTGGCTTTACCTTGTCATGATGGGGAGGGGACTTGTATACTCTGCAAAAGAGCCAGACTAAACTTGCTCCAAACCTATTTAATTATGGTGAAAACACCTCAAATGAATTCTATATCAGATTGAGTATCGCCGGATCAACAAGACGCTGAATACTATGGCTTCTGAATGTTCAGTGAAAAATATGCTACAGGGCTCAGCTCCCTCTGTGAGGCAACCAGGACAAATAGTTGACAGGTGACTGGAAAATAAATGAAAAATCTGGACAAAGGAAGAAAATTATTCAATTATGGAAGCTTATTATAGATCTGAGCCAACAAAACATGGATTTCAAAAGTGCATGTTCAAGATTTTGAAGGAGAATCACCTGGATATGGAAATCAATGAAGAAAAATGTATGGACCAAAGGTGTGTTATTTTGAAGCACAAGCTCTTCACTAATGCAGAATTACAAGACATTGCAAGCAGGAAAACCAAAGTGAAAAGTTCCTCTGGAGTTAAAAATAAAGAAAATTTGATTGGATTTTTAAAAAAAATTAAATTTGAGGCAAGGAAACCTGAAGAATTAAAAAATCAGAATTAGCATGGCAACAAGATATGACCTGGAAAACAAGGAAATTGCAATTTTATTTGAAGGGCTGAAACAAAGAGTTGTGGCTATTGCAGAGAAAATAAAGCGATGATAACTGAATAATGCAATTTCAGCAAAATTCACAATTTTGAACAAATCAGCATCATTTCTATAATCCTTGAAAATGGACATGGTGCTACTACAAGTGAAAAATCTAACAAAGAAAATACCCTAAAATTTTGGAAGAACTTGTGGGAAAACAGCAAGAAGCACAATGACAATGCAAAGTAGATCAAGCAGATTGAAAGCACTGTAAAAGTGACTAGAATGGAAGATGTTCACATAACAACAGAAATGGTGCAAAAATAAGCAAAGAAGGTCAATAACTGGAGTGCCCCTGGTTTAGATGAGCTGCATGGATTCTGGTTGAAATCACTAACAGGTTTTCATGCAAGATTAGCCAACCAGATGAATCAGGTTCTGTAAACACCAGACAGGTGAAAAATGGCTAACAACCAGAAGAACTTTTTTCATTCAGAAAAATGCAAAAAAGGCAAATATATCTGATAATTACAGGCCAATAACTTGCCTGCCAACAACATAAAATTACTTACAGGCATTATTGCAAACCAAATTTATGAATATTTGGAAAATAAGGATTTGCTGCCTGTAGAACAGAAAGGGTACTGCAAAAGTTCAAAAGGAACTAAAGATCAACTGATAATTGATAAACTGATTTTCAAGAATTCAAAGAAAAAATGAACAAATTTGTTCATGGCCTGGATTGACTATAAGAAAGTATTTGATTCTGTTCCACATAGCTGGACTGAGAAATACTTAGTCATTTTGGGAATTAACAGTAATATCCAGAAATTTCTTAAGACTTCCATGAATCTATGGCAAACTAAGCTGATTGGCCTGTGGAGATGAACTTGGTGAAGTTGAAATCAAATGAGGAATCTTCCAAGGTGACACATTGTCACCTCTCTTATTTGCATTTTCAATGACACCACTAACAAGCATTTTGAATAAGACAATCTGTGGCTATGAATTGGCTAAAATAGGGTTGAAAATTTCCCATTTTCTCTACATGGATGAATTAAAATTGTTTGGGAAAAACAAAAGCTGAATTGTGTTCACTGCTGAAAAGCACTGAGGAGTTTAGCAGAGACATTGAGATGCAATTTGGCATTAACAAATGTGCAACACTTGCTGTTAATAGCAATAGCAATAGCATTTAGACATATACTGCTTTACAGTGCTTTACAGCCCTAAGTCAGCCTATTGCCCCCAACAATATGGGTCCTCATTTTACCGACCTTGGAAGGATGGAAGGCTGAGTCAACCTTGACCCTGGTGAGATTCGAATTGCCAAATTGCAGCAGCCAGCCATCAGCAGAAGTAACCCGTAGTACTGCATTCTAACCACCGCACCTCACGGCTCTAATGCAGGAAAAATTGTTGAAGATGTTGAAGAGATGATGAATCTGAACTGGATAATAAAGAGTTGATAAAAGCAGTAACACCAAAAGAAGGGTACAAATAGGAGTTTTGGAAGCTAATAAGGAGCGGGTTGGGATCAGGGGTGCTGAGGAAAGAAAGTGAGGCTTTATTTTGACTGCTCAAGAACAAGCCTTGCAGACTAATTCCATGAAAGAAAAATTCAACATATCAGTAACAACAGCAAATGTCACTTATGCAATGAGAAAGATGAAACAGTGGATCATCTTATTAATGGCTGCAGCAAGAACTCACAGACTGATTATATACAACGTCATGATTGGGTTGCCAAAATTATACATCGGAAGCTTTGCCAAAAGTTTGGGCTCGAATGCAGCAAAACTTACTGGGAACATCAAGTTGACAAAGTTCTGAAATTGAACAGCTCACGATCTTATGGAACTTTCAAATCCAAACAAACAGACATCTGGCCCACAACATGCCTGACAACATTATTGTAGGAAAGAAAAAAGTCTGCTCCACTGATATTGCAATACCAGGTGATGTACGAATTGAAGAAAAACAGCTGGGAAAAGAATGAAATATTGCAGTCTGCAAATTGAAGTTGAGTGATTGTGGAGGAAGAAATCAATGGTTGTACCAATAATAATAGGAGCTCTTGGAGAAATACCCAAAGGGTTGCCTAGATATATAGAAATTTTGAACTTATTAGAGCTGAATATTCTGATTTTGCAAAAATACCAACCTTACTTGGAATTTCCTATATACTGCAGACATTACCTTAACAGCTCTTAGGTCTTTGGTTAGGACTTGAACTGTAAAGTTTTAACTGTGAATCGAATTAGATTAAATCTTAAACAACAACAAACACAGTGTGGGAAGGGAGCTTGGAGGTCTTCTAGTCCAACCCCCTGCTCAGAGAGGAAATCCTATACCATTTCAGACAAATGGTTGCCCAATCTCTTCTTAAAAACTTTTAGTGTTGGAGCCCCTACAATTTCTGAGGGCCAGTTGTTCCACTGATTAATTTTTTTAACTGTCAGGAAATTTCTCCTTAGTTCTAGGTTGGATCTCTTCTAGATTAGTTTCCATCCATTGTTTCTTGTCCTGCTTTCAGTTGCTTTGGAGAATAGGTTGTCCCCCTCTGTTCACACTAAACTCTATGCATAGATTAAAGGCACTTCCTGGACATATGTGAAAGACTCTCAATTCTCTACAAAGACAACAAAATGAATGTGTGCAGCTTGACCCCCATAGTGTGGCAGCTGGGCATTCATCCTTAAAATGTGAAATCTTTTTTCATATACAGAATCAGTTTCTAGCAGAACTGTTGTATTAGTCCACTGAAAAAACTAATCTATTTGGATGGCCCATATATAATTAATCAACTTTTATCTGCAACTTCAAGCCTTTGAATATCCATGTCAAGGGATTTCTCACCTGGACTCTTAAACATGAAAAAACTATCTTAGGTAGTAACAAAAACCCATTAGGTATGCCATTAGCTCACAATAATGAGAACATATTCTAGCTCTATAAAATAGTATGAGCCTGTAGTTTTTCTTTCTTAAGGCTTTTCCATTGCTTCTCTCAGCCCGTCTTAATGTTTTTGCAAAATAGAAAGTGAATGAAAGTCATTTATAAACTGAAAATGAATTTCAAAGTCAGCCTAACATTGCAATTAGAATAGGCAAGGTCTTCTAACTTGCCTGATGAGAAAGAGATCAGCCTTTTTAAACAGTTAAAACTTCTTTGAACAGGTATGAAAGAGAAGTGTTCTGCCCTTCATACCATATATGAGCTATGAGCATTATAAAAAAAAATATTCATGGGACTATCATTCTGTGTTCAAGTCACAATAGCAGTACTGATGAAATAAATATTATTTTTCCAGAAGCTACAACCTTCAATTTTAGAATGGTAAATCAACATTTATGTCCACTAATAAAAGCAGTGCCTCAAATGAATATGTAGATATTTTCTGTAGCTAATATCATAATATGCGGGTATGAATCTTGGGCACTTGCACAAATATTCAGTTGTTTGCTTGATTTTATATCTTTCACAATATTCAGTTCTTTCCCTTGAAGGGACAAAGAAAAATCCAAGCAACAAACAGAGCAATTCAGGGAAAATACATTTAAAAAAAAGAAAAGAAAAAAAGAATGGCGCTAGGTTAAGAATAATGAGAACCAAATGTCTACCAAATCTCCCAAATGAAAATTTGAAAGTTTGGTACAGTTATACTCTCTAGAATTCCCTTTGCCAATCTGGCAACCCTCCCTTTTATTTGTTTTAATTTAATTGATTTCTATAATTACCATCTTAGTAATCACTTTAGATGGCTTACAATATTAAAACAAATAAATTTTCAAGGGTTTGGGTAAAGAATATAGGTCTGCATAAATGTATGAAATAAAATGAATAAAAGTACAAAATGCTTATGAATATACTAACTTATTTTCAGGGTTTTTTTCCCAATTCTTTTCCAAGATACTTAAAATTTTGAAGACCAGTTTAAAGATATAATCAACAGTCATCCAGAGTTATATATGTAAAACAAATGGCCACATACATTTCTAAATAAATAAGGAATGAACATCCAGTAAAAGGAATTTAAATGTATTAAAAATTGATCACACTGAACCCCATATCAGCTTAATTCTGACTATGAAAAATAGTTTGAAAGGTTGAATTTAAATATTACACTTAGCAAGGCATACATAGCTCTTATAGTAAAGTATGGTGATGATTTTAATAATCACAATTGTACCTTTCTGAGCTCTGCCAAATCCAGATACTGCTTACAGAAGAGGACTGGTGCTTAAAATTTTGGAGCAGAATGTCCTATCATATTCCATATATAGAGAAGCATATGCTAAGTATTGTTTGAACTTTTCGCCAATTGTCCATTTTACATCATTTAAGAACATAGATGTCCTGTATTACAGAACTTATGCTGGCTGGGAATATTGAAGTGATAGTAAACCAGGGGTGGCGAACACGCGGCTCGCGAGCCGCATGTGGCTCCCGGCCGACATGAATGCGGCTCTTTGCCGTTTCGGCAGCTTTTTTTGTCCGGACCACGTGGTCTGTTTCGACCAATCGCGCGGTATCACTTCCGGGGTTTTTTAGCGTGCGACGGGGGGGGTGGCTCTCCGACTCCCGCAGTTTCAAATTGCGGCTCTTTGTGTCGAACGTGTTCGCCACCCCTGTAGTAGACCAAGTTGGAGAATTATTTCAGACTTATGTGATAGCATTTTTCATTGCATGAATAATTGTCAATAGCTACAGTACATTGGATTTCTGTGTTCAGATGGAGACAGAATGTTTCTGGTAACTGGATAATGAATGACAAACAGCAGGAGACAGCCATTACTTTCAAATCCTGTTTACAGATTTTCTGGAAGCACCTGGTTGATCACTACAGGGAAACAGGATGCTCGACTGCATGGACCTTTGGTCTGGCCCGGCAGGACTCTTATATGCCCAATATATACATTTTAATAGTTTGTTACATATCCTCAGCCAAGAAAAATAACAGCCTATAAAACAAATATACTACTTTGGCATTTGTTATTTTCTAGGCTAAAGTTTACCCAAACCCTTTAACTATTTCAGGCAGTGGTGGAATTCAACCTGTGTAACAACTGGTTTGGTAAGCGCGGAAGGAGGAGATGGAAGATTATTTCCAGAAAAAAAGCCATGACATCTATAAATTGGACAAAGGTTTAAGGAGCTGAAGCTTTATTTATTTATTTGTTTGTTTGAACAAGTGTTGGTTTCCTTTCAAAATAAATGGCAAGAAAACTATCTTAAAACAAATATTAAATATTAAAAAGGAAATATACAATATATCACTAATAGATCATCTATGTGTGGTGCAATATCAGCTAGACTGGAGGGAAGGATCAAGAGGAATCCAAGTTTACATTAATTGCATTGCAGTAAATGGCACAGGCTGGACTTCCCCCAGAATCCTTGAAGCCTTATCTTGCTTTCAAGGGAATGCAGTCAGTTTGGCGATGTTCTTGTAACATACAGTAGCTGAATTGTAATAAAATTACTATTGAGACTCTTCACATATGCTTCTAGTTGCTTTTGCCTTACACATATCATCTCCCACAATTATTATAAGTAAGCAGCAACAGAAATATTATAAACTACTGTCATTAATGTAAAACAGAGCAGCTAAAAAAAAACATAAGCCCATATAAAATGGATCCTCAATAATGATGGCTAACCTGCTCCTGAAATTTATTTGTTAAATGCCAATTTCTCACATCATTCGTGCCATCTATAAACATATGCATGAACAACTTTGGCAAAATACAACTAGCAAGATGATACCCCAGTGGACCTTTTCACAAATATAGTGAAGAGGAGCACTACATTGTATTCATTAATCCACTTGTCTCTTTCTGTCCCGTAGTCAGGATTTAAAAGGTTGCATATTGAAATGTATATTTTCAGTCATCAGCCCACAAATGTTGTACTTAACAATTGTATCTCCGCCGAAAGTTAATAGAATGTAAATAGGAATTCCTCTTAAAAGAGGAAGAGGATGAACGTAAGCTTACAAATACCATGAAGAGATTTAGATTATCAATAATAATTGAACTAGTTTGGACCAGAAATGACATCATAGCAACACCAGCAGCAATGTTCTCTGTCCCTGTGCTGGCTTTCTTCATGTTGTGGGCTCCGGAGGGAGCCAAGCCACTCTGTAGGGGTAGTGAAGGAAAGGAGAGGTCCCTTGTGAGGTTCCAGGGGAGAACGCAGTGTGGAACTGGGCGAGAACAATCTCTTATATTTTAAATGTAACCCAGAGAAGAACATTCAGAAAAGTGGACTCATAATTATATTTAAAGCGGCAGCGGTTTAATTATTGGTGTAAATTGATAAAGTGCTAAAAATGGAAGGAAGGAAGGAAGTAGTAAATTTATTAAAAATACAAAAAATTGGATTGTCAGATTGAATAGACAGGCATGGACAGGCATTTTTAAAAGTGCTGAACTCTATATAAAAATGAATATAAAAAATGAATATAATATTTATTTTTGGATTTATCTGGGGAAAGTAAAAAAATAAGATAAAGTGAAAACTGCATTAAGAGTGCCACTTGTTGTCAAAAGAAGAAACAACAAATTCCCAAAGTTTACACAAGACCTGGTTTATGGAGATTTAATGAGAGAAACAAGAGAACTTTATTATTAAAAGACCCCCTGGAAATTACAATACAAGATTTGACTGACAGAAGGATTTATGAATATCTTACTCTTGGACTAACTAAAAAAATAGACTGATTAATTTTGGGACATAAAGATTCCTGGATCCCTGGACATTGGATTTTTAGTTTTTAGTTTGAAAAGTGGACCTGGTTTGAATAAAAACAAAGATGAGTGGAATTTTTAAAGAAATTGTATTGGCCATTCAGGAAATAAAATATACCTTGACAAGAGGATGTAAAGACATTTTGAATAAAATACAAAGCATGTATGTAGAGCTGGGAAATGAGACACAAACATTAAGAAAAAAACAGGAGGCCCAGAAAGAGGAGGAATCAATTTAAAGAGTAATTGAAGACAAAAAAGGAAAAAAAAACATGAGAATGACTGATGTAAACCAAGGGGAGAGTACTATAAGGGTAGTTAGACAGGAATGGGAAGGGCAAGGAGAAATATGATTATTAATATATAATTAGTAATAAGTGATGTTAAGAATATAGAGATTGACACAAAATTAACATACTGTAATATTGAATAATCATGACTGATAGTTTAACAAAATATATGTATTAATATCAAATTTTAAAAGATTGTCAATGGTATTAAATATGAAGAATATTGTCATATTTGCACTAAAATGTAAGACACTCTGGAACCATGCTGTTCACACAATTATATGTTTGTTAAAATAAAAAAAATTAAAAATGCAAAATTAATAATAATTGAACTAGTTCAAATTCTACATAATTGCTAAGATAATTTAATGAACACAGCATGAAGAAATAGGCAAGGGCAACCTTACTTTTCTGGTATTTCTTTCAAAGGTCACTGCTTTTGGATCGCTTTAATAATTGGAACACTAATATTTGCACATTTTGTAATGTTATTTTTCCAATATTTCCAATATTTCCATTATTATCTTATTGTAGAATCAATTTGGAAGATGACACATTTCTATTAATGTTTTGATCTTCTGTCTAATCATTTTATCAGTCACAGAAATTATTTCAATTTTTTATCACTGTGCAGATTCGATCCTCTACAACATCAACCATAAGCATGTTATTAATTTTTTCCTTTTCTCTTCTTGATAACATAGAACATTTTTTAAACTTTAATTGCATTGTCTTTCTATGGAATTCAATATTCTTCTACTTTCATTATTTAGAAGTTAACCATTGTGTCAATCACTCAGAGTTAAAACTAAAACTGATTCAAGAAAAATGTAAACTATCTGCTGCTAAACAAGATCACCTTCATATTGTTGTGACTAATTGCCAGTCAGCCTTGTCCACCCAGAGAGTCACTTATGTCCTAAATGCTAACTCATGCAAAGTTCAATGTTGAATTTAAGCAATATTAGGCAAGTTGCTTTACAATATAGTTATTTGGATGTAGGCTAAATTGTGCCTTTGAAAATCTTACTTTTTTTTTGATGTGGGCTTGCATTGCTATTCTAGCTCATAGAAAGTTTCACTGTTTTTTAAAAGATCATATAAATAATAGGTTCTTTTATCAGGACAATGTTTTTTTATAGATGTATATGCTCACTCACCGAGACATATTTGTTCTATAATTTTCCAAGTATCAACTTGTACATGTAAAAAAACCTATATTCAACAATGTTCAAATCTCAATGTTCAAAAATGCAGCATGAGCTCAATCATGGAACAATAGGGTTTTAACCATTCTGGTTTATGATGTTACAGGAGAAAATACTGATCAAATAGCTAAGAAAATTGCAGGAAAATGATTTTCCACACTGGTGTTTCCAGAGTAAATATTTTTTCTTATTATAAGACATGAAAAAGAAAGATAAAACCTGATAATCTTTAAGTTTAAAAGAGAATCCATTTGATGATATCAGTTCTTCCCAATTCAAAGTAATTTAGGCTGATTTGAATGAGAAACCAAAATTAGGCAATTGTGTAATAAACAATGTGGCATACTGCATGCTTTCATTCACTTAATCTGATTCACAACTGGGGATGCAATTCATGAAAGCCCATAGAAGAAGTACACAAACCCACAACTCAAGGAGGGTGCCCATAGAATAGCTAACATGTCAAATATTTTTTGCTTGCTCTAGCTGCCAAATATAAAGGATTTTGCCTAGTATCTATGCTACATGGGATATAAAGCTCCTATATTACACCCAACCATAGTGCCTACTACAACAATAACTTGGAGACAAGAACTGAGATATAGGAATATTTTATCCTAGCACTTGTAATTCCCATCTTCACCAAGATGACAAAGAACCACCGCTTATGCTTCACAAATTGTATGATGTTGGAATAAGATTGTGAATGTCAGTGTCAAAAAGAGAAATTACATATGTTCTTCACGTTTCCATTGTTCAGTTTTTAACTGTCTCGTGTTTCGACCTCCTTCTCCTTGTTAACTATTAGATTCAATGAAACAAGAGGATGAAATGGTTTCCCATCTACAAGACTCATGTTCATAGTTGTTTTTTAAGAGCACCTTGATCTTATTTATTTACAAAAGAATTTCAGATAATCTGATAATCTGTTACTTGGAAACATCAAATCATAACCTGATTACAATTAAGTGGAAAACTGCTATTTTTACATTTAATTAATATCCAAAACAGCCTGAATGTTTTATTAGTAGCTCAAGGATATAACTCATCTCTCTCTTTGCCAGGTGACTGGTTATATTGCCCCAATGATGAAATCCAATGCTTGTCTTATATTGCAGATGTCCATAAGGATCATGAAAGACCCTG
>JAOYMU010000283.1:42340417-42351149 GCA_025802295.1 Psammodynastes pulverulentus
AGAGAGAGAGAGAGAGAGAGAGAGATACAGAGATACAGAGATACAGAGATACAGAGATACAGAGATACAGAGATACAGGGAGAGGTGAGAGAGAGATACTGAGAGAAAGAGAGAGATGAGATCCCATGTTTTGTTTTCTGTGGAAAAGGGGTCTAAATGGCTCTTTGAATGTTTAAGGTTTCAGAAATAGGCAGCCAAGCTAAGTGCCTGAAGGACTCCATCTCGTCACTGTGAGTCTAGGTGCTTCAGCAAGTGGCGTGCTGGATTCATATTAGTGGTCCATGGGATTTAAAATTATGAATTTAGTGGTCCCTGAGGTCTGAAAGATTGGGGACCCTTGGATTAAGGTATCTTTCTAATGCAGATATTAGCTTAAAAAAGGATTCCTTTTGATTGTACTACATATAGTGCCAATCTTCTGAGATTTGGTCCTGTGATATTACAACATGGAGTGAACCCAGAGAAAATTAAAGTGTGTTTTGGGGGGAATAACCATTGCATTTGCTGTTTATAAATTTGTTTCTGTTTGTTTTACCATGACATTAAACATTCTAGTACATTTATGCAGAAGATACAAGAAACAAAAGAAGATCTGTTTTTTTCTATTGAAATTTTCAGTAGATGTCATTTTTTACTTTATTATATAGGAAGCTTTGATGGCAGCTGAGATCAGTCAGAAGACTATTAAAAAACACAAGATTCAGGTAAGTCTACAAACTTGACTTTTGAAAGTAAACCGCTTCAGATATGTCAGAGAATAATAAACAGTGTGCATGGGCATTACTAGATTAAATGTATATCTTCAAGTTTCTAATTTACCAACTTTCTCTTAAACATGGAATATTTCCAAACTTGTAACATGCTATTAGTGTTTTGAGTTCTTTTTGTCAATGGCAGCTAGTGATCTGAAATGGACATGGGAAAATGCATACTTAACCATCAAGATGTGGTTAAAAGATCCAAATGTTATAACATATTAAAAAAAAAACAAGCACATAAGTATTATGTCAATAGCAGGGAGTTGCTTTAGCATCCCATCTGTTTTGCCCCAATCAACAATAATAATCATCAGCCAAGGAACATTATGTGATTTATCTAATATATGCAATCTACTTAACTCATAATGCTAATATGAACACTTCCAGAATTGTATTTTAACTAGTGTTCGTTTATTCTTAGCTCTAACCAGGGCTTTTTTTCGGCCGGAACTCGGCGGTACTGCGTTCCGGCACCTTTTTAGAGTCCGCGTCACGTAACGCGTCTCAACCAATTACGTGCTATTCCGGGTTTTTTAACGCGACGGGGGGGGGCGCGTTCCGGCACCTTTTGGTGCCGAAAAAAAGCCCTGGATAGAAGATGGCATGTATGCAGCCCTGAGCAAAACAATACCACATCTTCATCATGGACTGAGACTCCAAATGTCAGGTGCAAAGTGAGTGGATTGGAAAGAAAGTTTAAGAGGTTTCTTCAGACTTTTCATTCCCAAAGAGAAATATAGGAGGTCAGGCTCCAGGAAGATAACCGCTCATTTTTCAGCTAACACTTTGATATATATACCTTCCACTCAATGTTTATTGTTATGTTTGGGGGCGGGGGGGCAGAGGGAGAGTGAAAGAGAAAATGTTATAACTGTGCTGGGGTTCAACCTGCGAGATTGGGGCACCCTGCCTGCCTGCCTGCCTCCTTTCTTCACTTGGTGGGGCGATTCTCTCCTTCAGCCCGGACGGGATTTCTACCACCAATTCTCCCCTGCTGCGTTTAAGTGCAGAGATGGGCGAGGAGTGTGAGCAGCTGGAGGACCCTGCAAGCCCCCTCCCCCCTCAGGGAAAGAAAAAAACAGGATAGTGCTTCTCTTTTTCTCTCTCTCCCTTCCCCCGACTGAGACAGGAGTGGGGGGGGGATCTAACTTCCAACATCTTGCCTGGCAAGACAGGTGCCACTCTCCTTCCTCTTCCCCCTCCCCATCAGGGCTCACCTCTCCGCGGTTGCCCGTCACCATTCTCTCTTCTCTCCTCTCATTTCTCTTTCTCATGTGATATGTGTTCCCTCTTGAACCATTTCCCAAAACAGGCGAGGGTTCAGATTTTTTGTTTTTTTGTTTTGTTTTTGCTGATGTTCTTTCTTCTTTGGGTGCTTTTTATCATACGATTTCAATCAAGAGTCATTTCAGGTTCCCAGATAAATGAAGCTCTTTCATCCCCCTGCTGTGGCTCCCCAGCATGATCCCACCAGCTGGCTCTGCCTTTCACCCTCCCCTCCCACTCCTCACCTGCCCTGAGAAGGGTGACGGCGGAAGATGAGGGCTCACTCTGTATTCCAGGGCAGAAGCGAAGCCTCTGCTTGCCTTTTCTTCCGTCCCTTATTGGTGCTGTGCACACTTCGCGCCAAGTTTAAGTGTGCTGTGCGAGGCGCTGCAAGAGTGGCGAGCAGCTATGGAGATGGCAAGAGGAATATGGGGAAATGCACAACTTTCTGCCCCGAGACATTGACACCGCTGCTCTTGCCACCTCCATGGCTGCTCGCCGCTCTTGCAGCGCCTTGCACAGCACTCTTAGCACTCTTCACAATGGGGGAAACTGCATCTCCTCCTCCTGGAGCCCATTACCACACAGAGCATTGTCTGCAGCTGGCCCAGCCAGTGTCTTGGGGCAAAAACACGAGTCTCCCCAGTGGCTGAACTGCGCACAGCACCAACAAGGGCCAGAAAAAGGGGCAAGTAGAACCGCCACTATCGCCCTTCTCAGGGCAGGTGAGGAGTGAGTGGAAGGGGAGGGTGAAAGGGAGCCGCAGGAGAGGGTCTAAAGAGCCACTTGCGGCTTGCGGGCCATGGGTTGCCAACCCCTGCCCTAGTCTAAGATTGTCACATTTTTTCCAGTTGATTTTCTCTGACAATCAGCCATCAATAGACACATAGACATTAACAACAGCTATAGACTATGCAAAAGAGATAATCAACCAGCCCAAAAGGGGAAAAGACTCCATCTCTCCACCAGTAATCAGCACTCGGATTAGTGTAGATTAACTCCAAGGTCAACTTCAGACCAACAATCAAGTAAGCAATACCCAGATCAAGAAACTGCCTAAGAGCCGTCAGTAAACAGTCCAACCCAAGAATCTCTGAGACCGCTCCCATCCACAGAGACAGGCAAGACACCAGAATATAAACTGACAGCAAATAGCACTACATACTAGCACTGATGATGTTACCTAGTTAGGGTAATGAAACATCTGCAAGAAAACAAGCAAGCTCAGAGAGCAATAAGGACCCCTCATTTCAACCCTGAGCTATAATATTCTTTATTGGTAGAATGGCTTACGTTAGTAGTTCTGGACTAATATTTCTCACATGTATTTTAGTTGTATATAATTCATCAAATTTACATGTTTTAATGGACTTAATTCAGTCACAATTATGTATTTATTTGCCTTTATTTGTCTTTATTTTTTATTAACATTCACAAAACACAACTAGTAAAAATCGAGGTGCTTGGGATCCAAGCAAGATCCTGCAAGGAATTATTGCTGTTAGCTTCAGATAGAGTATCTTACCATTCTAGTATCTACAAGATTTTTGTTTCTAAATAATAAATATATATTAGTCCTGCCCTAATTAATCTGTTGAGGTGATTTTACATGCATTCTAGTATATATTTCATACCTCACATAAAATATGAAAACCTTCATTGGAATAGGTGAGAATTACTGTATGCTTTAAGAGCCCAAAACTGAATTAAATTATTCTGTAATAAGTATTTTTTAAACAAGCAACTCTTTATCAATAAGATATGAAGAAGCAGAGGAAGATTGCACTCGAGCTGTGTTATTTGATTCTTCATATTCTAAAGCCTTTGCCAGAAGAGGCACAGCTAGAGCTGCCCTTGGAAAACTAAAAGAAGCTATACAAGGTAGGATTGTTTGCCTATTTAATGTTATCCCCTTTTCTGTCCAACTCTTTGAAGGAAGCAGCTCCAATCCAGCAATAACATTCAGATATACAAAATGCTGTGATGTACAGTAGCATAATATTTTAGCTTTTAGGGAAAACAATTCTAGTTGCTTTTTAGTAACTTAAGAATTAAAGAACAGATAATGTCACTATTAAGAAAATCATATAGGTTTTAATCAGAGAAATGCTTTGGAAGTCCTGTTGAAGTTAGTGAAACTGCCAAGTGCTTACCCTTTATAGATGTATCTCTACAATTGTGAATAAATGTGTATATTGGAAGAAATGCACTTACTTGTCTCTTTCATAAAAATATATTAAAAGCCTAAATTCCTTTTTTCTGCCTTTGCTAGATTTCGAAAGTGTCCTGAAGCTAGAACCTGGAAATAAGCAAGCAATGAATGAAATAACAAAGCTTAAAAATGTATGTGTGCTTATGCTTATGTATTTTAATGCCATCTTGCTTTTAATCTGGATATTTTGTCGGTATTAACCTCTTTAGATTTCCATGGATATTTATTTGATTAATCTTTCCTTTAAGGAGTTCATCGCAAAAGGTTTTTTGTCAGACACTGAATATTTTGAACTACCACAGAATGAATCAGAAATACAAAATCTGGTAAAACCCATCGATAAGCCCTTGCATCTGAGATCAGCTGTAAGTAGTATTGGTTTGTTTGTTTGTTTAAATATAAATATTTTAATTAGGACAAAAATAGTTAAAAATGTGACATTAAAAGGCAGGAGGAGGGCTTAAGTATTAATGATGGAAGGATGCAATTTTTAATTTTTTTAAATTTTAGTGAGAACATTTTTTGTGTAGTGCTTCTGCAAGGATAAGCAATTTTGCATAATAATTGAAGTTACTTATTTCTGACTCCAATCCTGTCTCTCTTATGCATTTACCAGTAATCAAATACTTCTATATAATAATGAGGGAATAGTGGGTTTAGTAGATAACAACAGAATGTTTCTTGATAATAAAACTGAATAAACTATCCAGGATTCAATTTCATTTGTCCAGTTCAAAGCATGTTATTGAATCTAATCCAGAATTTATTTAAGTTAATTGCAAATCTCGGTCACCAATAAATCAGTCATGATTCTCTTGGGTTTGAGATGAGGGTGGGATCATTAAAATCTATAGGTGGGCAAAACCTTTATTAGAACTAAACAAGTTAGTCAAAAGAGCATGAGCATTTTTGAATTATCTAAAGCTCTTCATCAGGTAAGACATTGCACAAATGGGTAAAAAGTGAAAAGAAAAATTAAAAATGTATCATAGTATTAAGTCATTAAGTCCACAGTAAAAATACCAATATCAAGTTCTTGGACTCAGTATATTGGGTATTGTTGGTAACAGACTACACTCGGTCATCAAGAACAAAGCAAATGGTTGGTAGCCGATTTTAAAACCATAGTTGGTAGTTTTCACATGTTGATAAGTCAGGAATTAATAAAGAATATTTGTTAGGGTTGAAATGAGCGATCCTTGGTGCTCTGTGAGTTTGCTTTGCACTTGCAGACATTTCAGTACTCAAAATGAAACAGCTACAAGAACACAACCAATCTCAGAGTGCATCAAGGATCCCTAAATTCAGGAAAAAAGTGGAATTCTGAAAAATAAAATAAAAATCCACAGTTTGCTTTTATGTCCACCAGCAGAAAAAAAAATGAAAAAAGAAAAGAGAATTAAAATCTGCCTTGCAGGTTTATGTCCACCACTAAAAGAAAAAAGAAAAAGAAAATTCATCCAAGAGAAAGGAATTCTTTTTTCCTCAGTGTTATCTGGCACCTGGCTGTCCTATCTGGTTTTTTTTTCTTTCTCCAAGAGTTGCACTTTCAAAGAAAGTTCTTGGTGTTCCATTCTTATCTAGCTTTCCAGCCACAATAAGCTTCTTATCTCTCCTCCTCCAGGCAACCAAAGCCATCTCATCCACTTTCTCTTTTATGTCTCTTATTTCAACCTGTGGGTGGCAGTGCTGTTCTTTCTTCCTTTCTCTCAGCGTTAGTCTCAATGTCAATGTAAATATAAAATATAGGGGACGTCCGGTGTTGATGTCACACTGGAGCAGAGCAAGAAGCTGTGGGCTCCGCACTTCGACGTCCAAACTTCTGTGCCAGAAAGCCCAGCGGGGTATCGCAGATGTTGGAGAGATTTGCGAAGTAGAGGGGAAGCCCGGGGAGCAGTAAGGAGAAAGGCGATCTCCCACCTCGACGAAGGAAACACCCTTGAATCCAGTGCAGAAGAGACCCGGCAAATATGGTGGGTCTGAAGCTGTGACAGTCAGCTGAGATCGGGAAGAAGAAAGTGGAAGCCAACAAGAAAGAAATCGGAGAGGTGGTGTTCAGAGACGGGACGAGAAACGGAGAAAGTGAAAATGAGCCTTAGTGATAGCAGTTTGAGGAAAGTGATCTCCGGAAGGAATAAATGAAAGGCGGCAAATTGGTATTGGAAGGAGCAGAGTTTTGAAAGAAGCTGAACGCGCAGAAACTTGAGAACAGTCGAAAACAGGTGAAGAGGGGAGTGGAAAAGGACAAAATACTACTGTTATATGAATGATATTTAACATTGTCTGAGAGACATTAAACTAAGAACAAAATCCCCCCTGCCCCAAGAAGACTTCGATAGGAGAAGCCATATTGGACGGTGACCGTGCAGAGAAAGGAACAAAGGAAAAAAAATACTGATGAACTGTAGCTAAAAATGACTGATTAATCAAAGAATATTGACATTATATAGAGAGAGGATTCTTTACTTCCTCTTCTCTTTTGGACTGGTAAAATACACCTGCATTAATTAACTTATATATACTTTGGATATTACTGATACTTGATAAGTGTGACATCCATAAAAGTTACAGTATTTCTATTATACATTATACCATAGATTAATTATTTATAGTATTTAAAGTATGTATTATATCTACAATATAATTATAATCATATCTATATCTTAACTTATAAGAATAAGACTATAGAGAAGATTACCATAGATATATATTAGAGTGATAAATTAGATATATTATATAATAACATAACTGAACTAATTGGATCAACTGATTGAACATTTGAGGGAGTTAAAATTAATGGTAGTATTGAAAGATATATTTAGAGAATTGATAATGTCAACAACTGAAACAATCATACGTGCAGGAGCGGCGAAGAAACCAACATCAAGCACGACCGCAACGGCAGCTCCAGAAAACTCTACTCAGACCGTGCAAACAATACAGACAACATTGATGTCCATACAGGAAACAATGTGAAGACACAGGAAACAATAACAAATAATCATGTAGACCTTAAAAATGAGATGGGAGAAATGAAAGGAAAAATACGTAAATTGGTCAATAAGATAAAAACAATTCAACAGAGGAATTGGAAAACGAAAAAAAATAAAAACAGTGGAAACTAGGGTGGAGCAGATAGACACGGTGGGACTTCCGTCGAAGATGGGTCAGAGTCCGCGATTATGTATCGCTTTGACTTGGGCCTAACCCGTTGGACGGTCCTGTATGGACCAGAACCACCCTGGAGGGGTGGTGTGGGATGGGGAGACCGTCGCATGGGTAGAGGGGAGCTGCATCTTCCCTCCCTGACTTGGAAAACTCCCCTTAAAGACGGATGCTGGTGGCAGTCTAAAAATGGCTGCCTCGAAGACGGGAAGCTATCCGGGAAATAAGATTGTGCAGGAGCGGTAGAGGTGAACACTGTGCGACCAGACAAGGATTTTATATAATAAAGGTAACCCTGGAAAAGGGAAAAAAACTTTATTTGTTCTTAATTGGGAAAGCGGCAAATTTGAGAAGGGAGACTAACAAGATTGTAATTGGCAATAAAAGGCTGGGATTGGAACTAATTGAAGAGACATTACAATTATTTAGGCATTATTTGAATGATGGAACGAGATAAATAAGCCCAAAAAGAGAGGGAGAAAAGGGGACCTTGAATTGCAGCATAGAAAAGACTTTGCGTACCACATGATGGTAAGGAGGCCTGTGATTGGTCGGAAAGAACTGGTCTGTTTGAAATCTGACTCTGAAGAGAAAGTGAAAAAAAGCCTTTTTTTTAAAGCAAAACCAGTTTGTGGAATACAATTATCTGGAGAAAATAAAAAGCTTTGTGACATTTGGACCTGGTTGGCATATGGCTGGGAGACGACGTAGGGAAGAGTGGATTATAATTGAAAATTAATGATCCCTGGGACAGATGTGGAATAAATACCAATTATAAGACTGGAGGAAAATAAGCATCAACAAAAAACAAAGCAAAAATCAACTTTGTAAAGATTAGAATTACAAAATATGAAAGATAGGTTAAAGGGATTTTCAGAACAATGGAATATCTCGGTGAGGGAGTTCAAAATGGCAATGCAACTCACGGAACAAAGGAAATTGAAGGGGGAGGAGCGTAATGGAAACGAAACCAGCTTTAGAGAATGGAAGGCACGAAGATTAAAGAAGAAAAACAAAAAGACATTTAAAAATAAGATTTCAAACAAAAAAAGGGGGAAAATGGAACAAGGGAAGGGGATCCAGAAGGAGTGGCAGATGCACATGGGAAGGGAGGCAATAAAATGGATACTGGGAGAAGGAAAAGAAGGGTGTTAATTGAGAAAAGAAGGGAAAGGAAGAAAAAAGACCAAAAAAGAAGGGAAAGGGGACGCAAGCTAAGATGAGAAGGAACTACATAGCTAGAAGGATAAGAGATAATGGTTGGAAAGGGGAGAGAAATGGGATTTCACACGAGAAGATATTCATTGTATGAATTTGAAATGGATTAAACATTATTAATGAAATAAAAATAATGAATTGTAGAAGTAGATATAATAAGGGAAGTATACTTTGTGAAATTCTAATAGAGATACATATGGGTAAGATATAAAAAATAAGATGATTATACTGTTTTTAGTTTTAAGATTATAGGGGAAGGGAGGTATGTTTGATTTGAAGAGAAGGGGATAATTATTAGGAAAAATTTAAGTAAAATTGCAAACATGATAGACAGGGCTTTTTTTCTGCCGGAACTGGCCGGAACGCTGTTCCGGGACCTTTGGTCCGAGCTCGCCCCGAACGCCAGCCGGAGCCGAACGTCACCGGAGCTTCCCGAGCGTCCGCCGTCGTCTCCGCTGCTGCCACCGCCGCCGTCGCCCCTGCCCCCACTCGCCCCGGCCTGAGGAGGAGGAGGCGGGAGAAGAAGAGGAGAAGAGGTCTTCCAATCTAAGCTGCAGCAAGCGAATCGCCACTTCGGGGGTCTCATTCTAAGCTTGGAGAGGCTGGCTTGGGCAGAAAAAGCAGGGTTTTCCGATCTAAGTCTCCCCCGCAGCTCCAGCCTGTCCACGCCCAGAATGAGTTCAAAGTTACAAAAGACCCACAAAAAGTACTTAAGACTCCATCCCAAAGTTATGTATGTTGCAGTACCTCTGTGGTTATTTGCCCCTAAGACTGAACTGGAATTGACCTCAGAGACATTGCAGCATGTGTCCCCACCTATTTCTCCCATCCTGCCCTGCTGGTTCCCCAGAGACACTGGGCCTGCTTTGCTAGTTCACTGAGTTCCACACATCCCTGCTCATCACCAATGGCTTATTTACCTTTCAAAGATCTCAAGAACTCTCAATGTTGGGGTAGAAAAGAAGGATATGCCACTCCATTGCTGAGCCAGGGACAGAAAAGCAGCTGTCTTGTTCTGAGATGCTGTCATGGCCACATCAGAGCCCAGTTCGGAGGAGGAGGAGGGTCCTGTAACCAGGACCGATGGGGATAGCATGTTTCCCTTGGCATGTTTGGAGAGGCCAACGGGTGAGGACAATGCAGTCCGAGCCCCCCCAGAACATTGGGGGAGGTGGTTGACCAAAGAGAGAGCTGCCTTCCCTCACAGACACGGGGAAGATCGGCTGCTGATAGGCAGTAGTGCTGGTAGGCAGCAAATCCCCTCTGAGGAGAACAGCTGCCTCCCCCAGTCAATCCAAGGGCATAGAGAGCTGAGCATAGGCAAGCTCAGAGAAAGGCTGCAAGGCTACTCGGGAGAAGATCAGCCCTCCTCTTCTCACAAGGAACACTTGGAGTAGATTGACTTAAGGAGAAGCTGTGGGGAGTTAGTCTTTGGCAGGAATAATTGTTTTGGCTTACACTCTCCCAGCGTTGACCTTTGCCTTGCCTTGCCTGGAGGACTGCTTTTTGCCTTTTGCTTTGCCTAGCCTTGAGAACTAACTTCTACCTTTTGTCTTGTACCTTGACCTTACCTTGAGGACTGCCATTTGCCTTTTGCCTGGATTCTGCCTTGTGGACTACAGTTTGCCTTATGGACTCACTTAGCCAGATGGACTGGCTTGGGACCCTGGACCTTGCCCTTTGAGTGTGCTCCTACTCTGTGGACTTCCATTGTTATATATGTGCTGCTGTTTGGGGGACTGAGGGTGGCTGCCTTCAGGGTAGCATGGGGTGGAGCCTTATTGGTTGTTGGAGGGCCATGTGTTGGAATATTTACTTAGAGCAATAAAGCAATAGAGGCCTGCCTTGCCTTGACCACTTGGGTCATAATAACAGATTCTGGCAAAGTTTTGTTTTCAGCAAAACTCTTCCTTTGCTACACTGTCCTTTTCTCTTCCAGCAAATTCAGGTGGGCACATTCTCCTCTTTCTTCCAGCAACTTCATGTGGCTATTTTCTCCCTCTTTCTTCCAGCAAGCGCACATGTGGAAAAACCCTCTGCACCAGTTATGGGAAATCCTGCAATGTCTTGCAGGCCTCTGGTGGGCTTTGCTCGTGGGTCCAAATGTAAGGAA
>JAOYMU010000283.1:42696870-42709098 GCA_025802295.1 Psammodynastes pulverulentus
AACCCTTCCGCCGAGGTGGCACTCAAATAGAGGTGGCGTTCAAATAGAGGTGGCGTTCAAATAGAGGTTTTACGGTAAATACAGTTGTGTCAAAACTGACTAGGCCCCAATATAACAAGGTGTCTGTAACATCTTTCAAATCATTTTCTAAATAGAAGCTCATTAGAAGATATATCAATTTCCGCGGCCCGTTTTGGCTGACAGAGTGCTGCAGGAGGCAGCATCTTCTTCACCTTATCTTTAGCAGCATCTGCCAACTAGAACTAGGTACCCGCCAAGATCTGGATGGCTGTTGCTCAAAAGAGCCAAAAATATCTGGCTCTTTACCCAGGTCTTTGATGAGAGTGAGCCCCCTCGTATCACTGAGTTTGTCATCTTTTTTCTAAATCTTTTAACTTTGATTGATTTAATTAAACTTTTTTTATTATTGTCATTGAGAATTGGGTGGTATATTAGTTTTGTAAATTATTACTAATATTGAGTCCTCCTCTAGGGTTGTGTCAGAGGTAGTAACAAAGATTGATTGACTGTTGGACAGGCAGTTTTTAGAAACAACTGAAGAAATTGTCAGTTCCTTTATGCTCTACTTCTATAAAAAAAGAGTCAAGCCCCATAGCAGCTGGGGACTCTACATGTCTTTAATCTTTACATTATGGAATTGAGACTATTTGTGCCAGAAAGTAAATCTCCCTTTGTCTGGAATAGCTGTTTTGAATGCAAAGGGGAAAAAATGCATCTTGAGCCTGTGTCAAATGCCCACCATGGCCACCCTCACCCCGTGCCACGCCCACCCTACCATGTCCACCCCCGGCCCTCGGAGGTCAAGCACAACCCTGATGGGCCCCTCAATGAAATAGAGTTTGATACCCCTGGTTTAGATGCAGCTAATGTGAAAATCCTTTCTGTTGCCCTTAAGATACTTGCTTTCATTACTTTCAGGACACAGAGAAGGAACTTTCCATCAAAATGTACATGCAGCCACACTATCTCTAAGAGGTCTTGCATAAGCCATTTATATGTCTTCACTAATGCTTTGAATCAATAGACAAAGTAACAAACTCTATTCTAAATAGTAGTAGGTAGGGAGCCTACACAGATTCAGGATCCAAAGGAAGGGTTACTGTGAAGGCATAATCATTATCTTTCCCAGCGTATGGGGATGGATTCTTTCTTTCTTGTCATAATCACAACAGTATCCTTCTCTTCCACTTCAACAACTACTGTAGCTTTCCTATGAAACTACATAGGAATTTGGGGCATTACCAAAACCTCCAATTAGACTTACTGCGATCATTCCAGCAGCTGTTATTTGCAGTGGGAGAAAAATATTCTCAGTGTTAATCCACATGTTTAATCATATTCTGTATATTACTATACAGTAAATTCATTCATTTGCTTTCACTACAGATAGATCCTTGCAGGGCCCCACTTGCATTGCTCTGACACTGATATTAAGAACCTTGCAAAAAGAAATTAAGTAGAATGCTGGCAAGGAATTTTTCAATTTTGGTGCCCCAATCTTGGAACCTAATTCCCAAGGAGACTCTTTAGGACTTTTCCCCAGGACTGCAATATTTAATGTATAAGAATTCTGCCCTTGGTTATTTTTTTAGTGAGTGTTGTTTTCAATTTTGTGGTGCATACATTATACTTTAATTCTGTACTAGCAATGCAAGTTGTCTTGAGATTATACATACTATACTGAAGAATAACCTTCTGAGAAACACGTATACCTTCGTGCGAAATAAGATGAGGTTTGGATGGAAATTAGAAAGTGAACTTTTTCATTGTTAATTCCTAAATTTGGGGAATGTCTCATGTGTTTTGAATATGTTCCTTCATGACATGAATGAGGAATGCATTTGAGAATGTATATATTAGCTCTTACTCATTGATAAAAGCGTTGGATTAAGAATGAAGAATCAGTTTTTACTATTTTCCTTCGTAACTAAGCTTCACATTAATACTCATTTTATCTATAAATGAGTATAGTAAATGGTATAGTGTCTGAGCATGTACATTATTAAAGTTTAATAAATGTTGCTGAGGAGTTGGGCAGCTCTGAATGAAAATAATAATTGAATAATAATACCACCAATATTCATTTTTCTTTATTCTTCGCCTCCCCTCCCTCTTTTTTTTTTACAGTCATTCCCAAAAAAGAATGCAGTTGGTTACAAAAATCTCTTTCTTTGCCATGTTTGTCATGTACTTTTTAACTGCTATTTTTGGCTACTTGACATTTTATGGTATGTATGTATTCAGTCTTCCCTAACATGCATGATACTTTAAGTAACTTCTTCTTGACTGATAATACTTTTTAAAGCAAGCAACTGAGGCCAATAATGATTACTTTATAATTCAAACATTATCACAGTCAAACATGAATTTTATAAAATGCATGTGTTGCCATTTTCTTCCTTCTTTGTACAGAAAGTAACATCTAGATCAGGAGGCCTCATGCTTAATTTGAAAAGGGCATCTTCTTATCTGATGATGCTGTTCTGCTGCTGGACTGGACTATGGTCACATGATCTTCATTTTCAATGCTCCATGGCAGTTTCTCAGCCAGTCTAAGCAGTCTTTTGCTCCCTCCCCAGCAACGGCCACTTATACTTAAGGGAAGGGGAAAAGCCTTAGTCACCCAGTGTCATCTCAAACCACAAGATGAGTGGCATATAAATTTGAGAAATGAAGTTTGATAAAATTTAGTAAATTTGATTTTGATACATGAAGGAAGGAAAGAAGAAAGGAAGGCAAGAAGGGAAAGAAAGGATCTCTGTAAGCCCTTCCCAGTCCATGTTACTCCCTTCTGTGTTCCCCCAACCTGTGCCACGCCCCTGCGCACCTTCCCTGACCCATGCGCCATGCATGTCACACTTTTTGTAACTTGCCCCATCCCTTGCCTGACCAATGCAGCACCTCTTGTACAACTACACGCACCTTCTCCAAGCCACGCCTTTTCATGCGCCATCTCTTGACCTGCGCACCATAGTCTACACACTCCCAAGCACCTTCAGATAACTTTCCAACCCACGTCCTCCCATGTGCTATCCCGTGTAAATACATCTTACACGGCTCTGTGATCCTATGTACTTCCTTCACCCACAGACCCGTCCACATCCTATCCAATCCACACAACACCTCACACACACCCCAGGCACCCTCCTGATTATGCTACCCATCTGTACACCATCCCTGGATGGCATGTCTCGTAAACACCCACATCCTCTCCTCAACCACAGTATCTCTCGTATATCATTTCTGACCTGCACCACCTCACTTTCACCCCTAATCAATGGTAGTCACATACCTGTGTGCTGGCCTTGTACTTGAAGCTTCCTGTTGGCTTTTCCACTGACTTTCTCCCAAGCAAAGGGATGGCTGGAAGGAAGAAAAGATTTCTGATGCTCCTTGCCAGCTTCCCACAAGGAAACTCTACAGGGAAGCTGGCAGGAAATCAAAACTCATTCGCACTCCTTTTTTTGTCCACCCATGATCATTCTTTTTCTCTCTTTAGATAACGAAATATCTCTGAAACAATGACCCAATGGGCATGGGTTGTCCAGTTATTAGCATACATTTCTATACACCTGCAATACATATTTATTATCTTTGCATTTATTTCAGGGTTCTGAAAAGGAACATATAGAACATGGGTGTCAAACTTAAGGCCTGCGGTGCAGATCCGGTCTCCGGTGTTGTTAGATCTGGCTCATGGGGCTGCCCTGGAAACAGCAAAGGACCTCAGCCAGGCCCAGGCCCAGGCCAACCAGGCACTGATTTACAACCTGGTGCGGCTATCCAGGCCAGAACACGGTCAGCCTTAGATCCATGGGGCAGCCCTGGAGCCAGTGCGGGGCTGCCACCACTCTGCTCCCTGAATGCACGCACAGGAGGCAGTGAACATGTGGAACCTGGCATCCTTTCACCAGGATGCCAGCACTCACTGCCTCCTGTCTGCGTGCCCAGGGGCAGGTCCAAGGCAGTGGGAGCAGCCCCAAGCTGGCTCCAGAGCAGCACTGGGGATCTAAGGCTGAGTTGTGTTCCGGTCCAGATGGCTGCCACCATGTTGTAGATCGCCGCATTCACACCAGCGCCTCCATACCCCGCTCACTGGCTTAGCCTCACAGCCCACAAGGATTCCCTTTCACTAAGGCGGTGGGGTTGCTCTTGCCAGCTCCAGGGCGGCCACGCAGATCAGATATAAAGCTGACTGCATTCCGGCATGGATGGCTCCAAAAGTTGTAGATCAATGCCACACCCACCACCAGCACCTCCATGACCTGTTCCTCATCCTGGCCTCACAGCACGTGAGGCTTCCCTTTCACCGGGACCATCTGGCCATGCTTACCCCGCCCATGCCCACCTGGCTCCCCGAGGTCAACCACAACCCTGATATGGCCGTCAGTAAAATTGAGTTTGACATAGAAGATTATAATGCTAATCACCCAAGTTTGATTTAAATTTTATTAGATTCTCACTTCTGAATCAATTAAGAAAAAGCAAATAACCACAAACATTAATTGAATGTTGAATTACTGAGGCCAAGCCTCTTAGCAGATACAAATGGATCCCACACATTTTGATGTGCTGAACCATTCTGACAATTCAATTTGAAAAGGTGATTCATCAGCCTCATTTCAAAAGATTAAATCACAGGTTGTTTGAGATTTTTTTACTAAATGGCAGCTTGTATTAGTTAATTATCTGTCTGCTAGAACAGCTCTATCATTGTTTTCTCTGCAGAATCTGTACAGTCAGATTTGCTTCACAAATATCAGAATAAAGATGACATCCTTGTCTTAACTGTTCGTGTTGCCGTCATTGTTGCAGTCATACTTACAGTCCCTGTGTTATTTTTCACTGTAAGTTGAATTTTCTGTCCATTTGTTAATAGATTGGTAGTTCCTGAATACAAGAATTGAATTTTTGCTTCCTTATTTAGGTTTTGTTTTGGCAAGAATAGATTGCAAATTAACATCAATCCTCAACCTCCTAAATTCCAAATATTTGCAATGCTGAAAATACAGGAACATTGATGTTCAGTTGTTGTTCAGCCTTCCACAAATCCAGACTGTATTAGGCATAAATCCCATCCATCATTCCTGGATATTGCTCATTGATGAGCAGTATAAAAGTAATGGAAATTATAGTATAGGTAATCCTTGGATTATGAACTTTCCCTTAGCGAACGGTCGAAGTAGTTATGCAATAAGCGCCCCCTAGCATTTACGAACAACTCCCAAAATTATGAATATTGCAGCACCACGGCAATTGTTAGCTCTAACAAACAACCACAGAGGCTCTGCAACATTCACCCCATCTACTCTTTCCCCCAACTTCTGGCCAGGTCTTCACAGGTACTTTGCCTGTGGAGACTCACCTTGTGAAGATCTGTCGCACTTTCTTTGCCTGTTTCATTGCTTCAGTCTTTCAGTGCATTTGCAGAGGACAAAGGCCTAACATACTGTGAGATCATGTGAAATCAATAGCAGATCTCGTGCTACTGATCTTGGGTGATCTTGCACTTTAGGCCTCTGTTCTCTGCGAATTGAGGCCTGGATGTTTGCAAACGGAGGGAAGGCGTTGGTCCTTCAGGCCTTCCCTTCGTTTGCGATTTCCTTGCCGAAGCCTGCAGGGAAATTGCATTCCTGTAGGCTTTGGCAGACTTTTGCAAAAACCTGTTGTTGGCTGGAGAGGAAACAGCTTGCTAGATCTTTGCATGATAAGTGACCTGGCGCAGCAGGTTGGGTGGGGGAGGAAGCAATTGTGGGGAGCAAGAGATATTTCAGTGGATCGAGGAGGCCTTGGGTGGTCTTAAGCAGGTGGCCTGTTCGATCACTAGGCCTCCCCCTAGCCTTCCCCACCCTGAGACACATGCATACTTAATGAGCCACACATTTCATTAGTGAATGTGTGGGCAAAAACAGGGAGTGATCCCGTTCAAGGTACAAGATTCACTCCCACAAATCCTCAGGTTAAGAATGGAATAGGCAGGTCCAATAACTCAAGGATTACCTGTAGTTTTCAATATGGCTGAATTAGAAAATCTGATATGGCGCAGAAGACCAAACTAGCTTTTCATGCATTTATTTTAAACATTAAAATTGGGAAGTACAGGTAGTCATCGACTTACAACGATTAATTTTGTGACCATTCAAAGTTACAGTATAATAGCACTGAAAAGTGTCTTATGAGCATTTTTTATACTTACAATGGGTGCAGCATCTCCATGGTCATGTAACCAAAACTGGGTTGCTTGGCAATTGATTCATATTTATGACAGTTGCATTGTCCCAGATCATGTGATCAGCTTTTTGCAACTTTCTAACAAGCAAAGTCAATGGGGAAGCCAAATTCACTTATTAACTTAACAAGTGCAGTGATTCCTTAACAACTGTGGCAAGAAAGGTCATAAAATGGGGCAAAACTCATTTAACAAATGTCTCT
Source organism: Psammodynastes pulverulentus (assembly GCA_025802295.1). Lineage (NCBI taxonomy): Eukaryota > Metazoa > Chordata > Lepidosauria > Squamata > Psammodynastidae > Psammodynastes > Psammodynastes pulverulentus. The sequence goes on from JAOYMU010000283.1 coordinate 42,703,324, forward strand.
CTTAACATAAATTTTGGGGTCAATTGTAGTCATATGTCCAGGACTACCCGTATCACTTCCAATTTTAAAAAAATCCTTGGAGATGTTTATAATGAAAGCAATTCATAAAACATATGTAAAAGAATTTTATAAAATACAGAATGAAATAAAAAGTAAATATTAAAACAATAACAAACTCCAAGCAACAAAAAAAGTTTAAAATCATTGTCACAGCAGGTAAATACACTAACCATACTTCGGAAGGCATTCCAAATTTGGGTAGTCAACTAATGTAAAGGCTTGTTCCTGGGTAACATTCTGTCACATCTCAGCGTAAGAAGTCATCCCAAGCAAGCTTCTGAGGCTGGCCATGGCACAAATAGGAACATTCAGAAAAAGATTCCATCAGAGTTTTATAGATTAAAATTATCCCTTGAGTTGGGACTAGAAACAAACTGGGGTTCAGGAAAGATAAGAGCTAATCTGATACGTTTATATCATCCAACTCTAGACAGCACCCTTACTGCACTATTTTATAGAAGACTACGGGATTGCCCAGGTAGTCAAATCAAGCCTCCTCTGAAGTCCTGAACAATCAGAACTCGAAGGCAATCATATGTTCTTATGATATCAGTTCAAATATTTATCAGAAAGTAGAAAGTGAAAATATTATATAATATAAATAAGAAGTGTTTATTTTCTCCTTTAACAATTTCACATGAAAATTCTGCTTGGTATGAGATTAAATATTTTAAATTTGGCAAAAAGAAATTCAATTTTTAATTCAAAGCAAAATTTTAATGTTTTATTGGAACAAATTGTGATAGCATAAAAAAGCTCTAGCTGAAATAAATAGCAATAGAATTGAAAATGCTAATATTCACCAATATGATATATTAATTCTTCTAAATGAACACAGAATATAATACTAAAGGAGAATTAATAAAAGGATGTCTGTCTCATGTAACATTTTGCCCAACAAATTTATCTTTTCTTTTTCTTTCATAGGTTCGTTCATCTATATTTGAGCTTGCTAGAAAAACCAAATTTCATTTATGCCGACACATTGTGGTTACATTGATCCTTTTGATGATCATTAACCTGCTGGTTATTTTTATACCTTCCATGAAGGATATTTTTGGAGTTGTAGGTACAGTAAGCTAAATATATTTAATTAAGCTTTCTTCCCTTTGTTAAGCTTAGACTTGTAAATTGTTTATTATAACACCAAAATGTTTCTCATTGTCATAGGAACAACATCTGCCAATATGTTGATTTTTATTCTTCCATCTTCACTCTATTTGAAAATCACTGATCAAGATGGTTCAAAACTGATTCAGAGAATTTGGGTAAGTTAGTATGCTTTGTTATCCTTCATTAAATAAGATTCAAAGATGTACTGTGCAAGTGTAACAAAGGTAGAACATACTTTTTCACCAGAGTGAAGGGTCTTAGATCTTGTCAGTACACAAACGGCTAAATGAGCCAGCATTCATGTCAGAAGGCAACAACGATAAATACTTGTTTGCAAATGGATGTGCCTGAGTACCGGTATCTCAAAATGATCTGCAGTAAATTGCTTGCACTACTTATGAATAAGAATGAAGATTTAAAGAAGAGAACCTAATCATACAGGACTCTTAATCACAGATGCTGCTTTCAAACTTAGAACAGGTTTCTCATTTGATAGCCTTTGCCCAATATAAGGCAACAGAAAACAAGGATATTGGAAATGCAGGAACAAAACTCAGAGATGCCTGACAAGGCTAAGATTACATATTCTGAAATAAATTCAAAGCCATTTCCAAAATATTTGAACCATCCATTTTAAAAGCAAAATAATTGTTTTAAACTCAAACAGGACTTCATTTGGAATGCAAGATGGAACAAATTAGAAACATTTTGCACACCTCTGAATTAAATTGTAAGATAGAATTATCCACGATTTGCTGACATAATTAGAGATTGATTGTGTGTTGGCTTCCTTGCTTTCCCCATGAACATATTTCTTCTTAGATTTAAAGCCCATTCTCAATTGGCTAATCATTATATAATAGAAGTATGCAGCTTTTCCCAAATTGAGGACCACTTTTCCTTTGAATCCCATGCCTGGGAATGTATTTCTAAATAGTTTACTTTTAAAGTAAGAATAATTAATAAGATATTGCTCATGCATTAGATAATTTCCCTCCTTCCAATGCAAAATTTGTGGTAGCAACTTTTCAATGTCTTTAAGAACTACACCCTGGGTCTCACATTGGAGCCCACTGTTGCATGTAACTAAATGTAAATAATATCTTGTTTTGGTTCTAGGCTTCCCTCTTTTTGGCATTAGGAATTTTATTTTCCATGGTGAGCATTCCTCTTGTCATCTATGATTGGGTGCATTCAAGACATGCCACTGAAGGTTAGTGAGATACCAAGATGAACACATTATCTCTTTGCTGTTCACAAAAATCACCAGTCACCTATTTTGCTGGTATGTCCCACTCATCAGAAATTTCCTCTAATATACAAACAAACAAGAATTAATCATCACTGCATATTTTCCACAGGAGATGGTTGTTAAATTGTAATTTTTGCATCAGTATTATTACAGTGGTCAGAACAATTTCACAGATCCCATTGGTTATAGGTCTTCTGTATGCAGTAAATGGTAATGAAATACCTGAATAATATCTTCTACTGTTTCATACATTGCACATGAATATTTCTTCTGATTTTCAGCTAAAATCCATTATTCATTATCCTGATCAAAGTAGATCACACTGGTACAGTAATGTGGTTAACGATTAGATAGATAACTAGTATTTGGTCACATATGGACTCTGGAGTCTTTTGGTATTAGTAAACAAAGACTAATTATTTAAGCTCAGTTATCCTTATGGGAGATACATATGCATGTGTACCCATTTTCAAAGTAGTCTCCCAGGAAATTTCACTTTGTCTCCCTGTCCTGATAACAATATTTTTTGAATTAAAATACACCAAAATAAAAAGAAACAGATCCAGAGGTAATGTGTGTGAGGTATAACATTTCGTGGTGCCAGGATTACATTTGTAAATATATTTTTCTTTGATTTGATGAAGTTGTGATCTTTTGGTTAGGAGAATTTCAAACTGTTATTGTTACAAGAACAAGAACAAGAAAAAAGCTGTTGCCAATGAAAATACATACTGATCCCTCATAAATTCTATTTTAGTATCATGTAGTAAAATAGATGCTGACAATTGTCTTGCCCAAACCATATAATTAATAAAAAGGAGAGACTTTGTTTTTTAGCAGTACAGTAATATTGCTAGTATTAATGAAGAGATTCATTGCAATTGGCACCTGGTATAATCATAGACATCTTTACTGGTTGGTAAATATTTTTTTCTGGCACTATTCAGCCCAAGATGAGAATGCCATCTATTGAGCTCTGATGCACAGAAGTGGTCCATAGTTCAAGGGTCTGCAGTTCATGGAAAGAATACAGGACATGCTGACATTTATAAATATATCGTGTTCTCTGGGTTGCATCCAGAGTTTTTTCAGAGCTTGCTATCAAGTTCATAGAAGCTTATAATTCTTTTTATTATGATATTTGTCCTTTTATTATGGGCATTTCCAGACCATGTGTGTATAGCTGGTTCAGGCTCTAAAATAGTGGTGGTCCTGATACTCTTCTTGTGGGTTTTTTCACTTTTAAGAATGTATACTAATTCAGAGTGTCTTATTGCTTATGACTTCTACAAAGAACTTTTCTTCACAATCATATTGTGAAGTAGGTCAATAATAGGTTTAACTTTGCATAGACAATGCTGGGGCCAATAAGATAATGGAATTAGGTTTCCTGTCCAGGCATTAGGCCATTTTGAAGGATAATACGAAAAAGCAAGCTGCTTCAGGGTTGTACTAAATATGAGTCCTAAGAATTCAGTTTTTTTCTGCAAATGGAACAGAAGTTCCTAACATAAAATATTCTGATTATCATATTTGGGGGGGGGGAATTTACTGTAATGTTTTGATTTGTTGGAAGGCAAATTACATACCATTTGCAATAAAGAGCAATAGTTCACAACATATTACAGTTGGTTACCATCTAGATCAGGGGTGGGCAAACTTGACAGTTTTAAGACTTGTGGACTTCAACTCCCAGAGTTCCCCAGCCAGCTATGCTGGCTGGGGAACTCTGGGAGTTGAAGTCCACAAGTCTTAAAGCTGACAAGTTTGCCCACCCCTGGTATAAACCCATTTATTCTCCATCATTCAGTCAGAACCAGGGATGGGCTTCAAAAATGTTAGCAACAGGTTCTCTTCCCTGTTGCTGGGTGGGCCTGACCATGGTGAGCATGGCCTAGTTGGTCTCCTGCACCATGGGGGGAGGCAGTTTTGCCCTCCTTGTGCTTCGGAGGCTTTCCTAGAGCCTCCGAGAGGGTAAAAATGGCCTCTTGGGCTCCAGAGGCCCCCTGGGGGTTGGAAATTTTGTTTCAGGACTTCCAGAACTTCCAAGATACCCGTTTTTCACCCCCCGGGTTCTGGAGGCTTTTCTGGAGCATCTAGGAGGGCGAAACAGCCTCCCCGATCCTCTGTGTGGGACCTGCACTTAACCTGGGATCCAAAACGGGCCACATGGGGACTTCTGGATGGGGTGGGTGGGGCCAGCCAAGGGTGGGATTTATGGGTTCGCTGAACTGACTATAAAATTAGCTATGGGTTTGTCTGAACCCATGCAAACCCATAGCAGCCCACCCTGGTCAGAAAGTTTTTGGATGAGAAGTTTCCAAGAGGAAAAAATCAAGAAAGCTCAGTTGCCTTTTGAAAAAGCACCTTTAGAATCATTATTCATGTGATAGTTGCTGACAATTTTCTGAGATTAATATCCTCACCAGAGATATAGGCTCTAGTATGTATTTGAACTTGAATTGGGTCAACCTAATTCAATGCTAGATGGAATTATAAAGAAGTGCTTCATTTACAATAGATGAAACTTCAGACAAACTTTATCTCTTCAAAAGCAAACTGTAAAGTGAAGTTGCCTCCTTCTTCTAAGTAGTGAAGTCATATTACTGCTGTGTGTTGATTGAGGAAAATGGCTTCTATGCATATGCAGCACATATGTAGAAATTCCTTTTTTTTTTTCAAAGCAAGACTATCAATCAAAGCAGAAGAGTAACTTCAGTGCTTTGCAGGTGAGGAGACAATCTTCCTTTATACAAAAATCAAGGCACCAGTTTTTCACACTGGAATACATTGGAATACACTGACCCATAATTTGTATACTTGAGAAATGCTGGATGTTCCCTGCCCATCCTTTCCTTCTAAATAGCTGTTCTTTTCAAATCCTACAGTTAATAAGTCACTATTCTCTGAGTAAAGTTTTGAGGGTCACATTTTAAAACTATCACTTTTCTAAACAGGTAAAACTGAAAGCAATATTGGGTTGAATCACAAGCTTTTTTTCTAATTATTTCCCAAAACATAAAGCAATCTAAAAGGAATTAGGGAATGGGAGAAGGGATGGATAACTTATGTTGCTATTGATCAAAAGCATCTATTATCTAATTCTTTAACCTCTTTTTAAAAAGGCCTGTGTAATGCAAGAATTCACCTTTTTATTTCTTCTTAGATTGATCACCTAATCTTGTAATGGTCACTAAGCCAATGCAACCTTACATGTTCAAATGATAATTCTAAGAGAAAAGGAAGATGAAGGAAGTAATGTTCAAACCTTCATTTCTCTTTCTTTCTTTCTTTCTTTCTTTCTTTCTTTCTTTCTTTCTTTCTTTCTTTCTTTCTCTCTCTCTCTCTCT
>JAOYMU010000283.1:42769059-42780562 GCA_025802295.1 Psammodynastes pulverulentus
GAGGGAGCTCGGCTCGGCCGCGCATGCGCGCGCGCGTCACGGAGCCGGTGGCGACGTCAGCCGGATTTCACCGCTGAACATACCCCACCTGCATATTATTAATGTGAAAGTTCAGACCTACAGCGTGTTTAACATTTAATATTGTGTTCTACATATGCAGTATGTATCAGGTAGTAACAAAACCGATATTTATATGATGATAATTTAGGCACTGCAAGATACTTAGAATAGAATAGAGGTGTAAAGAACCTTGGGGGTCTTTTAGTCCAAGCCTCTGCTCAAGCAGGAGACCCTACACAATTTCAGACAAGTGGCTGTCCAGTTTCTTCTTAAAAATCTCCAGTGATGGAGCAACCACAACTTCTGGAGGCAAGCTGTTCCACTGGTTAATTGTTCTCATTGTTAGCAAGTTTCTCCGTAATTCCAGGTTGCTTCTTTCCTTGATTAGTTTCCATCCATCATTTCTTGTTCTGCCCTCTGGTGTTTTGGAACATAGTTTTACTCTCTCTTCTTTGTGGTAGTCCCTCAAATACTGATATACTGCTATCATGTCACCCCCTAGTCCTTCTTTTTTTTAGACTAACCAACCCAAATCCTGCCACCATTCTTCATATGTTGTAGACGCCAGGCCTTTAATGATCTTAGTTGCTCTTCTCTGAACTTTTTACGAAGTCTAAACATTTTTTTTTGTAGTGTGGTGACCAAAACTGGATGCCAGTTTTGTATTCCAGATGTACTTTTACAAAGCTTTTATAAAGAGGTACTAGTACTTCACATGATTCTGATTCTGTGCTCTGATTGATGAAGTTGATGAAGACAAATGCACTTTATATGTTTATCAATAAAAACATGTGAATGTGGTGAACTTGTCCCCAAGTGAAAAAAATATTGGCGAAAGATTAAAAGATGGCTTGAAGAAATTACAAAACAAAAACTAGAGTTAAAACCAGAAATATTTCTATTGGGCATAGTGAAACAGAAAATTAGTAAAAAAATTCCAATACATTATTCTCCATACTGTAATTGCGGCAAGAATAACATTTGCCCAGAATTGGAAATATGATAAGACCCTCTCTGACATCATGATAATTTAAAAAAATCTTAGAACGTGCAGAAATGGACAAGTTATCAAAAGAATTAAAAAACAGAGAAGGAGAATATGATATATGGAACTTATGGTACAATTGGTTGAAATGTTGAAACAAAACGATGCAAAAGAGATTGGAGTTATAAGAATTATGTTTATGTATATAATGTATATATCTAAGAATATGAGTTACAATGAGAAGAATTGTAAATAAAAGTAACCAGTATTAACTCACATAACAAGAAATATATTTAAAACACTGCTATGAACACGTGATAACAAGTGGAATGTTTTTAAACTTGTAAATAGGTTCAATAAATATTATTTTTAAAAAAATAAGCAAGGCAACTTTAAACCAGGTCATAAAATTTTTGAAATGAACTGAACATGTGCACCCAAGCAGTAAATAAATGAATCAGTAGAATAAACTACTTTCTTGAGAAAACCTGGCTCTGGTATTTGCAGAATAATTTCTCAAGAGGTTGCTAAAATGAATTATTAACATTTTTACATTTAATTCTTTTACGTTAACAGACAATACTGTCAAGGTCTTGTGATACTGTCACATATATAGGCCTTTAAATAGTTCAAGTCTTGGCCTGGAGGTACAATGTGGGAAATATCCATTCACCTGTTGTCTCTTCTTCTGTCATGAGAGTTTGAGAGTTATGGGGGCGAATAGGGAAGATTTTTGGTGCAGGCTGGATTTCATCCAGATTCTATTTTTTTTCTTTTCAAGAATTGACATGGAAAGATGATATGCCAGGCTGGGTATTGTATATGATTTTGTTGTTGTTCTTATAATTAATGTGTTATAAATCCTAATGTATCTTCAGGAATTCAAGGCAGTGTGACATGCATCTGTTTTATCTGTATAGCAGTAAACCTGAGAGGTAGATTGACCTGAGGCATGTGGTTGACCCAAAGCCATGTGGAAACTTCTGTGACTGAGTGAAACTGACTTAGGCTGACACAGGAATTCTGGGAGTGGAAGTCCACAGATTGCCAAGGGGCCATAGTTGCCCAGCCCTGCACTACAACTTACTTCTGCTTGCCAGTGCTTATTCTGCCACATTATAAACACTTTTGGGAGGGGGACTATCTAAGCCAGTGATGGCTAACCTTTTTCTCGTGGCGTGCTGAAAGCGCGTGCATGTGTGTGCCGGCACCCACAATGCAATGTGTGCACAACACGCCCCGCTCCCCCCATGCATGCGCATGTGGCCTACCCCCACCCCCTTTGGAGGGCCTCCGGAGCCCGGGGAGGCTGTTTTCGCTCTCCCAGAGGCTCAAGAGGGCCTGGGGATGCAAAAAAAGGCCTCCTGGAAGTCCAGAAACAGGCCCGTTTCCGGCCTCCAGAGCCCGGGGGAAGCGGTTTTTGCCCTCCCGGAGGCTTGAGGGAAGCCTCTGGAGCCTGGAGAGGGCACAAAATGGGCCTCCCAGAAGTCCGGAATCGGGCCAAAAATCAGCTGGCTGGCAGGAGGCATGTGCACATGCGCAGTGCAGATGAGCTGGGTGACGGCTCATGTGCCCGCAGAGAGGGCTCTGCATGCCACCTGTGGCACGGTGTCATAGGTTCGCCATCACTGATCTAAGCCATCTTGGGAAAGATAAACACCATTATACTAATCATGTAGGGGGTCTAAATGTTTGCTATAATGCTGATGTGCCAAGGACTCTTAAGACAGTAAAGCCAAAAAAATAAGGTTCTTTCAACTTCAGTTAACTGATCTGTTTATAAAACCAAGTTTTTGAAATTTACTGCTCATCACATTGCCTTGCATTGATGTTTTATGAACGGTTCAGCTAGCTACCACTACATCAAGAATCAGTTTCATCATTGAATTTCTTCTTTCTTTATAACTGTCCATAATGGTGCTCACACATAATTGATTTTCTCCCTAACAAGGCCATTACTTATTCGGTCTCCATTAAAAATGTCTGAAATGAATGAGGAAAAGGGAAATAATGTAAAAAGAATTCGCTACTATTTACAATTTGCTGAACACCACCCTTCAAACACATTCTGTTCTCTTTCAACTTGAATAATATAAGGGTTTTTCCCTTACCCATTAAATTGTATGTTCTACATATGTATATTGGAGATAGCAGCATCTCCTTAATTCATTTGCAGTTTAGAATTCTGTGCAATAGTACTGCTTATAACTAGTTGAATGCTGAATTCTCTTAACGTTTTAAAACAGGCTGCACCAACTACTTCTCATGTTGCTAACAGCGTGAATACAACAGCAGCTCTGGGAACTGTGGAATCTATTCAGGGATCGAGTTCAGGCAACACAGCATCATCAAATAATATGAAATCCTCCAATGCCGTAAAATTGATGGAAAAGAAAGTAAATGTGACAGTGGAAGCCAGCACAGATAGTTCCAAAAAAGACCAGGTAAGTTCAAAGCAAAGAATAACATGAATAATTTTGAATAACTAAAGATAGAGATAAATTGCCTTGAAAATAATGTTTGCATCAGTCATTTTTATTACGGTATCTGTTATTTTTCCCTGGGATTTAAGAATTTTACAGTTTGTATCCTGATACAAAAAATACATAACATCAGATCTACTTTGATACTATGTTCTCAAGCCACTCTTCTACTTCTTTTTTCAGTCAGTTATTGAATAATCTTTAGCCACTTACGGCTAGAGGTGACATGAACAATCTAGTATCCATAATAAATTTCCCCATCAAGTAATATAAATTCGTTAATTGTTATATATCTCTTCTAGCATTAATGTTATATTTTAGAAAGTGCAGGGGGTGGAGATTACCATTTGTGCATATTTTAATTGGGTATTAATCATTGCAAAACGTTAATGTGTATATGCACCCTTTTCTTAAATAAGATGCACCCTTTATTTTTTCTAGAAATTATTAATTCAAGAAAAAGCTGCACAAGAAGTAAAACTTGCTATCAAGCCTTTCTATCAAAATAAAGATATTTCTAAAGAAGAGTATAAAGAGATAGTTAGAAAAGCAGTAGATAAGGTAAGTAATATTGATAATACTCATCAATGATTAGCAATCTAGTTTTATTACTTTCAGGCTTTTGTACATAGAAGATAATAGTTTCAGCTCTTTATTATAGCTGAAGCTGTTACAGGCATTTATTACATCAGATATTGTTTCACACATACAAACATCATTATAGTGATCATATTCTTCATTTTTGAGCTAAGTAATTAGAGCACAGCGAAGTATGTGGTGCAAAATGAGATGTGAAGACAAAATTGTATCCTTGTGAATTATCCTTGTTTTTATCTGATCCATGTACTGTTTCCTAGATAGTTTTTTGTTATTAAACTTTTCTCTCTTATTATCTCCATCCAAACACTATTTTCCTGGTCTTCCCTTTATCTCAACTTATTCTCTCTTCCTCTGTGTGCTTGTTTATTTTTTTAAAAAAATGATCCTCCTTCATTCATTTTCTGTATATAACCAAATTGGTTTAATATTGCTTTCCATTATTCTTCAAGTGTTCATTCACATTTATATTGTTCGCATTATTTATCAGCCATTCTTGAATCTGTTCGCTTACCACACAGTCTTCTTGAACCCAGTCCCAAGCACATTGCTCCAATTATAGTTTTTTTCTTAAATGCTTATTTCTCAAATGGGCAGAATTTTGTTCTTATGTACAACCCTTTTCTCTACTTTCAATGAACATTTATTGGTAACAAATCACCTAGTACTTACTGTTTGCCACATATACACATCTTAACATTTGTCCTTCTGTTTTCCCATCTGTAGTAAACATTCTACTAAAGTACACAACATAATCTACTTTTTCTCATTTTTTACCATTTTGGGCAACTTGCAATAGTTTTCTCCATCAACCGCCCCATAAATAAACTCCTGGAACATAGGAATTATCCAAGAGTAAAACTTTATTGAAAGATTAGGCACAGAAAAAGTAAAGTCAGCTATGAGATTTTTTCACAAAAACCCACATTGGTAAAAAACCCTTTTCACCCCTGGGCCACCCACAGTTCATTGTCCACCAATTACACTCAGTACTTTTGTTTTGGGAAAACAGTCTGTGCTGGCTGATAGCTCTGAGAACTGGGCCTTGGTGGTATATCCTCTTTGGCAGTAGAAAGCTCTCATGTATTCCTTAGCCCACTTCACACTATTTGTCTCTCTCTTCACTGGGCCAACCTGGATGTTCAGCATGAAATCTACACTAACCTAGCTACCTTCACATCTATTGCAGCCACTCATTCTGCATCGACTAATGGAGTGATGGTGAACCTTTTAGACACTTGAGTGCCCAAAGCACGTGTGCGTGCACATACCCCAAATGTAAGGCAAAATTGCCCCCGGTAGGCTCTTTCCTTGTCCACCTGCCTCTTCTGTGTTTCCCTAGCTTTTTGCAATGCTTTGCACCACCACCGATATTTCCTTTAACGTTTCCATCCATTTGGCCAAGGACAGTTACCCCTGTGGGATTTCCGATATGGGCCCAAACTCTACTCTGCTAGCTACCTGGAAAGGGATAAACCCTGTACTACTATGCATGGAGTTATTGTATGCCACTTTTGCAAAAGGTAGCAGTTCAGCCCAATTGGTCTGTTGGTAGTTGACATAACACCTGAGATATTGCTCCAAAATTGAGTTTCTACGTTTAGACTCCATTGGTACTAGGTTGATAGATGGAGGTAAGGCCCTGTGAGGAGTCAATCAAGTTGAGGAATTCCTGCCAAAATTTTGACATGAACTGCACCCCTTGGTCCACAATGATGCATTTTGGGACTCCATACAGCTGATAGATAGATATATACATCTTTGCCAGAAACCGGGAGGAGGGAATCTTCGGGCACGCTTCAAAATGTGCCTACTTGGAAAATAAGTCCATGGTGGTCCAGATTAAAGTATTTCCTGCACTTTCTGGCAAGTCCACAATAAAGTCCATAGAAATCTCTTCCCAGGACTTCATCAGTTTGGCCACCAGCTAAAATAGATCAGGGTGCTTCCCGAGTAACTATTTCATTGAAACAGCTGGCTACGTATGCCTGTCTTTTTTCATCTTTGGCCACCAGAACTGCCTTTTCACTAAAATGAAGAGTTTTTACAAACTCAAAATGTCCTGCTGCCTTTCTGTCATGACTCCTTTGCAATATTGAGGTCCATTGGCTGACTGGGACATACAATTTTGTCCCTTTCCACACCAACCCTTCCTTCAGAGAGACAGGTTGTCTTTGTGCTTCTGGAACCACTCATCTCTTGCCAGGGTATCTTTCAGGGGTTGCACTATCTCCTGGGCTGGCTCCAGTTGGGATGCTGCTTGTTGTTGAGAGATGGCAGGTGCTGCATACTGTTTAGATGGGATAATGTAAGTGATCATTGCTTCTCGGGCACTATTGTACTGCAGCACGTCCTTGCAGGGAGAGAATCTGCAAAGTTCTTTCCTCCAGGTAGATATTGGAGGGTGAAATTGAACCAATTAAAATATTGCGCACATTGGACTTGCTTAGGTGACAGTGTCGGGGGGGGGGGTCTTCAGCGCTTCTAGGTTCTTGTGATCCATCCAGACCTCGAATGGGACCAGTACTCTCCGAGAACTATCTCCACATCATGAGGGCCTACCGGACTACGCAAGCCACCTTTTCCTAGATAGCCCACTGCCTTTCAATATCAGACAGTTTGGAATGTGTAAGTGCAGGTTTCATTTCCCCATTGTCATTCTTTTGGAGTAAGACTGCTCCTATTGCTACATCACTGGCATCAGCCTGTATTACAAATGGCTTCTCTAGGTTGAGGTGCTTCAGGACTGGCTCTGCAGTGAATAGGTGTTTCAGTTTTTCAAAAGCAGCTTGGCAGTCAAGGAACCAATCTTAGGGTTGGCTGGGTTTTGGTTTCTCCCTTCTGTCCCTGGTTTTCAGTAGATTGGTGATCAGCAGGGCTATCCGGGTGAATGAATTGGTGGTAAAAGTTGGCAAAGCCTAGGAAGCTCTGTAACTGCCTTCTGATTTGTGAGCCTCCTATTCTATGGCTTTCATTTTGCCGGGGTCCATTTCCACTCCCTCATTAGAAATACAATACCCCAGATAGTCCAAGCAAATTTTGTGAAACTCACACTTGGACAGCTTTGCGTACAGTTGGGCTCTTTGCAGTTTCTTGATTATAGCTATAGCCCTGACTAGCTTCATGTGTTCTTCAGGGGTTTCAGTGTATATTAATATATCACCAAGTACACCAAAACCCCTTTCTATAAATGCTCATGCAGGACTTTGTTTATTAGTTGCATGAATATGGCAGGAACTCCCTGCAGCCTGAAGGGCATTAGTCAGAACTGGTAGCATCCAGGGTGCAATTGAATGCAGTTTTCCACTTGTGCCCCTCTTTAATCTTCACTCGATAGTATGCCTCTCTCAAGTCTAGTTTAGTGAAGACTTCCCCCCTTGCCAAATAACCCAGTATGTCCCTCATCAAGGAGATCGGTACATGTTCTCCACACATATATAGTTTAGACCTCTATAATCCATGAACAGCCTATAGTTTAGACCTCTATAATCCATGAACAGCCTAAGTGACCCATACTGCTTTTCCTTGAATAGCACAATCTATAGCTCAGTCGGTGATGTGAGAGCATGACTGATTCCTTCTCACTGAAAACTTCAGCTAACTTACGATACTCTCCTGGAATCAGAGGGTCTAACTAACCCATCACCTCCTTTCAGTGTATTTGCTGTTTCCGCTTTCACTTTCCTAACCGTAGGCGCACGGCCAGCTCGCTACACTTTCCCTAGCTCTTGCTGGTTAGCAGTTTTTCTCCACATCTGCCCCTCTCTTTGTCCCAGCTCACAGAGGGGTTCCATTTTTTCCACCTTGCCAATCCCAGGACCATGGGTTCAGTCATCCCAGGGACCACAATGAAACTATTAGTCTCTGTGTGAGTTTACTGGCTTGGTCAGGCAGTTGGGAAAATGTCATCGGTCGCCTTAGTTTCCTCAGTCTCAGTCCCAGTTCTTCCACCACCTGGGGACTGACTATGCACCATGTGCACCCTGAGTCCTGCAATGCTGTTATAGTTCTCCTCATCCCCAAGGGGGGATCATGATCTTGACCCTGGCTGCCATAGGGGTGATGATGCTTCTTATCATTGGGTCATCTTCCCCTTTATTGTTGTAGAATGCTGGACCTGCTTGGGTGGTGGTCGGAGTTTCCTCTTCTTCACTGGACTGGGGAGAGAACTTAACAACTGCCACCCTATGTGTATCTTCTCCTTCAGCTTCGTGGAGGGCCTCTTCCTTTTGGGCTGATTGGCAGGTGGAGAAGCAGATGCTGGATGTGGTGCAAGGCACACGGCTGCTCAATGGCCCTCCTTCCCACAGAGGAAACAAGCTCCCTGGTTTTGATGAGGCTTGTTTCCTCTGGCCAGTGTTGTATCCTCTTTGCCCCCTCTGGAACCCGGCTGTCGTTCAGGCATTCTGCAGGGTCGACTCTCCTGCACAGTGTCTCTCAGAACTCCATCAAGTCGATCTCTACCTCGCTGGCAATTTGGAACCATGCTTGTAGGGTGTGTGGCACCCCTCAGGGTATGCAGTTTTGGTATTCTTGGTTCAGCCTTTCTCGGAAGTAGGAAACAGCATACATTCCAGCCAGTCCCTCAAGTGGCTAGCTAGGCTGCAGAAGTCTTGGATATACTTTATTTCCGGCTGCTTTCCCTGCTTAAAGGTGCAGATATAGGATTCCCTGCGTTGGGCAGCCATGGGGTCCTCAAATTGCCCACATACGATCTGCGTGAATGCATCCAGATCGCCCAGCTTTGGTGCCCTGCTATCGTGCAGGGACACTAGCCATCTGGCAGCACCACCTTCCAGGTTGGATACCTCTGTGTGAACCCAGGCTGCATCATCTGGGTACATCCCCCCATAGTGCTCCATGTGGTGCCACATCTGGGCCAAGAAGTAGGCCCACTTGTCCCCCATGGAAACGGACCATCAGAGGGGGGGTGTCGTTCATCTCTGCTGCTGTCAGTGGTGGAGGAGGAGGGATCCCATTGCTGCCAGGGCCACAGGGGCCACTCACTGCTATGCCGGAGGAGGCGTGGCAGAGCCTGCTGTCACTGCTCCTTGCACTGGGGACCCAATTGTCCTGGCAGCTGCTGGCACCATCAGCTGCAGGAGGGGAGGAGATTGGTTGGTTAGAGCTTTCACACCCTCTGTCCCAGCCACCGCTGCTGCAGCACCCAGTGACGCCACTCCTTTGATCTCTAGCCCACCAAACTTTCCTCCATCGATGGGCTGTGAGTGGCTGTTGGAAGTTTCCACTTGACCGGCTGCTTTTCCTTCCACTTCCTCCCTTGGATCACGATAACTCCTTCGGAGGTTAGGGGGTCCTTAACTTCCGCCCCCTTCCTATGTTCACTCCCAGCAGGTCTTCGGCTCCGGTAGGGGGCATATCTCAGCTGCTCCCTTAAGCTTGTTGGCTATGGCTCTAACTTCTCAGCTCTCTGGGACATGTACCTTCTGGCTATGTCCCTATCCCAGTCTGTAACACCAGCGGGGCTTCTCCAGCCAAAGTTTCTCCCAACTTCTTCTCCTCCAGCTCCTTGTCTATTGCCAATATTTTGTGGTTTCTGACCTGCTGGGATCCAGATAGTCACTATTGTAAAAGCTAATTTAATATCAATTTGGTATATCCAAAAAAAGAAACTTCTGACATGTAGGAACTACAAGAGTAAGCCTTTATTAAAAAGTCCATTCAGGCATAGCAGAAGCAAAATCAGTTTTGAGATTTTTCTGCAAAACCCCACATAGGTAAAACCCCCTTTTCATCCCTGGGCTGCCCACAGCTAATTGTCCACGAATTACACTCAGTATTTTTGTTTGGGAAAACAGTCTGCACCAGTGGTAACTCCAAGAATCTGGCCTTGGTAGGTATCTTCTCTCCAGCAGCAGAAGGCTCTCATGCATTCCTTAGCCCTGCCCCAGCCCTAGGAATTTACCAACCCCCTCCCATTTCTGTTTGGCAAACTGCGAGCTGGAAGTTGATGCAGGTAATGATGAAAGCAAGTCAGCTTCGACAATTTCTCTTGTCAACCTTGGCTTTTGATACATTAATTATGAGAGCCATTGCATTGTATCATTCAATCTAACACTAAAAAACTTTGGGCTTTTCAGTCAATAAAATAGCATTTCTATATAAAATGTAGTAAACTTTCCTGTCCTTAATGAACACATTTCCAACATTCTTTGATTTAATTTGATTTGGAAGGCTGCCTGACCAAATGAATCTACACATGTTATGTAGGTTAAAAAAAGAAGAAGAAAAAAAGGTTTAAAAGAGAAACGGACATGTGGGTCCAGACAAAATCATCCATTATCTTATAGAAACCCCAACGGAGGCTCAACAAATGATTTAACCCCATTCCTGGGAGCAAAGCCTCATCTTCAAAGACTTGCAGAATCTTTGTAAGATGAGAGCCCTGGGAAACGGGGAAGAGGGAAACTTGTCCTCAATGCTGAATAATTTATTTTCACACATGATTTACTTTCCTTATCCTCAGCTCCCAACCCAATTAACCACCAACTTTCAACTCCATTTTTGCTCAAAACCTTGCATAATTAAACACAGGTCTTGACAAACTTGAACAATGGACCCTATCCAACAAAATGAATCAATACGGAGAAAAGCAAAGCTTTACATTTAGGCAGGAAAAAATCAAAGGTACAAGTATAGATTAGGCGAGACCTGGCTCAAAAACAGTAACCGTGAGAGGGACCTTGGAGTCTTAGTGTATGATCATTTGAATATGAGCCAGCAATGTGCTGCAGCAGCCAAAAAAGCTAATACAATCCTGGGTTGTACAAACAGGCATAGAGTCAAGATCATGTGAAGTATTAATGACGCTTTACAAAACCCTAATAAGAGCACATCTGGAATACTGCAGCCAATTTCGGTCACCATATTACAAAAAAGATGTTGAGATCTTGGAAAAAGTTCAGAGAAGAGTAACTAACATGATCAAAGGCCTGGACACAAAACCATATGAAGAACGGTTGCAGGTTTTGGGTCTGGCTAGTCTAATGAAAAGAAGAATTAGGGGTGACATGATAGCAGTATTCCAATATTTGAGGGGCTGCCACAAAGAAGAGGGGGTCAAATTGTCCAAAGCACCAGAGGGCAGGACAAAAAATAATGGTTGGAAACTGATCAAAGAAAGAAGCAACCTGGAATTAAGGAGAAACTTCTTAACAGTAAGGACAATTAACCAATGGAACAGCTTACATCCAGAAGTCATGGGCACTCCGTCACTGGAAGTTTTTAAGAAAAAACTGGAGAGTTACTTGTTTGAGATTGTTTGAGATTGTATAGCCTTTGTGGCACAGAAGATAGGATGCAGTAATTGTAATTGCAGACTTCTGCTAACAAGCCAGCTGCCTGTAATTTGGCAGAT
>JAOYMU010000283.1:42807597-42817820 GCA_025802295.1 Psammodynastes pulverulentus
CAAGCTCTGCTGCTCCCCGGTCATGCTGCTCTTGCCCCGCCCAAGTGGCGCCCGCGTCCGCCGCTCACCTTTAAGGCGAATTCGCCGCTGCTGCTGAGCGAAGGCTGGCTGGGCAGCGTCCCATGTCCCCCCATTGGCCACCCCCACCTTCGCCACGCCCACGCCCCTGCCTTGCCGCCCGATGAGGAAGCGGCAGCGGCTCACTCTCTCTCCCTCCCTTTCTCTTTCTTTCTCTCTCTCTCCCTCGCTCGCTCGCCTGGCCGAAAGTGAATGACCGGGCGACCTGTTGCGAGGCCGTCCCGCACTCCCGCCAACACTCCCCGAGCCTCGGTAGCGCCAGCCATTGGTCGGGCGAGGGGAGCCGTCTGTCCGTTCACCCACCTGCCTGCCCGTTGAGTGGAGGGTGGGTGGGTGGTGCTGGGCGAGCTCCGCTGCCCCCCAGACGTGCCGCCCTCACCCTGCCCAAGTGGCGCCCGCACCCGCCGCTCACCTTGAAGGTAAATTTGCTGCTGCTGCTGAGCAAGGGCTGGCTGGGCAGCATCCCCCCCATTGACCACCCCCGCCTTGGCCGCGCCCACGCCCCTGCCTTGCCACCCGATGAGGAGGAGGAAGCGGCGGCGGCTGTCTCTCTCTCCCTCCCTTTCTCTTTCTTTCTCTCTCTCACCCTCGCTTGCTCGCTCCCTGGCCGAAAGTGAACGACCGGGCAAACCGGTTCGGGGGCGTGGCCAGCCAGGGGTTGCCACCGGTTCTGCAACCCAGGCCCAATTTGTGCCACCAGTTCTGCCAAGCCGGGCCGAACCAGCTGAATTTCACCACTGATGGTAACTGTATCTTTCCCCACCTCTGTAAGTCATTTTTGACGTTGAAGTAAGGTCATATAATTATCTTCCTTTAGTGAGGAGCTTTTTGCCGTAACCCAGATATATAAATATTTTATCTTCTTTGCAACTTGCAGACCGACCCTCTCTTCTAGATCCTCCTTTTGCCTATTTGTTAAATTTTTAGCCAGTATTTTCGTTTTTTCTTTATTTATTGCAAGACCTGCTACTTCACCACATTTTTCTATTTCTTTAATTAATATTGGTCCTGTTGATAACAGCTCCTCCATAAAAAAAACCAAGGTCTGCAAATGCTTGAAGTTTATATTCCTCATTTTTTATTTTGGTCCCTTTTATGTCCTGATTAATCCTAATTTTCCTCAATAAAATTTCTAAAGTTAAAATAAAAAGCAGAGGTGACAAAGGCAACCCTGCCGTACTCCCTTCTTTATCTCAAATGTGTCTGTTAGTTCTCCATTTATAATTAATCTCGCTTTTTGTCTCGAATAAATTGATTCCACCATTTTTTAAAATTTCTCTCCAAAGCCCATTCCTCTAATTTGTTGTATCATAAAATTCCAATTGACTTAGTCAAACGCTTTTTGTGCGTTTAAGAAAACTAGTGCTATTGGTTTATCTGATCTTGCTTCATAATATTCTAAGATATCAATTACAGTTCTCAAATTATTCATATGTCTGGTTGGTAAAAATCCATTTTGGTCTGAGTGGATACTTTCATTTAAAACTTTTTTTATCTGATCTGCCATGATATTCATGAATATTTTATAGTCGGCATTCAGCAGGGAGATTGGCCTATAATTCCTAATTGTTGTATTGTCTACTCCTTCTTTAGGGATTAAAGAAATGTTTGCTTCCCTCCATGATTCTGGCAGCTTTGTTTCCAATAGTACCTCATTACATACCTCCAACAAGAGCCCTTCCAAACTTTCTCCAAACTTTTTATAAATTTCTCCTGGGAGTCCATCAGTCCCAGGTGACTTGTTTGGTTTCTGTCTATTTATTGCTTCCCTTAGTTCTTCTATTGTTATTTCCCTGTTCAATAATTCCTTTTTCCTTCCGCTAATCAGGGCATCATTCCCCCTTTCAAATATTCCTTTATTTTTCCCTCTTCTATGTGTTCTTGGTCATATAATTCCTTGAAGAAGGCATGTGCTATCTCTTTTTTTCCTTATATTATAATAAAGTTCCCTTCACTATCTTGTAATTGCCTTATTGTTCTTTTCTCCCTTTCCTTTTTTAATTTGTACGCTAACCATCTACTTGGTTTATTAGCATATTCAAAATGATTTTGTTTGATAAATTTTAAATCCCTCACATATCTTTCCTGGTCAAGGATATTTAACTTATGTTTAGCTAACACTCTTTTATTTTTAGTGTGTTCATCTCCTAGTTTATTTTGTAATTGTACCTTTAATTGCCTAATTTCCGCATGTAAGTCACTATAATCTTTTTGTTTGTCTTTCTTCCTCTTTGCTTGATATGAAATAGTTATTAGCAATAGCAATAGCACTTTATTCCCCTTATAAATACTTTAATCGTATCCCATAAGTTTTGTACAGAAGTTTGTTGACTATTATTAACTTGAAAGAAACATTTGAGTTCTTTTATCATCTGGTCTCTATAGTCCTTTTCCTTTATTACCTGCGGATTTACTGACCACCTTCCTCTCACCTTCTCTTCTTCTCTCCATGAAATTGTTAAGGGATTGTGGTCTGACCATGCGTTTGGCTGGATCTCTACTTTCTCAATTCCTGTACCTAGTTCTGAATTAATCCAGATTATATCAATCCTTGACCAGGATTTATGCGGGGCTGAATAGAATGTGAATTTTCATTCTTCCGTATTAAGGATTCGCCATATATCTACTAAATTCAATTCTACTATGTCAAAAAAAGTTTTGGGTAAAATATTCTTTTTTTTCTTGTTTTCCTGGACACTAACATAATCAATTTCTGTTTACTATCCCATTAAAGTCTCCTAACATGCATATGCTTTCCTTCCCTGTTTCTATTAGCTTTTCGTGTACCTTTTTGTAAAATTGCTTCTGGTTCTTGTTGGGGGCGTAAATGGCCACCATTAGAATATTCCTACAGTCCAAATTTATATCCACCATTAAAAGTCTTCCCTTCCTGCCTTCATATATCAATTTAACCTCTAGTTCATCCCTCACATACATAGCCACCCCTCTTTTTTTCTTATCTGCTAATGCTGTATAAACATGCCCCAGTTTTTTACAGTATAAATATTCTTCTTCTGATTTCTTAACATGAACTTCCTGGAGGCATACTACATCCATATCCTGCTTAATTAATTTCTTAAATACTTGATTCCTTTTGTTGGGTGAATTTAGCCCATTAATGTTCAGTGACAAAATCCTCAGTTCCTTAGTCATTTTATCCTAGATATAACTATATTGTTTTCTATTAATTTAACCTATTAGTATTTTATTGTCTGTTGTTTCTTGCCTCCTTCTGTGCCCTTCTAACTACTCCTTCTTCATGGGGTTTCTCTTCTTTCCTTTTTTGGTGTTCTTCTTGACTTCTTTGTTCTACTTCTTCTCTACTGCTTTCTTCCTCTTCTGAGCCTATTAATTGATCATACAAATCTTGTGCCTTCCCTTCCCAGGTCACCCATAGTCCTTCGGGGGTTAGCCAAAGAAATGGGATGCTCCTATTCAGTATTGTTGCTAGGGCACGATAGTCCTTCCTCAATTCTCGAACTCTCCTAGAAATCTGCTTTAATGTTATTATTTCTTTATCTCTGTACATCATACAAGGGTTTGTCTTTCGTTATTTTATAAACAATATCTCTCACCCTTTTCTTGGCGAACTGTACATGTACTTCTCTTGGAAGTCTATGGCGTCTTGCATAACTGGTTAAATTCTGTATGCCCCATCTATCTTGTGGATTATCTCTTTCTTATCTCGTCGTGTAGCTCCTGCTATTAACTCCACCATCAGCTCCTCCAGATCTTCTTTAGATTCTGCAATATTTTGAAATCGCAAATAGAAGGAGGCCGTCCATTTCAAGGTGAATCAAAGAATCTTCGAGGTCTTTATTTAATTGCATCAACGTTTGGTCTGTCTTCTCAAATTTCCTCTCTGTTTGGCTCTCACTTCAATCGTATTTATTCTTTCTTCGTTTTTTTGAATCACCTCCAATTTTTTCATCTATTTTCTGAATATCACTCTTGACATCTCTCTTCACCTCGCCCATCTCTTCTTTAAGCTCTCCATGGTTTTTATTTATAATTTCCTGTAGCCTTATCATTGTCTCTTGTATTGATAATAAGGTTGTTTGCATGACTTGCATGTTGGCCGTGGTAATGGTTTTCTCTGCTGCTGTTGCTCCTTTTGTAGATTTTTAAGCTGCGAGTGAGGCAATTGACACTACTGAGGTTGGTGTTGGTTTTTTTCCTGTTCTCAAAGTTGTGGTTGTTGTACTTGTCATGTCCTTAAGAATCCGATATTGTTCTTCCACAATCTTGCCAATTCTTTTCCAAATCAACATTCACTTTTTCAAGAGGAAGAAGATTCCTTACTAATCCTTTCCCACTTATCCTCCTCTCTTCCAAAACTTCCTCGCCTTCCTCAACTTTCCTCCACTTCCTCTTTCCCGCTCCTTCTTCTCTTGCCTTGCGAATTTATAACTATACCTAAATACAAGTATATAATATGCATACAATTATGCTAATAACAATCCCAATTAATTTCAATTATAGATTTCACCTTTTCAATTTATCAATATTAAATATTTTATATTTATATGTAATATGGTAATTCAATATATAACATGTAATCTAAAAAAAAGTATCGCTATCTCTATAATCAAGTATATGAATATAAATATCTTAATATCAAATCCAATAATGAATTATTAGCCTTCTAATATAAACAATATGAATTTATAGTTGTAATATTGCTATAAGTTGAACCAGCCTAAGTATATAGATATTAATTCCAATTCATTAGCCAAACAATTATAAGTTCAAATTAATAAAGCTATCAAAAGTCCACAAGATAAGCCATTTTACCCAATATATTATTGGAGTGTCAGTAACAAAAATTAATTCTTATTTTTAAATAGCGCTTGATTTTCCTATTTATATTTTACTTTAACTTTCAGTAAGAAACCAGGAAAAGCAAATTTATATGTTAAAGTTACGGCTTGAATGAAGTTCACTCCCTTATTGCTTTAGTCCAATCTGGACAGTTAGCTGTTCACCTGTTGTTCCTTTCAAGATGGCATTTTCCGTTCAAATGTCCTGTCGCTCTTGCACCCTTCAACTCTTCTCTTCCTTCCTTCTTCCCCAAAACAAAGTTCTTCCCCTCTGGAGTGTGAGATTTAACAATCTACCGATCCTCAAAGCCCCTCTCTCGCTTCCGTTTTATCTTCATTCACTGGGGTTTTCTTGATGTTTTCTTGCCCGATCGTCCGTTTCCTAATCCTCCTGCTGCCAAGTCTCGATTTTCCAGAGGTTGGGCTTCTGTTTCAAACCTCCCGTTCTTTGTACTCCTTTGGGGGAGAAAGCTTCACAGGACTCTGGTATCCACAATCCACACTTTCTCTTTCCTTTGCGCACCGTTTGCACCTCAATCGCCGTCGCTGTATTTTCGTTTGCTTCTCTCCTTTGGCGGGACTGCGGTTCTCCGGGTCAGCTGGATGACTCTTCCATGCTGGAATTGGGGGTTCCTCCTTCATGCAGCAGGGGTCCACACTACTCCCTGCTGCCCTGGAGATCTTCCCTATCTCCTGTCCGTCCCCCCAAGATGCAGCCTTGCCCCGATCGGGCACCGTTCCCAAAATTCTCAGCATTGGGTATGGATCACCAGTCTCCAATGCCATGACACCACGTCACCGCCAGAAGTCCCCTCCCTGCTATTTTTTAAAATGTATTGGTCACGTAGTGCTTCATCTTCCCATTTGCCTTCACTCTGTTCTTCATTTTGACTTTCTTGTAGGACAGTTGTCTTTCCAGTAGTCAGTTAGCCTTCCTGGCATACTAACTTCAGTGCATCTTCTTCATTGTCTTTCAGATATTCTTCCAAAGGCCTTTTTTCTTCTTCAATCATCTCATGTACTTGTAACATTCCACGTCCACCTATTTGCCTTGGTAGGTAGAGTCTGTCCATGTTGCTGTGAGGAGAAAAAGCATGATTTATTGTCATTATTTTTCTGGTTTTCCTATCCATTGCATTTAGTTCTGCTTGAATCCAGCTCACTATTCCTGCTGTGTATCTTAATGATTGGAATTGCCCAGGTGTTGACTGCCTTGATGGTATTTCCTCCATTGAGTGTGGACTCCATTGAGATCTTCTTCACTCTCTTGATGTATTCACCTCTGATCTTTTTCTTGACTTCAGTGTGCTTGATATTGTCAGCTTGAAGGATATACCCAGGTATATGTAGTAATATCTTCATCCAGACTCTGGGTCATCTTGATTCCTTCAGTTTTCACTATTTTTCCTTGTAAGTGTGGCACTTTTGTCCAATCAAAACTTCACTGCAATATCTTGGCTATATATGTGGACAGTGTTGAGCACCAATTCTATTTCGGATGGTGTTTCTCCATATAGCTTCAGATTGTCCATGTAAAGGAGGTGGGACAGTCTGGCAGATGATGGTAAAAATAATTACTATTATTGTTGTTGTTGCTATTCACATTAAAAAACTATAAATGCCAGCTAAAAATGTAATAGGTGAATGAATGTTAACAGGGGTGGACTTCAAAAATTTCAGCAACTGGTTCTCTGCCCATTTGCTGGGTGGGCGTGGCCATGGTGGATGTTACCTAGTCGGCCTCCTGCATAACCATGGAGGAGGAGCGTTTTCACCCTCCCTGGACTCCGGAGGCTTTCCTCGAGCCTCTGGGAGAGCAAAAACAGCCTCCCCTGGGCTCCAGAGGCCCTCAGGAGGCCGGAAACTTCTGGGAGGCCCGTTTTTTGCCCTCCCTGAGCATCTGCATGGGCCCTACATTTACCTGGCATCCAAAAAAGGGAGCCACATGGAGACTCCTGAGAGGGGTGTGGCAGGGTGGAATTTGCTAGTTCGCCAAAACAGCCATAAAATTAAATACAGGTTCACCCGAACCGGGCTGAAGCAGTAGCAGCCCACCCCTGGATGTTAACAGTAATGGAACTACTGTATCATATTATTCACTACTTCTGTGGGACCCCTAAGCCTGATGGCAAAACCAAATCTTAAAAGATTTTTGGAAAATATGAACAATGATGCCAGCCTAAACTCTGGGGAGGATATTCTACAACATGGGTGCCATAGCCAAGAAGGCACATTGCCTAGTTCCAAAATGACAGAACTTGCAGCATATCTTCTCTACTAGATCTGGTGGGACAGAAGGATGTAACTGGGTAAAGTTTGATTCCTTTAATAGCCTGGTCCTGTGTATAGCTTTAAAGTTCAAGGCTAGTACGTTGAATTGGATCTGGAAACAAATTACCAATGCAGCTTGCACAGCAGAGGTGTAACATGTATTCTACAAAGAACACACATAATTGCCTGCATCATTCCATTTTGAAGTTTCTGGATGGTCTTCAAGGGCAATCCCATGTAGAGTGTATTACAATAGTCCATCTGGGATATGACTAGGGCATGAGTGACTATGAGTAGGGCCTCTCCAGCTAGAACTGGCATACAATATGAAATTGTGCAAAGGGCCTACTAGCCATGACTGCTACCTGCTCCATGAATCCAGAAGGACACTAGATTGAGAACGAAATCTGTTTGGGGCAAATCAACCCCATTCAGATGATATAATTCACCATTGTTAGAATCCATTCACATGCCACCCCCAGCTTAGGGATATGGATTTAAAGACCAAGTGGCTGAGCTCAGAGTCCTAAGGACCCATCAGCACCAATAGATCCAAATCTTTTCAAGATTACCGTGCAAGACTTTGCCTCTGATATTTACTTGGAACTTCCACAAAGACAGTATCCAACTGTAAGTGAATTCAAGCAACTTTTACAGCCACAAGTAGGGCTTAATCACGGCTTTAACCCATGTATAGTCAAGTTCATCCCCAGAAGAGTACCAGCAATGCCTAGACTTCTCGTGCTTCAAATCCCTATTTAAACTATAGGAAATGATGGGTTCCGCAAGAAGTAAGAGATCACATAGGTGCAATCAGATCTGGAGCTCCAGAGGCCACCCTGTTCCAAGTGGTGATCAAGCCATTGGATGTAATGTTTAGCAGACCAGCCGGAACTCTAAAACTCCCTCCCAAATTCATTTGAGTATATTCATTTGCAGAGGCAAACCAATCTATGTATGTTCTATCCAGGTACAACAGTTCACTTAATGACTGTTCAAAGTTACAACAGCACTGAAAAAAGTGAGTTATGACCATTTTTCAGTTACAATCTTTGTAACATCCCCATGATCATGTGATCAAAATTCAGATGCTTGGCAACTGGTTCATACTTTTGGCCGTTGCTGTGATCACCTGATGCAACCTTCTGACAAGCAAAGTCAATGGGAAAGCCAGATTCACCTAACAACTGGGTTATTAACTTATCAACTCATTTAACAAATATCTCACTTCACAACAGAAATTTTGGACTTCATTGTGATCGTAAGTCCAGGACTACCTGTTCTGTATATTGAAGGAAACTGGACTGGAAGATGAGCAAAGTTTTAAAACTGGAAGAAAAAGTATTAATAACTATACTATGCTGATGACACTACTCAGCAGTTGCAAATACAAATGATCTGCAAATTCTATTAATGAAATTCAAGAAGCACAAAGAAAAACATAACATTAAATATAAAGAAAACCAAAATTAATATAGGGCATCAGGTATAACTATCAGTGTTAGAACTGAAAATTAAGATATGAAGTGGTGGATAGCTTCTAGTTTTTAGGATTGACTATCAATAATGGGACTGGGAGTCATATTAGCACCTTGGAATGTAGCAATAAAGGTCATAGAAAGACACTCAGATACCATATTGTGTCTATACCTACAAAAATCAGATTGTGCATATAATGGTCTTTCTTTTGACATTCTATGGAAGAAAAATCATGGATTTTGAAAAAAGAGGCTATAAAAAGTATTGATGCTTTTGAATTTTGGGATTTGAGAATACCTGTGATGACCCGAGGTGTGGCACAGAGCTAATACAGCCAAAGAACAAATGTGAACCCCTTTATTAGCTCCAACTTTTCCCAGCGGCCATTAGCTGAAAACACTCCAGTCCAAAACACATGCAAGAAAAACTCCAGTCCAAAACACATGCAGATAGGAATTCAACCAGGCAATTAGTCCGACAGGCCAGATAAGGGGAAGCAGGAAAACATCCAAATATGACTTCAACAAGGCAATTAATCCAGCAGGCAAAATAAGTCTCCAAGCATGGAAGAACGCCAGGACTCAGATAACACAAACTGCATTCAAACTTTATTTCCGGCAACCGCCCCACAGTTTGCCTTTGTTATTTAAACTCTCTTCCCAGCTGTGCCTTGTGAAGGGAATCAGGGCCCTCTCGTCCCATGCAAGCCATGCAACCCACGTTGCTCTCTTCTCCGTTCTTACCTGCGTGCCCTAGGATGAGGAAGGGGTGGACCCTGGTCTCATCTGAACCCCCTCTCTCTTGTTCTACCTCTCCCCTGCTCTGCCCAGCCTGACTTTGCCCTTCCCCAGGATCTTCCACACCCAACGGAGCCACTCTCCCCCTCTCTGTCAGCTGTTCATCTTCCCCCTTGGAGTCAGACTCTGATGGGGGCATGACAAAGTCACCTATTTACATCTTCACTCAGAAATGTTGCGCCTGCATCCGGGACTTGGGTTCCTTATTATTATGCTCCCTGTTCCTCAAACCCTGCAAGATCTCAAGGTCTTGGTGGCAGAGGAACCACAAAGGTCTTCCTCAAGCTCCCATTTCTTCCCCCCTCTTGAGTCAGGGTTCCTATTATTTTCTCTGAATGGCAGCTATCTGGGCCTCCACAGTTACAGGGATGGATGACTCACAAGTTCATTTGAGCAGCAAGAAACCAGAAGGTGCTCCTTGTTCCTTCACCTGTACTAAGATGAGCAGCTTTTAAATTTTACAAATAAATACATGCTTTAACTTCTGCAGCTGTATGGCAAGACTGGTTGAGCTCGAAAACCAACTAAAATCCCACCTCGGCCAACAATGTTTGGGGCACCCTCACTGGCATCATAACCCTGGTCACCATGATACAAAAAGATGCTGGGATCCTAGAAAAAGAAGAGAAAGAAAGAAGGTTGGGGTCTGAAAGCCAAATCATATGGTGAACAAATAAAGGAATTAGGGATGTTTAGCCTAATGGAATGAATGAATGAATGAATGAATGAATGAATGAATGAATGAATGAGTGAGTGAGTGAGTGAGTGAGTGAGTGAG
>JAOYMU010000283.1:42841789-42852290 GCA_025802295.1 Psammodynastes pulverulentus
TTCTTTCTTTCTTTCTTTCTTTCTTCCTTCCTTCCTTTCTTTCTTTCTTTCTTTCTTTCTTTCTTTCTTTCTTTCTTTCTTTCTGTAATATTGTGTAAAGTAATTTTTGATGGTGACTAGATATAGGATTTCAATTGT
Source organism: Psammodynastes pulverulentus (assembly GCA_025802295.1). Classification (NCBI taxonomy): domain Eukaryota; kingdom Metazoa; phylum Chordata; class Lepidosauria; order Squamata; family Psammodynastidae; genus Psammodynastes; species Psammodynastes pulverulentus. The sequence continues at coordinate 42,841,928 of JAOYMU010000283.1, forward strand.
AAATATTTCTATTAAAATCAGATGATGTGTAAAATGCTTAATTGATAGGTTTTCATCCTTATTTGTTTGTGTCCTGGCCTTTTTTATATTTAACCCCAATTGTATCTGAACAATGAATATCTGCCTCATTCATTCATTCATTCATTCATTCATTCATTCATTCATTCATAATAGAGATAATTCATACAAAAGAACAAAATAATGGAATTAAAACAAAATCATCTTTGAACTTTACAAGCAAAATCATGGATAGAAACTGGACATTCAATGTCCTTCTCATACACCTTGTCAAATGAAGGGACCTTCTAACAAACCCCATAAAGATTCAAAATCAGGAGATTGTGCAATGATCGGTAATTATTAGTCCAGTTCTAGATGTTAAGACCTAAGTTGAAGCATGTCCAAAAACCCAAACCAACATAGACAAAAACAATTCTTTAATTTGATCATGAGAATGTAAGCCCTGGTCTATCAAACATGCCAGAAAGCTTGATAATATAATAAACTCACCAAAAAAACCCATGATGGTGATAATCTTATCCCACTTACAACCATCCCACTTACAACCCACTTACTCCTGAGGTATGATAAATAAAGCTATATAAAGTAGAGTCTCTTGGCAGTCAGTTCTGACTTCAAAAACTTTGTGAACAAGTTTTTGCAATTTTCTTGAGAACAGTATACAGTGGAAGTGGTTTGCCATTATCTTCTTAATTTTCACTTCCCAATCTAGTTTCCAGTCCTGGAGTTGTTGTTTTTTTTTTTAATTTAAAAAAATTGCCTGGATTTTTTTTTCTCATTTTGTCTCTCATAGTTGAGGTCTACGTATGATGCCAATTACAGGCCTCTCTCATCTTTTTAAGTGGGAGAACTTGCACAATTGGTGGCTGACTAAATACTTTTTTGCCCCACTGTATTTCAACTGCATTAACCTGAAAAGTTCCAGGCCAGAATTATAAAAACAAGCGTAAAACAAAAGGAATAAAAAGACACAAAACTAGCCTAACAATAATGGTTATGCAGCATAATTCAAAACCAAATATATAGTGGAATAATATGACACATCAGTTTTGAAAGTGAGGAAGGGCTTTTGATGTTCCATAATCATAGAAGAGATTTTTCCATGATTACACCTGTACCTGATATTTGGTTGGGTGGGTGGTCAATTCTGTGAGGTGGTGCCCAATATAATCTGGTATTAAACCATATGCATTTATTGGAGACAAGCAGCACTTTGAATTGAGCCCAGAAGCCTGACATCCAGTGCAGCAAGCTTAATATTTATATTTTTCTATGCTGGTAGGGAGATCTTCTACATTCTGCGTGAACTGCAGCCAAGTGGTACTTGAGGAATGAGTTACTGTCAGCTGATCATTCTAGTTCCATTCATAGAATTTCAATGGTTAGATGGCCTAAACATTGATATTTGAATATAGATCTTTTTAACATTTTTTTTTTTTTAGTAATCTAGGTAAAATGTTAATATATGATCTATGTCTGATATGCTATACACCAAATAAATCCAGTTCAGATAGGGTTATAACTGAATCATCAGTGAAATTGAACAAAGGGTCCTGTGAATACGCTGTTTAAGCAGGACCCTCTGTTTTATGAAGGCTTCTCACATCAGACAAGTACAAGCTCATCAAATGTAACTACTAGGCCAACATTTCAGATAGTCCAATTGTTTATTAACAAATTATACATTTATCTTGTTGTGGTTTCATCTCTGCATAAATGGTCATGCAGCATGGACTTCTAATCCATGTTCAGATAACTGTTCAAGACTTCCACATCGCCAGCTCAGCTGAGGGTAATATATAATGCCCTGTCATCTGTATACAACAGCTTTTTATATAGAAATGAAATAGGTCTTATGGCAACCCACACTAGAGAAACCAAGGGATGATCCCCTAATAATCAGTTAGAATGTTCCATCTAGGTAGAAGCTGAATCACCATAAAAACTATCCCAACTTTCAACATTTGTAGGGCAGTTTACAGGATATAGGACAGAATGGTCAACAATATCAACATTGCAGAAAGGTCTAAAAAGGCTGAAGGTTATCCAGAAGTATAAGCAATGTTATTTCTATCCCATGCCCATACCTGACTAGAAGAGAGCCACATAATGCATTTCTTTTAGGAACTCTGTGGCTGATTTGCAACCACGCTCTACGTAGATTCAGATTGAATGAATCATGCACAGCTAGATTGAGAACAAATGTTTTTTAGAAAAAAACAAAAAAATACTATTATAATATGTCCAAAGTGTATATGCAAGTGGACTCCTTGTCCTGACTGATGCTTAGTTATATTTTTCTTGGGCAGTGATTTGGGCAGGCCTTAGGCTCTTGAAAATAAAGAACAATGGTCTGTTTCCTTTGTGCAACTTTCTTTTTCTTTTGTGAAATTTTAAAGTAATTGAAGTTTATATTTTTGTAAGGATAAATACAAATAGTTAATTTAATAATATGGGATTCCCTCTGTTGTGAAGCAAGGAAAACTGCTTTAAGTTTATCCCATTTTAAAAAATCACAAATGTATCTAGAATAATTAGATAAATTTAGATAATTAGAATGTATATCTTAAAAAAGCAAAAGGAGTCAGCAATGTTATTAGTCTGAGTCTTCTCATACCATTGTTGATGCAGTATTAACATCTTTTGTCACATGTATGAAGTAACATTGTTAAGATACAGTAAAAAGAATATACTTTCAAAATTAATGAACAAATCTAGTGATGAAAAAGAACACATCTCATTAAATACTTCAGTGTCTTGTCTATTGAAATAAACTTGCAAGATTGAAATAATCTCTGCAGAAATCATTCAAAATTCAATAGCTGGTTACATGTTTCTTGATATGTTTTTACATACATACTGCATACAGCATATGTAAAGTATACATGATGTATACAAAAGACAGCTATTGCAAATGAAAGCAATAAGATGCAAAAGACAGCTTGAAATCCGAAAGGAACAGGAACTCAGAAATACATATTTAAAACTGTAAGATGTAGGAAAGCATCTCAGCTTTTGAAATAAGACATTGAAGAAATAACAGTAAAAACAGTTCTTCTATGCCTAATCAAATTATATTCTAACTTATTTATTTCTATAAATACAAGCTACTGTCCAGAAAATGATGAGCAATAACAGACTGGTAGGATTTACAAAATAGTTCTCATTTTAAAGCTGTTGAACAAAATATTGTAAGCATTGAACCTTTACACTTTTACATATGTGTAAAATTTAATTTAGTAGCTACAAAATGAAGACTGCCAAGGACCTACCTGTGTGACCATGTTTTGTATGTATGGTGTTGCATGCTGCTGCTGCTGCTGCTGCTGCTGCTGCTGAACAGCACTTTCTATTGCTACTTTTGCTACAGTACTTGGATCTGCTCCAGCTGGCACAGCTACCATAGTTGCACTACACCCAGCTTTGTTAGGGTCACTTATTGTAACAATTCTAACTCCTACTTTATTGGGGATTCCTGGAACAGTTTCCTTGTCATTATCCTCTGCTGGCCTCTTTACAGTTTTGCATTCTGCTATGCCATTAGTTGACCGTACTTCAGATGACAGAGTAGCTGGGGATCCACGAGATCCTGAGTGTGGAACTGCTATGATCTGATGCCCCTGTATAACAGAGGCTGTTGCCTGTGGTGAGACAACTACACTTGGGCGTTGGTGAGGCACATCTGAATTCAAACTTGAAATTAGAGGTCCATTAGATACATCAGGATTGGTATTACTAGGTTGCTGGGTTAAGAGTTTTGAAGCCTCTTGTGTACTGCTTACAATAGGCATAGTCCCCAAAGCTAGAACAGGTCCATTAGAAAATCTTTCTCCTTGATCACCTTTGGCAGCATCTAGTTGTGTGGCATCCAAATTATCTTGTTCTATTGGAGAAATTTCACCATTTCCTATATGGTTAGAAGTTTTGTGATTTGGAATGTTTTTACTTAAATGGGAGCCGTCGCCCTTTTCAAAGTCACAGATTCCATTAAGGAGGGGCTTCCTCAAATCACTTTTAAGTTCCTGCATGTCTGGTTGTTCAAAGTTCTGCTTTCCAAGAGCTCCATTTTCATCCATGACTAATGATGACCCATTACTGACTTGTGAGAACTGATTGGCCTCATTCTGAGTTTTCCCTGAGTTAGCTGGAGGTAGACTGGAGTCATGCTTTCTTCCATTTAGAAGACTTCCCATCTGTGTTTCATTTTCTTTTACATCGCCATTGCTGGTGTTTGCAGCTCCTCTTCTGCAAGAAGGGTTTTCCATTACTTCAATTTTGCGCTCATGAATATGTAAACCTGTTGCCTCCTTTGCTTCTTCTTCCTTTTGGCAAATTATTTTATCTCCTTTGAATGGAGGAACAGTAACAGAACATGACTGACCAGCTAGAGGTGCCTGATTAGGTGGAAGTGCTTGCACCTGAAGCCCAACTGCTGCTTGTGACCCACTCATTGTTATTCCAGTTGGAGCAATTATTTGAGTTGCATTTCCCTGACTTGCATTTGCTGTAGTGAAACTAGTATTTGGCACAACTGTTATAGTAACCTGATTGCCAGAAGTCCCTTGAAAAATAGTTGCTGGGCTGTTTGAAATCAACTGGCCTGGCAATATTTGCAAATTGGAAATGGGAACTGTTTGTACTGTTCCTTGGGATTGAATTGCACTCTGGACCAACTGAACATTTTGCTGTCCAACTAGTAATGACTGAGCAGAAGAATGCCCTTGAACTCCAAAACTTGTTGCTTGGTTATTAGCCATCTGATAAACCACTTGAGGACTGGGAGCTCTTGCACTGTTTGAAGGAGGAATTTGTGGTGCTGGGAGAATAAGTTTGCCACCGGGAGTAGAAGGGCCTCGTTTAGGAAGCAAGAGTTGTTTTATCAGACTGGATTCATTAGAAGGTGGCTGACCCACCCCAGGACTATTTTGTTGTGGCTGAACTTGCATCTGGACTTGCTGCTGGACCTGGGAGGATGCTGGTGAATGCTGCTGCTGCTGCTGTTGACGCTTTACAGAAAGCATCTGACTGACTGTAGGAGGGGGTCCTTGTGACTGAGAGGTGAGAGATGGAGATGATATTACTGTGGGGACTTGGTTGTTCGAAATTGGTCCAGGTGATGGTGAGGAAGTTGGAGTTAAATTTGGCTGGGCACCCAACTGAACAGTTTGGCCAGCTGGGATTGAAGTTGGATTAGTAAGAACAATTTGGTGAATGGCTGGTGCATATGTTGGACCTTGTTGAGTTGGTTGGCTTACAATCACTACACTTTGCTGAGGTGGTGGTGGTTGCTGCTGAGACTGCTGCATTGGTTGTTGTGCCACTGCCGTTGGGACTTGCTGAGAAGGCTTTGGTGCAATATTCTGAAACCCTACTCTTGATGTTGGTGGATTCTGGACACCAGCAATTGTAACCACTTGCCCAGTTGCAACTTGGAAATTCTGAACTGTAGTAGCCGAAACTATATTAGATGCTGATGTTGTAACATACTGCTGAGGTGCTATAATAACAGCATCTTGCTGCTGGTTACTACCTGTAGATTGCTGAGTTGATGTTTGTATTGGCTGTGATGATGTGGTTATGAGATGCTGAGCCTGGGAAACTGCTGAAGTGCATGCTGGTATGTTCTGTACTCTGCCAAATATATGACCTTGGGGTACAGTTTGTTGAATTACTGTAACAGGAGTGCCTGAGGATATTTGTCCTGGTACCACTGCATGTAGAGATGACTGCTGAATTACAGGTTGATGAAGTAAAGTCTGGGAGCTGACAACAGTAACAGAGGGTTGCGGTCCTGCATTACTAGAATTTTGATTTGAAGATTGTGCTCCACCTCCTACAGCAATAGTAACAGGAACTGCAGACTGCGGAACTGTGTTCTGTATCACTGTGGCCTTCACTACATCACAAGAAATTGGAGCTTTATTATGTATGACTGTCACAGGAGCATTCTGTTGATGGGGACTATGAACTAAAGGGTTTTGTGGTATCCTGGAAACAGTCTGTGCCACTGTAGATGCACCTTGAATTGGAAAAGACATCTGTGTTGCAGCTATAGTTGGAGATTGATTATTAATAGAATTCCTCTGAAAATGGTTTCCTACACTTGATGATCCATGTGGGAGTCCTGTTGATAAAGGGGAACAAATCTGAAATGGTAATGCTGAAATCACTAGGAATTAACATTTCTAAATTAAGCTTTGAATACTTCCTGAGTTGGCATTCACCATGAATTTTATGTATCTCAAGGTAATGGAGCAAGTATTTTCTACTGTATCCTGAAGCATTGGAAACCATTTTTTCATTTTCCTTCCTAATTCATTGAAAAAAATCTTATTAAACAGCTATCCACACTAAGCAGCTAAACTGGGCACCATTGTTATTTTAGGCTCTAACTTTCTCAGTACACTATAATTTTGAAACTAATGCCAAACTATTTAGAAATTAAGTGAAATAAGATTGTTCAAATCTAATTAAGCATTTATCTTAATTATTAGTCCATAACAATCTGCTGTTGGAAATTATTATATAATTTAATTAAGAAAATATGCTGAGATTTTTTTCTTTGGCCAGCAGAGCAAAAATTAATTAGAGGATGTACCCCTATCTCCCAGAAAGACTTCACTGCAAGGGAAATAATATAATTGGAAGATGAATATCTTATCCTCTTATCCATTGGCTAGAGAAGTAATAACATTCCACCAACTCAAACCCTCCTCTATTTACTTTTTCCCTTTATTTATTGTAATGTATTCCAACCATACTTCCAAAAATATTTGATGCTGATGATATTGTGTTGACAGCCTAGCTTCCTTTTACCACTAACTCTTCCACACATAATTGCTTTTTCCAGTGACCAAACATATTTTTGCTGTTATAAATAACTAAAAACTGATCTATAGACAAAGATGAAATTCAAAATATAACAATACCTGCTGGTGAAGCAGATGGAGCTACTTCAGGAATAGAATCAACCCGAAGAATAGTGTTTGAAGAAGATTGTTGCTGATAGTACATCTGAACAGGAAGTGGTATAGCCCTCCTTTTTACTCCAACTACATGAATATGAGCCTGCCCATTGTTATTTGCATCCTCAACTTTCTTCACTGAATGATTTGGAAATATAGTTCTGTCAAAAAAAAAGAATGAGAATGTAAGGGTTTATTTTAAGGCAGTATGCTTTGAAAATGGAGTTTGGAGTGAATTTTCTCCTGAGCAATAATTAAGGAGAAATATAGTGCATATGGTTTGGAGCTGAACTAAATAGCAATTATTGTCATTTAAGGGAGAAAAAAATGTAAGGAGAAAGGAACTGCTGTCATCTATCCTAGATTTTCTGTCAGCAGGTAGGGTTATTATAGACCAATAGGTTCAAAGGAAGTAATATTTGACTTTTGGCTGAAAGTTAAAAGGGTTAATTTTCAAAAGAGAAAGAAAAATAAAATGAGCAAACTATACTGAATTTGTATAACATCTATTTCTCTTTTCAAACAACCACTGTTTTTAATAGTGATTACAGGTAGGCCTTGACTTGTGACTACAATTGAGCTCTACATTTCTGTTGCTGAGTAAGACAGTTGTTAAGTGAAGTTTTTCCCATTTTATGACCTTGCCACAGTTATTAAGTGAATCACTATAGCTGTTAAATTAGTAACATGGTTGTTAAATGAATCTGGCATTCCCACTGACTTTGCCAGAAGGTCGCACAAGGTGATCACATGACCCTGGGACAATGTAACCATCATAAATACATGTCAGTTGCAAAGTGGCCAAATTTTGATTATGTGACCACAAGGGATGCTGCTAAGGTCATAAATGTGAAAAATGGTTGTAAGTTATTTTTTCTTTGCTATTGTAACTTCAAATGGTCACTAAATGAATGGTTCTAAGTTGAGGACTACCTGTATTTAAGGTAAACAATAATGGAATTTTTTTTTTTTTCAAATTTAGCAATCTATATCAACTATAGATTAAAAAAAATCCAAACTAGTTTTTATTCTAGGAATGAGTTTCTCTTACCGAAGACATTTATAAAATCCGGTAGAAGTTAAAATTCCACCTCTAGCTAGTTTACTGCATGTAGAGAGATATTCAGAGTACATTTCAGCACGGGAGACTGAGCAGTCTGAATTAACCTCAAAATGGGCATTTAACCTGGGGAGAGAAAATAGAAGGAAAAAGTCTGGTGAGTAAAACTTATAAAGACTTATTTCTCCTGACTCTAGAATAATTTTTCTCAGCCTGATACCAACAGTAGCTTGGCCAATGCTTTCCAGCTCTTAAAAGTTTTTTCTTCCTACTTTACTAACAATGAAACTGTATGCATTATAAAAGTTTCACAATATATGAGATATGGGTCAGACATTTTATTCATATAGCCTTGTTCTCTAAAATTGCTTTAAAAGCATTTTCTCTTAAATAGTCAATGTACATCAAATGTTAAAAGTGTAAGGCATCCATGAAATAAAATATATGGCCAAGAGTAGGTTCTGTATAGCAGTTTCAGTTCATATTCAATGCATAATCATTATAATAAATATAGATCACAGTCATACTATATTGGTCTTATGAAAACTAAGTTTCTATAATAACCTATATCCATCTTCTTGATAAAGGATTAAAAAAACATCCTTTAAGACATGGTTAAATAGTCTTTTCCTGTTCTGACTTCCTATTGTTACCTCTATTTTAAGTGGAGGCCAATGGAGATATGCTGTGATGTCACAAGAAGGAACAGGGTTGGAATGTTCAAGCACCTTTATTTGGGGTTATTTTAAGAGGCGGCATAAGTATTTTAGCTTGGGAACTTTTAAGCTCAGTTCGATCAAATGATTAAGATACTGTACTGGACTAGAGTATGAAAAACTGAACTGGAATTTCATTTTAGCCATGAAAGCCAGCTTGGTGCTCTTGAGCCAGTTATCCCTTCATAGGAGCAATGGCTAATTACTTCTGAAAATGAGTTGCCATTATAGTTGCCAGAAGTCAAAACTTGGAGGCAAAAAAAAGGATAAAAATTATTATTCCATACTGCTAAGAAAACTTATAGATGACTCTGCTGCAAGGATTAAGCAAACCTTTGATTAAAAAATGTGCTACATTTTACAAACTTGACAATATCCAAACTTTTGGAGAAAATTATTAAGTACTTAAATATGGAGGATTTAATATATAAATATAAAGCAGTGGGATTAAAAAAAACCTAAGAAGAACTTTGTGGGAACAGACCAAAAGTCCTATGTAGTGCAGCGTTCTATTCCTACAGCAGTCAATGAGATAACCTCGAGAAAATCTCAAACAAAACACATATAATAGAATCCTTCTATCTAAGTAAAATAAGCTTGGTTTCATTGCAAATATTAAAAGCATACATGGAATTTAAATATGCTGAACTTCTGTTCATTATATCCATGTGTATACTATATAATGAAATAACTGAAGAAATTCTCACAGAGAAATTCTTTCTTTGAATAAAGCAGTCAAATTAATTGATAAGTTCACAACACAGTCAAAGAATACATTATTTTTGGTTTATGTTTTCAGTAATGATTATGAAGTTTTAAAATGAATACAAAAGCTAGTTATTTCATGGGACATATCATCAGAATTAAATACTCACCACTGGCATGCAAATTTTTCACTGTCAATTTCTACTATTCCTGGTGGTGGAGCAACATGTTGTGGTGCTCTTGGTGCTGTGAAAAAATATAAGAATTATCAACTTTATATAAACTTATATAATCTTTGGATTGTTTGCCATTACTCTTTAGAATACTTAGAAATGCTATTGATATTGTTCACTTTCCATTTTAAATTAAGAATGCTATCCATGCAGAGAAATCAACAGATTGCAATTGCTGCAAATTTGGGGATGGAACGCATGAATGAAGATCTTTTGGTCATTTAGTAATTTTACTGCATTTTGCTGCCTGGAAACTCCCCAAAATCTAAGCTAAGTTTGAAGGTTCCAGTAGGGTGAAGCTATCCTATACCCTTCTATCTGGGGTCTACCCATCTTCTTCCACTTAGTCCACAGCTTCAGGAGAGATGCACATGGAGTGCTAAGAGAGGAAGGGGACACCCATCTAGCCAGCCATGTCAGCCAAATCAACTTTGGTTATCAATGGGTTGATAGATGTCACAGCCAGACTGCCCTCAGTTCTGAGAGGAGTTACATTATTTTATTTTTACTTACAGCACTAATAATTTAAAAATCTAGCTATCAAATACTGCAGCTTTAACTAATGAGACTATGAAGAAGAAAACAAGTTCAATCAATCATTCTAAACCAGGGATGTCCAAACTTGACAACTTTAAGACTTGTGGACTTCAATTCTGGGAGTTG
>JAOYMU010000283.1:42927515-42938155 GCA_025802295.1 Psammodynastes pulverulentus
GACGCGTCACGTGACGCGGACTCGGAAAAGGTGCCGGAACGCAGTACCGCTGAGTTCTGGCCGAAAAAAAGCCCTGTGTGCAACTAAACCAACATTTGACCAGCAATACTCGATAACAATGTGTACTGTACATACAGTCTTTAAAATAATAGTATGTCACTCTCCAAAGAGCAAGAATGCCATTTCCCTATTATTAAAATGAAGTTTTAAAAACCCAGTACTTTATATTTTCTTAGGAAAGCAATTAAGATACTAATATTAATTAGTATTAATAAAAAGCTTACAACAACTATTTATGCACCCTTTGCACCTGAACTTTTAATGCTGATAGAAATAGAAGGCAATTTAAAAACTTCAAAGATAAAAGCCTTTCAGTTGGTAAGAGAACACAATTTTAATATGTTTTAGAAAGTGAAGATATTTTTTACCTTCACATAAATTGAAATACTATTCAAAGCTTAATGCCACTGCTTAAAGAGATCTGATGGCACTTACCGCAAGTAATACTGTTTTAAAGCGAAGGCAGCGTTAGAACAACTTCTGGGAAAGTTAAATGCTTCCACTATTTCTCCCCACTGATTTTTCTCAGATACCTGTCAAAAACAACACACAGAGATGCACAAATCCACACACAGACACATACAACATCGTTGATTGCCACCATCAAAAGGGCTGCCATGAAACAAACAAATATGATAAAGATTTAAAAAAATGATAGGATCTGGATTTTCTATTCTTACTGACAGTCACTGACGATACAATATTGCTCTTCCCCTTGTGTTTTTACATTTCTTTTATAGAGTGAGGTGAACGGATTTTATTCTGTGGAGAGGTTTGTTTTTGTCTTCGCTGCCTGGACAATAACCAACCGGGAGTTCCTCTGTTGCCTGCTTTTAAATCCTCCCGCGGTCCGTTAAAACCCAAAGAAGTTGCAAATGAGCCAAGGAAGTCTCGGTGGGGGCCGCCCCCACAGCTGAGGGTGCAGGAAAACCGTCCCGCTGAGTCTTCTCCCTCCGCAAGCTCGACAGATTCAGGAGGCCTTTCTTTTGAGGCCTACATTTCTGTCCCTAGTCTTGAAGCCTAAAGATGGCCATTTGATTACACATCGTCTTGGCGGCCCCTTTTGTTATTTCTCCCCGGAAGGGGCTCCGAAGGCAGCGCCAAGGCCCCCCACGGCAGCGAGGATCATTTCCTAGCCCATGCTCCGTGCCGATTATCGATGTTAAACATGCCCGCTAATTTTGAGTTCCACTAAAACTGCACTCAGACTCTGCGCGAGGCGCGCGCGCACACACACACACACACACAAGCGGAAGAAACTGCCTCTAAACACAACCTCCTCCACTTGTCTTCTCCCCATAAAAGGAGGGAACGAGCCAAATATCGAGGGCAGAGGGAAAGGGGGTATGAGAAGCTGCGTTCGGTATCCCTGAATCCCCCAATCCCCCCCTTTTCGGGTCTTCCTCAACAAGGCCGAGCCGCCAACCTACCTTGCCTGCTTTCCTCTTCCACTTCCCTCCTTCCAAACCCGGCTTGCAGAACGACCGATCCCGACACCCCCCCCCCGCCGCCCGTCTTTCCCCCAGGGTCGGAAGAGTTTCAAGAGGAGGTTAGTGGGAGGGAAAGCCAAAGGAAAACTTCCACTCACCTTCCCAAATCCGCCTAAAGTGGTGACTCGGGTGTAGAAAGCGTGAAGATCCAGCTCCTTTCCACCCACCACAGGGATCTTCTTAAAAGGAGAGCTGGCAAAAAAGAGAGAGAAACAACTTGTCAACTATGCCCCCCCCTTTTCTCCCCTCGCAGGGGGCTGTTTCGTCCTTCAGTGCAGAGGCTGGAAGTTAAAAATCGGTCGGTTTAAACAACCTCCCCCACCACCATCCCCTTCCATCTCCCCATTTTCCTTACCCTCTGCTGTGGTGAAACTGCCGCAGCTCGTCCAGAAAAGCGAGTCCTTTTCTCCGATGGTCTGGTTGGTTTTTACCGGCCGAGTTTGCCATTTTCCCCCCTCGGGTTTAAAAGATTTGGGTTTTGTCTCCTTAAAAAAAGCCAATAGAAAAACAACAACAATCCGCGGCTCCTCCTTGCCTTTAAGAGATCCAGGTTCCTGTACTCGGCCGGGGATCAGCCATGGAGAGAGGCTTGTTTAAAAAAAAGAAAAGAAAAAGAAAGAAAAGTTTAAAAGGAATAAGAGAAGCCGGAGAGTGGTAATTGCAAGTCCTGTCTCCACACAACGCGCAGGGAGGGAGAGGGGGACCTCTCGGTAATTCTTGCTGCTGCCGCCGCCGCCGCCGCCGCCGCCGCCGCCTGCCTGCCTGCTGCTCTCAACACCACAAACCCAACCAAGCCAGCCCGCACATGAGACTCAACATGGTGCTGCTGGATCACACAATGAATTGGGTTAGTGTTGTGGCAGGGTGGGGGTTGGGGAGGCTGGAGTGAGGTACTGTGTATGTGTATTACAGACGCGAATCCATGAAATCTCCCCTCTCCCTCGCTCTCTCACATACAGTCGCGCGCGCGCGCACACACACATATATATACACTGTACAGCGGCGGCAGCAGCAGCAGCAAGATTCACTTCTCCTCAGACAAAAAGATCTGAGGCAGCCGTGCTACTGCCTGGCCGAGAGCGCAACACAGCGAACCCCGGCGGTCAGCCGAGGCACTGCAAAAAGCTTCGAAATGGCAAAAGCCAGGCCTGCCAACGAGCAGTTCCTGGCGGGGAACAATAGGCTTCTCTCGCGGTTAAGGGCTCATCTGCAATGTGCCGCAAACTTCACACAAAGCCGGGCGGAAAGAGAAAAGGCAGGAGAGGAAGGGCTACTACCGGTTGTTCCAGGGTTAGGGGCAGTGGAAATGTTCCATTCTTCCAAACTTTAACCAGATGGAATACTTACTGAAAGATAAAAAAGAATAGTAGGGGAAGAGGAAGACTAGGTATTTTTGAATAAATATAGCCACCGTGTTTCTTTAAAATAGTAATATCCTTCTCTAATAGATTTTGGAAAATTTAGGTAAAGGTACATTTTTAGTGAAGTTATTTACAATGCATATTCCCATCTATTTTCACAAATCATCTAAAATAATCATTGGATAATTCTGACTCGTAGAATTAAGAGTGATTCATAAGAGACATTAAAAAGTTTAATAAAATGTGATTTCTTGAGACTCACTAAAATACATTTCACAATTAAAAAGTTACAAAATATATTTAGAAATTGCTTATATATTAAATCAAACACATGTGATAGAGTATAATGTTGAAGCCTATCAATTTAAATCTCATCCCGGCAGTGAATATTAATTCATATTAAGGAAATCTGTTCTGCAGTTCTATCTCCTGCAATGGAAGTAAAAAGATTAAGCACTTTGAATCCTTGAAATATTGTAGAGTACTGTAGAAGGCAGATTCCCTTAGACAGTGGTAAAGTATTGATTGAGGTAATTCATGCTATAAATAATTATATATGTGTGTGCAAGGAGTATCCAGTAATCATACAGATATTATTGGTAAAAATTATAGTCAAAACTCAAGATTTCTTAATCCAAACATGCTGTGCATCTTGAATGTTGCATACTTAATCATGTTCTATATAAGTAGGAGAGAGATTTAGGAGCCATAAAAGATAAGTGTCAGAGAAATTATAGCAGGGAGAGTCCAGTGCATGTACTCTTCCTTTTTTTGCTTCCTCTCCCTCTCTGCTGCTAAACCACATCTCCTAGCATCCCTTGCTATGGCCATGTTTGCTTGGATTCAACAACTTTTAGAAGGCTATAGGTGCCTCGCCTTGATTTATAGCAATTATAGTATAGTGTGTGATTATGTACAATAAGGAGGGACTTTGTTTTTCAGAATGAATAAGTGATTGGAAAAGAAGGAAAAGCATGTAAACCAAAGTTTTAATCTTATACACAACTGCCTAGGATTGTTTCAATTACTTCACTGACTTCAATGTGGCATATAGAAATGGTAAAATTGACCTGAAGGAGAATATAAGGGGAAAAACAATAGTGGCTCAAATTAGAGTTCTTAACCTGTATGTATGGAATTGAATGTTTTTGTTCTCTTAGAGCAGGGATATCTAACTGGTGGTCCGTGGACCAGATGCATCACATGCAGGCCACTCCCACCCCAGCTCTGTGAAGGGAAAAAAGTGATGGCAATGTGATGCCACCATCTACAATTTGGTTTAAAAACTGATTCCAGTAGTTTGTGAACTGAAGAATCCTGGCAAAGATACCAATAATAAATGAGAATATTTGTAGCTCAGGGGTGACATGAGGGGTCTTTGGTGCTCTCTGAGCTTGTTTTCTTGCAGATGTTTCATTACCCAATCTAGGTAACATCATGTTGTTTGGGTAATGAAACATCTGCAGGAAAACAAACAAGAAAACAAGCTCAGAGAGAACCAAAGACCCAGCAAACACACCAATATTCCCTTTAAAATTTAGATTGCATTTCTTCAAGAAATTAAGTCAAAATCTATGATTTTTCCGTTCGATTGCAGTTACATCGCTTTCTCGTTTTCAATATGAAATAAGATACTTGGTAAGAATTGTCTTCGACATATTGTAGCGAACCCCTTTAGGAATACATACCAGCTTTTTAAAAAAATGCTATAAATTCTTATATAATTTCTACATGAAGCATTTCAGAAATTTCTAGCGACAGTATTCAGGCAGAGGTATCTCTGCTTTTTAACATAATACCTGCAGAAATGCTCAACATCAATCTAGTATTGTAAAGTGACCAGTGACGGATAAAAACGGAAGCTCGATCATTCTGGGAGAGTCGTCAACAATCCTCAAATGACTCAAAAACTAGGGGTCTCCCTCTCACCAATGCTTGGCAGAGGTGAGTGAGTCAGTTTAAATTTGTGTACTCTAGAGGGCAGGAGGTAAAGATACGCAAATTGAGTAGAGCACGAGTAGAAGGGTTTCCATGGCTGAGTGCAGCAGTTGCGCACATCCCTTACGTAAGTGTCAGCTGGGGAGTCCCTGGAGGAGGTCATTTTAATTCAACCATTCAAAGACCCCCAGCAGCCGTTCCAGCGCACCTGCCTCGCTGCTACCCTCAACCTCGGAAGCTGCAGCACAGGACCCCATGCGAAGGACCGCTTGAGGCGGCTCTTCACAAAATGGCGGCACCCACGGGAAGAAAGCCCCATTTTGTGCCCGTAGAGCTGTCAGCAGAGACGGGCTCTATTTAAGGGGGCAGGGGAGCAGAAGGCGGTGGCTAGTTCACGAAGCGAACGATGGGGGGAGGGATGAGAGGCACTTCGTAAGAGCTCTCGCCCGGCCCTTCAACGGGGCTTTACGTAAAAGCCCGAGAGCCGAGGCAGGCGGAGCTAGCAAGCGAGAGCCACCCGGAGGATAGCGAGCAATCACTTGTGTTCCCGCCGATCTTAGATAGGACTTATTCTTGCTTTGGAGTCGTTTGGGTTGGCGGCTCCTTTGTTTTCCTTTTCTTTGGATGCGTGCCTTTTTTCTTTGCCTCGTGGAATTTTCTTAATCCGGCAGAAACTCATCAGCCTCGCGATCGGTGGCTTCCGCCGCGACGTAGGTCTTTATATGGGGGAATTGGACGCCGGTCACAGCAGTGGGATGAAATAAGCGACTATTTTGTGCTATTTTCTGGCTTGTTTTCTTTCATGCTTCAGGTTATTTCAGCTTCTTTTTAACTAGCTCAGCCTGTGTAACTTTTTCCTCCTAGTTCTCTTCCTTTCCAAAGCTGCGTCTTTCTTTTCTAAAGAATGGATGAGTAGTTTTAGATTGTATCATTAATTATGATGTCACATTTGGAACGAATCTGTTTCTTTAGGGTTTAGTGCTCCTTTCTGAATATATCGCTTTGTCAGAACGAGTTGCAATGTTGGCAAGCTTGTAAGATGTAATTGTGCCTGTGTAAGAATCTCATTTTTCTTTGTCAGTTAGCATTTTTAAAGGTTTGGTTTAAAAACAAAATAAAAAAAATAAAAAGCAACATAAAACCCTTGAGATCTTTGCTTATTACAGGGCTAATCATTATCTTTCTACCTTAACATAATTTGTAAAGGGTAAAAAATAATTGGAAGCTGCAATATTGTTGGGAAGTAGAGGCTGTCAAAATGGTATGAAATCCACCTAATATCTTTATCCTATAAAGATCTTTATCCCATAAAGATTTTAAACTGAAAGGTTATGAAGGGCCTTGGATTGTATGAGAGGATATAAATTTTACTGGATTTGACGTTAGTATGAAAATAAAAGCTAATTTGGAATATTGGCTAAGAGGTATATTAATTTCTTACCAGTGTTATCCTTGTTATAATTTACAGAAATATATGGATCACAAATACTTTACCTCAGTCTTATGTTTATTACTGTATAAAGGATAATATGAAAGAAACCCACTAAGGCTGCTTTCCTTGTAAGAAACACTATCTACTTTTCATTGTTTTATGAAAATACTTGCTACTTTCTGCTTGCAATTTACTTGTTTTATTTTGTTTAATTTTTCCCCTCTTTATTATTTTATTTTTTTAATTTGTATGCTTTAGTTGTAACATTTACTAAAATTATAATTAAAAAGTTAACCACTTTGCTGAATGCAGCAAGCACTTTTTTTTAATTTTTAAAAAGTATTTATTAAATCACCATTAAAATCCATAACATTTTAATGATTTTAATTTACTTGTTTTAAATGCCTCTTAGTTTTATTCTGAGTATGGACTGTTCAGAGCCTATTTTTGGGTGTTTGGTGACTGCTTTTAAATATGCTTGCTTTATTAATTGAATTGAATTGAATTGAATTCTTTATTGGCTGTGTGATTTGACACACAAGGAATTTATCTGGGTGCATATGCTCTCAGTGTACATAAAAAGAAAGATACATTTGTCAAGAATCACAAGGTACAACATTTAATATAGTCATAGGATACAATAAGAAATTGAATCATACTAGGAAACAGTCAATATAAATCGTAAAGATACAAGCAACAAAGCTACAGTCATACAGTCACAAGTGGGACGGGATGGGTGATATGAGAGATGAGTAGATTAATAGTAATGCAGAATTAGTAAATAGTTGGACAGTGCTGAGGGAAATTATTTGTTTAGCAGAGTGATGGCGTTTGGGAAAAAACTGTTCTTGTCTAGTTTTTCTAGTGTGCAGTGCTCTATAGCATCGTTTTGAGGGTAGGAGTTGAAACAGTTTATGTTCAGGATGTGAGGGGTCTTTAAATATTTTCACAGCCCTCTTTTTGACTTGTGCAGTATACAGGTGCTCAGTGGAAGGCAGGTTGGTAGTCATTATTTTTTCTGCAATCCTAATTATCTTCTGAAGTCTGTGTCTGTCTTGTTGGGTTGTGCAGAGCCAAACCAGTTATAGAGATGCAGATGACAGAGTCAATAATTCCTCTGTAGAACTATATCAGCAGCTCCTTGGGCTGTTTGAGCTTTCTAAGTTGGCGCAGAAAGAACATTCTTTGTTGTGCTTTTTTGATGATGTTTTTGATGTTAGGTGACCATTTTAGGTCCTGAAATATGATGGAGCCTAGAAATTTGAAGGTCTCTACTGTTGATACTGTGTTGTCTAGCATTGTAAGAGGTGGTAGTATGGGAAGGTTTCTCCTAAAGTCTACCACCATTTCTACATGAGGCTAGTTGTTCAACATCTTGTCTATATGTGGATTTATCATTGTCTCAAATGAGACCCATCACTGTTGTATCATCTGTAAACTTCAGAATTTTAACAGATGGATCGTTTGAGATGCAGTCATTGATGTATAGGGAGAAATGGAGAGAGCACACAGCCTTGGGGAGTGGGCCTGTGCTAATTGTACAGGTATCTGATGTGATTCTGCCTAATTTCACCTGCTGCTTCCTGTCTGTTAGGAAGCTTATGATCCACTTACAGGTGTGTTCAGGTACTGCTAGCTGGTTTAGTTTGGTTAGAAAAATATCTGGAATGATGCTATTGAATGCTGAACTAAAATCTACAAAGAGGACCCTTGCATAGGTTTTTGGAGATTCAAGATGTTGTAGGATGTAGAGCATAGCCATATTAACAGCATCATCTGTTGATCTATTTGCTCAATATGGAAATTGCAGGCAGTCTAAGCAGCGGATCTGTTGTAGGTCAACTTGCTCAACTGTTGTTGAAATACTTTTAGGAAACTTTGGAGGAACATGCATAATTTCTGCTCTAGAAATATATTATTGAAATGTAGCAACATTTCCATCTAGATGAGTTTTCCATAAGGAACATTAATGCAAGATAAGACATTCCAAATTTTCATGGGGTTTGCTTCCAGAGCCACACCATCTTTCTCAGTGTACAATGGGTATTCCACATACAGCTTATCATTAGTGACCTGTATTTTTTGTAGTAAATATACGCAGTGTCAGTCACAGCGCTCACTAGATCTTTAGGACAGGTGTCAGGGATTGAGTCCTAGGAAGCTAGAAAGAAAACAATTTCAGCTTTCTGTCCTGAAGTGCCTACAGGTGAGTATAGAATTTACCTCAATATTTAAAAAAAACTTCCCCAATCCCCTAAAATCCCAATTATGTATTTTTATCAGGAACCCAATTTTTGCTTATGTTTGAACAATAAACAGAAATTATGTTCCTTTGCTTTTCCATTTAAGACAGATGTCTCTATCACCTCATAGTAGCTAATCGTCAAAAGAACATGGGTACAGAATAATAATGATGAGATGATGATGGTGGTATTATATTATTATTTTCAAAACCCTGTCTGAGACCTTAGATCAACCACTTTCTAACTGTGGCTAGCGAACAGCACATGACCCCGGTAGAGTACTTTAATAATGTTATTATTCAATCCCGTTGCAGGCACTTTGCATTTTTATGTACGTTAAAGCACTCAGTAAGTGATGCGGCTGGCATGGCTGTCAGGAGACTTTCTCTCAGAGCACAGTCTTATAAGCAAACAAATCTTCGCCATGTCTGGAAATGGCTGTCAGAGTGACACTGAACAATATAAAAGAGAATCTCTACTAGTGTGCGTTGATTAGGAGATAGAAGGTGGTAAGGGACTATCACCTGGAATGTAAAGACAGGCATGAGGAGAATACCTGGAAATCATTTATCCTTGCCAATTTATGTAAACAAACATGCTACAATCAGGTTTCTCATGCGGATTTGTGAAAGCCAAGAAATCTATCACATCTCCAGAGAGACAGATGCATGCAAATGTTTGCACGTGTGCAGGCACAGAATTACTACAGTGATTCATTGTGTATAGCTCATTTACACCCTGGCATCTCATATTCAGCAGCTAAGTAAGTATGGCAAGTTGCTTCTGGATGGGCAAATCACTTCTTTTAATAGAATACACAAGGAGCTGAAAGAGGCACCAGCTCTCCTTTGAATTGATCTTAAGACAAGCATTTCAAAACTGCAGGCAGCACCTAACTTTTATGAAAAGATGAGACAACAGAGGCTAAAAACAAAGTCCATTACTGAACAGAAACAGAGTGGGAGGGAGCCAACATGTCACATGTTCTTCCTTCTCGCTGCATTGCTGCAAGAGCTGTGAAATGATGAAAATTCCATAATCAGATATGAATATTGTCTGGCTTCAAAAAGAATTCCTATTTATTTTTATGGTTTTTTTTCTAAACTGTCACAACATAAAGTAATTTGGAGTCTCTGAAAAATAGGCTTTCATAATAGCATAATGTGATTTAAAATAGATGAGATTGTTTAGCACAATACTGATTTTGCTACTATTATTGTCGTGTTTCTCTGCAGTTTTAACAGCCTTGCTCATACAAAAAAAAAAAAAAGTGAACAGTTTGAAGGATCAATCATGTTGAACCCATAGTGGGTTTTTTTTTTATCCTGATAGAGCTATAAAAATGAAACTGGATGCGATCCAGCTATTGTACTTTCTTCACAAATATTAAAATTATGCAATGTGAATTAAACCAAAAAAAAATTCCTTGCACTAATGCATTCTTTGAAACATCCCATACCTTGTCTTTCCTATCTACTTTATATTCTTACTAAATGAAACACATGCCATTCATCTTCCATCCAACTCTAACTATCATTAGCTATTGAAATCTGTTCAAACTTTAGTCAATATTCTATTTTAAACAATAATAATAATGAGCTTCAGATTTAAAGCATCATTTCATATGCATATATGGAAGTAACCATTAAAGCAGAATTTGAACAAGAATTCCAGCATTCCAGCATTTCTTTAGCTTTACTATGCAACCAAATCAAATTTTATAGTGATAGTAGATGCCATTTTATCTTTTTTTAATGCTGGTTTACAAGGCAGTCATTTTCATAAAAACTTTTAATTATGTGGAACAGAAAGAATAAAGAGCAAACCCATCCACAATGTACCCTAAATCCACCACCACCCTCTCCAAAATATTCTTATCAGTCATAAATATTTCCTCAAAAAGAATCTATCTATCTTTTTTTTTCTTTCTTTCTTTCTTTCTTTCTTTCTTTCTTTCTTTTTCTTTAAAGATAGGAGATGGAAGCAAATGTTTTAAAGCAAACATTTGCTAAACATCATTTGGAAGATGCAAATCAAAATGGTTTTCTTTATAGCCTTTTTGTGTCAAAATAAGAAAAAAATGGCCTGCATTTGAGAAAGTCGGTTTTTATTATTT
>JAOYMU010000283.1:43074743-43087873 GCA_025802295.1 Psammodynastes pulverulentus
CTCTTCCATGCATCAGAGTGGTTTTTCTCCCCCGGTGGTGGTAAAAATGGATTGAAACAAGCAAGGTGACACTAAAATAAAAATTTTCTGACAACTGATACCCAGAAATACTAAAATTGAGTCCTGCAAATGTAAAAGTTGGATTTGGTCGCATGTTCCTCAGGTTGCACAATATATGGGCTAGGGTTGAACTCAACTCTTCTGTTTACAAGGTGAACTGTGAGAATTCATAGTGCCACAAAGTGTGGCATGTTTTAAAGTCCTTTATTCAAAGATTCCTGGAATAGGAATAAGCACACTGTTCTCAATTCTCAGTGAAATATTCTGCCATGTGAGACAAGTGAGAACGAAACATTTGATTATGTCTTTCTGCAACTTCTCTTTTACAGCAACATTTGAAATACTCTTATAGACCCATTTGCTAAAAAAAAACCTGAGGTGCTCTGGATAAATCTTAGGCCCACTTCTATTTGCAGATGAAAAACATAATCATGTGGCAAATGCCAATCTGTCTGGCAGCCTGACAGGGCTTATGAAGCCACACAAGGAAACAGAAAGCCTAAAAATCAAGGGCCTTATCTCTCATTGTTGTATTTGCATTAAACCAGTGGTGGGATTCAAATTTTTTTACTACTGGTTCTGTGGGCATGGTTTGGTGGGTGTGATGTGGTTTGGTGGGCATGGTTTGGTGGGCATGGTTTGGTGAGCATGGCAGGGGAAGGATAGTGTAAAATCTCCATTCCCAGCCCACTCCAGAGGGAAGGTTACTGCAAAATCCCATTCACTCCCCACTCCACTAACTTGCTTTCCAGCTCCGTTCTCCTGTGCAGAGCAACAAAAGAAGACCCAGCTGATCAGCTTGGACTCGGGAGGCAGGGCCAGTCAGAGGTGATATTTGCCGGTTCTCTGAACTACTCAAAATTTCCACTACCAGTTCTCCAGAACTGGTCAGAACCTGCTGAATACCACCTCCTGGGGGAGAGTCTCCAGAAGAAAGTCTTCGATCAGCCAAGCATTTCCTACATTAATTTTGGGGTTCTTCAATCAACTTGCCAAACCTGGCCTTCTGATGACACCCCAGTCTAAAATGTACTCAAGCCAATGGAGATACACCCTCTCCTGATAAATATTTCCTTCCAAGCTAGCTTTTCAGTATATTCATCATACCCAGTAGAAACAATGGAAATATATTGCCTTGCTGGTCTGAAGCTCCTCTCCAAACATTTGTTATCAGGGGTCCTGTCTCTGATTTCTTCCACTGTTGTCCATACATTCAGTTCAATCTCTTGTAAAGTAAAACCCCAAAACTAGTGTTTCTTGATGACAATGAATTTATATTTTATGTACAGTATCCTTAAAAAAAATATGTAAATCTTTTTAAATGGATAGGATTGGGTTTTTTGCCTTTGGAGTTAAAACAAGCCAATTTTGAAACAAGGGGTTGTAGACACAGAAGGCCAATTGGATTATGCAGCTGGTCCCTGTGATGGAGTCATTAGCAACCAGTTTCTCAAATATTAATCAGCCAGTTAACCTGAAGAAGATCACTTGTTCAAAATACAGAACAGCTTTATTCTTGGCTCAGTTTAATGCTCTCTCTACAGCAGTAGGGTAGGGAAGGGAAGTACAAGAAAACCTTATTGTCATACCATGAGAAGATTGAATCAGGTGCAAGAAAAACAACAGCCCATGTTTTGAAATATAGCCAGTTCTATAGGAACCTACCTTTGCAGTTGATTTCTATTCTCCTCTCCAAATTCCCAGAATATTCTCAATTCTTTTACTTACATTACCTATTAGACAACAAAGACAAAGTGACCTCCTTAACTATTGTCAAAAGAAGCACAGTGCCGAGTGGCTTAATGACAACCGGAGATGGTCTCTGCTTCGGCGGTTCGAGTCTTAGCACTGTGTGGCAGGGTGAGATCCCATTACTTGCCTCAGCTTCTGTCCACCTTACAGTTCAAAAGCATGTTCTGTGTGAATAGATAAATGGGTACCAATTCAGTGGGGAGATGGGGTGGTGCTTTGTGCAGGCTGTCAAATTTCAGAAGGCTCCGAACCTTCCTGGTTGCAATGACTATTTACAAGGCAGCTCCGGGGAAGGAAGAGCATCTAGGATCATGCTATAGGAAGAATCACTCATCTGTGTCAGTGTGTACCTGACAGAGCTGGTAAACAGGTAGCCAAACTATTACACTGCAATAGCATTTTAATCTTCTGGCTAATGTAACAATGCCATATGCTAATAATAATAAATAATAACAATAACAACAACAATAAAAATAACTGTTGGTGAGTTTTGTTTTACTCTTTAAAAATTCTGCCCTGCAATGAGCTGGAACTGCTGATGGTTATGCAATCAGTAAAGCTTCATTTAACTTCATTTCTTACCTTTTTGAATTTAAAAAGAATCCACTCAAAACCACACCTAAGAATGTGTTCCTGTTTCTTATAATGTGCATCTTTGTGCACATTTTTCCTAGCATCTACTTTCTCAGGCATGTTCCCTTATACGAAACATGTTCTGTGTGCCTTTTCCAAATATGCAACTATTTTTAATTAAAACAAGCAATTAAGGAAAAGATGGAGCTTAAAGTGCACATTGGCTCTACTTGTGCCATAAATACTATACATTTCTATAAAAATTCTCACGGGATGCCTTTCTTAGCCATTCCTTTTCTTATATGATAAAACTATAATTTCCAAGTTTCCTTCAGAAACTGGCAATTGGGAAAACACTGCCCTAAATTTATATTTCATCTCAATCAAGTTTACATTCTGGATAGGCTTTTAAAATAATTTTAGTTACCGGTATATTAATTAACGAAAAAGTATAAATACATATATCACTATTAAAGAAATAAAATTATTGGTTATAATACATTATTGTTAATATCTTTGATAATTAATTAGAAGTAAGTATATTGTGACAATAAAAAAGATATTAAAGTCCTAACTCAGCGGAGGAAATTCCACCAACGCAATTAACACCTGGACAATTCCAGCCATTAGGCACAGCTGGAATAATGGACTAGATTTAAGTAGAATTAAACACCCTAGATAGGAAGAGCACAAAAAGCAATGATGATTACTCATGCCCTTAATCTATGCGGCAATGTTGACAGACCCTACTTACCAAGGAAAATAGGGGGGGGTGTGAAATGTTGCAAGAACGCCAGACCGTTGAAGAAGAAGAAGAGGCGTTGGAAGAATATCTGAAGAATTATCTGAAGCTAGTATACCATAAAGGCTTACTGAGTACTTGAGAGACTAAACTGGTCTATAAGAAAATCCAAATGAAGACTAGAAATAGATATGCCAAGGTAAAATATTACATGATCAGTATGTTAAAAACAAAGCAGGCAAAGCAGAAAATAGCAAGACCTAGCAGTCGCTAAGAGCAGGGAAGTTGAGGAAGAGACAGAAGGGCTAATTCTGGCTGCACAAGGCCAAGCCTTAAGAACAAATGCATATAAGGCCAGCACTGATAAGAGAGCAACAGACAACAAATAGTACCTCTGCAAAGAGGCTGAAGAAACAGTGGATCACCTGGTTATCTGCTGCAAGGCGATCACAGAGACTGATTACAAACAACGGCATGACAAAGTAGCAACAATAGCACATTAGAATATTTGCAAGAAATACTATTTGCCTGCATGCAAATAGACAAAGTAATAATAGACAAAACAAAATAGACAAAGTAGTAGAAAATGAAGAAGCTAAAGTGCTCTGGGTCTTTAGACTTCAAACAGAGAAGCGTCTGCCACATAACACCTCAGACTTAACAATTGTCAAGAAAGACAAAAAAAAAGTCCGAATGTGGCATTGCAGTACCTGGAAATAACGGAAGAGAAGGGAAAGAAGTGGAGAAAATTACAAAACACAAAGACTTGCAAATAAAAGTAGGAAGACCATGGCAAAATAAAGCAAAGATAGTACTAATAGTAAGAGACACCTTGGGTGCAATCCCACAACATCTGGAGTACCACTTGAATGCAATCGGCATTGACAAAATTACATTTGTCAACTGCAAAGGCAGCTTTACTTAGAACAGCTTACATCCTGCAACATTATCTTTAACACATCAAACAACATCTGACTATCCCAAATCATTAGGGAAGATTCAATGGGTGGATAAAAATGCCAAGCACAGTCCAAATATCTGATCTGACTGTACAACCAACCATAATAATAAAAAATAATGTGTTGTTTGATTATGTTAAAGGTATCATTGTAGGATGTAAGTTGTTCCAATAAACAAAAAGAATTTATGCATCTTTAACACAATGATTGCTCTAGAGAGCAGGGGCATGGCGGCATCATGTGACATATTGGGACTTTTCCCGCCTTCGCTAAACTGGGCGTGGGCGTGGCCAGCACGTGACGCATCCGGCCTGTGGGCTGCGAGTTTGACAGCCCTGCTCTAGAGTCATACTAACATTCCTGTTGGTGTCAGCCCAGAACAGGGCCATAATAGACAAGGCCAAACCATAGAAATGAATACTTAATTCATGAATTTTCTTCTGAAGAGCAAAGAGATGATAACCAAACCTTAGTACATACTGTATCCTGTGGAGCAATCAATAGTTTATATTCTAAAAAGACAGGCATGTATTTTTTTTATGAAAGCACTTTGGTGATTGAAGAAGTTGCAAAGTTCATTCCAAGCATGAAGCTGCTCTCCAGTAATTCTTTGGCCTTGACTTCGGTTCCAGCGACTACATTTTACCACTGGTGTGTAAATTCACAGTACGCTACATTAGTATTTAACTTCTGTTGCCACTGGACCTAGTAGTCAACAGTTCTTCAAGTCTTAAAGAATTCAGTGAAGGACTTTTTAACAAAATGCCTCAGAGGGAAAAAGTGTACAAGATCTGGTAAGAACCTTACATGAATAGTTGGACTTTCACTTCAAGGCTTCTTATTTGGAGATCTCATTTGCTACAAGTGTAGAGCGTTGGAAGCCTTATGCTAGGAAGGAGTTCAACATCCTGCTTGTTTGGGTAATAACTCCTCCATTAGAGACAATATTAGAAATTCAGCTTTTGATCTCTCCTTCTGGACTCTTTAAAATCCAAGCTGTGAACCAGCAGCTGATGCTTTACATATCATCCCAACCGCCAGCAATATATAAAAGCTCGGGAAGAGAAAAAAAAACCTACATGCAAGGAAAATTAATGATGGGCTATTAAGGGACATACAGTAGCTCACATCTGCCTTATTCTACCTAACAGGAAAGGAAAGCTGCCTCTCTTCCATTGCTCTGGTAAACAAGCACGTGAGCCTGCCAAAGAAAAAGAGCATGGGAGAGTTTCTGCAGAGCCCTCCAAAGAAAGCCAAGGAAAGGACAAAAGAGCTTCTTGACATTCTGGTGGGAGAAGGTGATACTTGTAAAAGGTGACCAGATTTTACTGTATGTGGCCCGCAAAAGCTTGGTGCATGCATGTTCCCCCTCTGCGTGTGCACTTCCCCCACTCTGCTCATGCACGCGCTCCTCCACCCTTCTGCGCATGAGTGCGCCTACTGGTGTGTGCCTACTGCGCATGTGCACACCAATTTTCTTTCCCAAAATCAGGACTTTTTTAAAACACTGCGGGACGCGGGACAAATTGCTAAAAATCGGGACTGGTTCGGTGATTGCAGTCTTTGTGCGTTCGTGAGTGAACAGCTTCCCCCAAAAACCTTATCTGCTATGTTACTTCGGGGGAGTAACACAGCTGAGGAGCGGCAATCCGCTCTGCCGAGCGACTCAGCTGAGCAGATATAGGTGAGTACAGTGCAGGGGTGGGTGAGCGGGCTCACATGATCATCAGAGTGAACCAGTTTAGTGCCAGCTGATCATCGGGGATAGAGGTTCACCTGAACCGGTCCAAACTGGCAGAATCCCACCACTGTTGGCAACTGAGCACTGTACTCTCCCCTCCCTGTGCAAGCTGTCCTGTAACATATGGCAAAACAGGAATAGCAAACAACCGAATAGCCAATGGAAACACTATTAAATCGGCAACTGAAAGCAGGATAAGAATCAAGTACAGATTGTCCTTCTTTTACAACCTCAATCTGGGTCCAAGATTTCTGTTG
This sequence comes from Psammodynastes pulverulentus, assembly GCA_025802295.1. NCBI lineage: Eukaryota > Metazoa > Chordata > Lepidosauria > Squamata > Psammodynastidae > Psammodynastes > Psammodynastes pulverulentus. The sequence goes on from JAOYMU010000283.1 coordinate 43,080,828, forward strand.
TTAAGCAAGGGGGTGGTTGGGTGACCATGATTTTATGGCCATTGTTGACACCGTTGTCAAATGAATCATTGCAATTGTCAAGTGAATCACATGGTCACTAAGGGAATCTGGTTTCCCACGTTGATTTTGTTTGTCGAAAATTGACCGGGAAGGACACGAATGGCAGCCACATGATCCCAAATAGTTGTAAGTCAAGGACTACCTGTATCTCAAAATTACATACATACATGCACCAATGATCCCTCCTAGTGACACTTTCTACTAATTGGACCGCCTCTGGGTTCTTTTTGAAGAGGTTAATGTACAATAGGTTATATTTTAAAACTCTGCAATAAATCATTACTTTACACCAACCCATTAGTAGGCAGAAGGAAGAAAACTTGAATAGGTACAGGTAGTCCTTGACTTACAACAGTTCATTTAGTGACCATTCAAAGTTACAACATCACTGAAAAAAGTGACTTACGGCCGTTTTTCACACTTACGACCATTGTAGCATCCCCATGGTCACATGGTCAAAATTCAGATGCTTGGCCACTGATTCATATTTATGATAGTTACAGTGTCCTGGGTCATGTGACCATCTCCATCTTTTGCGAGCTTCTGACAAGCAAAGTCAACGGGGAACCCAGATTCGCTTAACAACCGTGTTGCTAACTTAACAGCTGCCGTGATTCACTTAACAGCTGTGGCAAGAAAGGTTGTAAAATGGGGCAAAATTCACTTAACAAATGTCTCATTTAGCAGCATAAATTTTGGGCTCAGTTGTGGTCGTAAGTTGAGGACCACCTGTACTGCTTTTAATTTATTTGCTGCGTACATGAGTGATGTGGGCCGACAGCGGCCAGTGGCGCTGGCAGCAGATTCGGACAGTGAGGAGGTTGGGGAGGAACATGGGCCAGTCCTAGAGTCTGGGAAAGTCTCTGATGAGTGCTCTGCGTTGGAGGTAGCGATGGGGCCAGGGCCATCTGGCAGTTATCAGCTGACTTCGGAGTCAGACATCAGTGAGGCAGAAAAACAGCTAGAGCCTGTTCCCAATGTGTGCATGCACAGAGCTGCCAGAAGAAAGGAACAGCTAAGGAACAAGGACCGACTTGGAAGTAAAGCCACAGGTGGATGGTGAATGGCCCCTTCCCTAGAGAATAAAAGAGGAGCGAAAGGTGAGTGACGGTTGGCAGGAGACAATTAGTTCATTCCGGCATGCTTGCCAAGTATTGCGGCATCTGAAAGATATCGGCCTGGTCACTCTCCAAGCCTGATAAAGGCCTGTAATTGGGAACTATCTTGAAAGACTGTTGGCCGGGACTCTGTTGGAGAGGAAATTCATTGTAAATTAAATAAAAGGGGTTTATCGGGACGAGGACTTGACTTCGTGCTGTTGAGGAAGCCTAGGTCAGAACAGTGAGAGGAATAGGAAAAAAAATGGATTCCGTGGGCCTAAACCCAACAGGATGTCCTCTACCAATAAAGTACTAAAGGTAGAGGTTCAGCAATGATAGAAACTTGACCTGGGATACTGAAGACACATCAGGGCCAGGTGCCCTCTCCCCTTGAAAGCTTTTCTCAAAGAAAGGGTGCTCTGCAGCATCCTGAAATTCCTGAAGATCCTCTAAACCAGGGGAGTCAAACTGGCAGCCCGCGGCCCAAATGCATCACGCGCAGGCCACGTCCACCCAGCTCCGCAAATGGGAAAAATGTCGTGAAACATCATGTGATGTGGCGAGTTTTGTCTCCCGTGCTCTAAAGGATTTCTATTGCCAAGAGAGTACCAGCAATAGTAATTTTGAACTCTGGATTTCCTAGGAGCTCTTTAAATGATAATTTTTTTATGACCCCGCCTATCACTCTTTGCCGATAAAGTGTTTCTATCAAAGAAGAATGTTTCATCAATATGGATGTAAAAATTAAGGCAGGTTAAAATTCCCCACTCCTGTATTAATATAAGCTACTGAAAATTGGATTTGAGAGCAAGCAACAACATGCCATCTTCCAATCCAACTCCCTTCCCTGCCTATCTGAAGAATATTCCATTGAAATGAGATTAGTTGTGCAGGAATTCTATTCACCATCACTTATAATTTGCAGAAAGATCATGAAGCACTGGCAGTAATGTTCTTTATTAAAAATTATGAATATCACTCCTGAAAATATATTGCTGAGGTTTTTGTTCTCAACATCCTCAATACTTTAACTGTCTAATAAGATGAACTATGAAGTTCCATTAAAATGTATTTCAAATTTAGAGTGTTTAAGAATCCAGATGTCTTTTCTTAAAAGGTACATATTAATAAATAACCCTTATACTGTTTAGAAATCAGAACATTAAATTGAGGGTGAAAGGTTCTGCTTGTGCTTTCCATGCACAACCAACACACAGTGACAAAGTGCTCACCTAACAGACTGCCTCACTTGAGAGAAACTAGCTGTGAAGAATAAGGCAGAGAGAGATTTATCTCAGACCATATGGTAACAATTTATGGATCACACTGAGGGCTTCTACCATTAAACAGAAAAGTGAATATGACTGCTGTTATATCTGTTGTAAGAAAATTCATGAAGACTTCATATTTAAGAGGACATTGTCAGCAGTGGTGGGATTCAAATAATTTAACAACCGGTTCTCTGCCCTAATGACCAGCTGGGTAGGCGTGGCTGGTTGATCATGTGACTGGGTGGAACTCAGGTGACAGTAAGTCCTGGCATACTGCCAAGAACCTTTAGCTGTTAACCAAGAGGCAGTTTCTGTAAGCATGGCAATAAAAATTAGGCTAGAAACAACCCCAGAATGTTTACGTCACAGGATTAGCCCTGTAAAATGGAAAAAAACCCAAAAGAAGATTCTTCCAACAACCGGTTCTCCGAACTGCTTAGAAAGTTAACAATCGGTTCTCGCAAATAGGTGCGAACCTATTGAATCCCACCACTGATTGTAACCAATCATATTTTTTTAAAATAGGTAATTCTTATTGCATTCATTCATTGGAAGTATCAGGTAATTTACTCACACTATAGTAACATGGTTGCTGTTAGTTTAAATTGATAAAAGACAAGACATTTTTAATATCAGTGTTCTGGAAAATGATCTTTATTTGAAATACAATTGATTCAATAAATGAATATATGATTTATTTTTAGCATTGTTATATGAAGAATTCACACATACACATATACTCATATGATCAAGCTATATAATTAGATGATTACATTATTACCATTATTGTATTACTATATTAATTACTTGATATAATTACATAGCATCAATTTTGCTAAGAAATTCCCTAAGTGCATGAAATTTTATTTTGAGTAAAATTGATATTAAAAGAAAAAAAGAGCGAAAGAGAACAAGTTAATAAAAGTTATCTTTGTAAACTATGTTAATTAATTGGTGTTCTGTTTATTATTCCATAAAGAAGAAATAATATTCTTTCAAAATATTGTGTGAAATATAGGAAACACCTAGTACACCTGAAAAGTAATGGAATACATTGGCACATAATTGTGCAATTTGATATTTGATTCTTAAAATATTATCAATAAGGTTTAGAACAATTTATCTCTCTCTTAATAGTTAATTGGACATACTACAAAATTTAAAGAGTTGAATGTAGAATCAGGTACTTATAAGAGAAAATGCAGCATGTTTGAATTAGTGGTCATATGAAGTTAAGACCTTTCCTTAATTGCTTTCATTTTTAGCTTCACGCCAGGATCACAATTTCTTTTTTCACATGTAGCAATATTATTCTGCTGATTGAGATGTATTACATAGTGAGCTTAATTTGTGAGAGCAGATATTTCTGTACTTAACAAATCTCTTTCTGTGAAACATCTACCTAGCTGTCCCGAGCTGAGCAGAGGATCAATAAGTTAGATCAGTGCTATTGTGAAAGAACCTGCACTATGAAGGGCATCAGTTACAGAGAATTTGAATCTTGGACAGATGGCTGTAAGAACTGCAGTTGCATGGTATGAGTGTAAACTTTAAAAAATTCAAGGACTTAATTATGTATTAAAATATTTATGGATTTTGATAAAAAATAATTATCAGCCCAAATAACTTAAAAGCAAAAGCCATAAAAAATTGCAGAATCCGTAATTAGGTCAACCATAAAATTATATGCATGCTGTCTTGTTTTCAACAACAAAATAAATCTGCATTAATTTTTACAAATTTTATTAACATTATAATATAAGTTGTACTTTCTCTTTTAAAATACTTTTGATGAAACAGAGCTGTAATTATCAATAACATTCTAATGTTGGGAAATATCAGGATAAGCAAAAGTATTGTGCTTTCAGCCTGTTCGCCCTGTGGCTGATGTTTTTTATTTATAGCTTTTATGTGTGTTCCCAATTCACAATATGACTTGGGTAGCACTAAAAGAACCAATAACAAAAATAAGACAAAATAACAAGGTACACGGTACAAGGAAGGTATAACTATTAAAAAGTCAACAGGGACTCAAATTTGTTAAATGTCACCAGAAGCAAACTCCTTCTAAACCAAATGCCTGAGGAAATAGCCAGATCTTCTCTGTTACAATGAATAATACGATCTGTGGTTGGAATATATAAAAATATGCCTAAATCTTATAGCAAGTTGAATGAAAGGTTAATAAAGCAAAGAGATAAGTGTAATAAATTTAGTTCATTTCAGTGGAACTGATAAGGAGTATACTGAAAATAGCAGGTGGCTTTAGGATCAGTTCACAATTATATTTTATGCTGTAGGAAATGTAGCTGCATGTATGTGTCTTTGGTTTAAAACATGTTAACCACAATTTAATGCTTCATGAGATATTCATACATTATTGGGATTTTCTATTTTGTATTAGTGAAACAGTCTCAATGTTGTAAAGAATGTTAATTGTTCATGTAGAACATACCCAATTCAATAGATTAGGAAGTTGGCTCGTTACATTTGATTTTATCAGAACTATGCAGTTATTATTAACCATTTAAGAACTGGGTATTTCAAATAAATTTACACAATGATGTTACTAAAAAATTCCATTGGTGAGGCTGGCTACTCTCATCTACATTCTGTTCTACTTGCTTTTCTCCAAGAGATTTACATTTTAGAACTGGTATTTTATCTTTTAAATTTATTAGTTGACTTCTTATCTAAAAAGATGCTTTATAAGAACTGTATAGCTGCACACTTATTCCTTAGCCATTTAAAAACAGAATCGAGAAATGCAAAGACAGAGATGCAGAAGTAGGTAAGATAGATACAACAGTTGGTTTGTGGAAGTTACACCATAATTTGAAAGACTTTGATTTTTGAAAAATCATACTGAAACATAATAATCAATAATCTTCCAAGTTACAGTACAGTACAGCATCTTGATTGAAAATGACAGGATTTGGAACATCTTTAGGAATAATTGAAATGGTTTAAAAAATCTAAATCACCTTAGAATGTGTTTCTCCTTCATAATTACTGTTATATAAGACATGATATGTTTTAAAGAATTCATGTCTTCAACTGCCCAGTTTTATTTATTTGTAAAATTAATAGACTAGGTTCTAACAATGTTTTTTAAAATAAGCTTTTGTTTTTTAGAAACTGGTTAGGTTTTTATGGATTTCATAGATGACTTTGTTAAACACACAGTGGAAACTATAGAAATGCCAGGCTTATGTTGAAGAGAAGCCAAGGTGCAAAGAAAGGATCAGACTAAAACGGGAATGCTACTTTAAACAAATCCATTTGGCAAGTGTTCTAAACATAAATGTAGAGTACACAATTTAAATTTGTATTGTGTCATCAAAGCTTAATAAAATTGCTGGTAAGAATTTCTAGTTGAGGATCTCATAATACAATTACCACTAAATAAATTCCTTGTGTAAGAAGCATTCAGTTGTACTACCATAAGTTCCAAGGCTGGAAAAATCGAGATGAAAACACTGGTTTTTATTCTTGAGAACTGAACAGTTGAGCAACATGAAAACATTTCCCTGCTCTCATTGTGGCAGTAGATTTGTTTGTTGGATTTTGCAATTCTTTACCCATGTGTGTTAGAAAGTAGGAATATTCAATGAAAATTACAATGCTTATCAGAAGAGTGCCTATATACATTTGCATTTAAAACACTGGCATTTCTAATATGATCTATTTTCAATTGTTTTAAAGGAGTTCCGCAAGCCAGAAAATGCCTTCAATTTTGCCCATATGCCTCTTTCTGGAATATATTCAGAATCCACTGAGGTACATGTAAAAGAAGCTCATTAGAAGAAGTAAATGAAACACAATAACACTTAGAAAGAGTCCCTTCCAACACAGATCTAGTGTATTCTGGGTTCATCATATTTGTGCATGTACTATCCTTTTAGCCTTCTGAAGGTCCACGAAGCCCTAACCCTTCCTCCAAATGTTAGGCTAGGAGTTGGGTGGGGGTGATCTGCAAGGATGTTTAATTTGATGCCCAGAGGAGGATACATTTTTAAACTAGGTTTTATGGATTGTTATACGGTGATTGGAATCATTGAGATACACAGCCATACAAGTTCTATAAATAAATGTGAGTTATACTCTGAAACATTGAAGGATATATCACTTATACACCTTCAAATATCATTTTAATAGTTTGGCTTTTAATCTCATTTCCTACAAAACCAGATTATTTGAATGTACTCTTTCTTGAGAACATGTCTTTCCCCCCATTTTTAGAACAAACAATTCAGGAAATATATTTTAGGGACTTATTAATAAGTTAATTCCTGTTTCTTCCCTTGCCTTTCCAAAATGAAGTTTTTAAAGAAAATTCAAAATTATATTATTCCCATAGAACAGTGATGGCGAACCTATGGCACGCGTGCCACAGGTGGCACGCAGAGCCATTTGTGCCGGCACGCGAGCAGTCACCAAAGTTACCTGCACTGCGCATGCGCGTGCCTCCCAGCTGATTTTTCGGCGGGTTCGAGTCCGTTGTCGCCCTCCCGGATGCTCGAGGGAAGCCTTTGTAGCAGGCATGAAATGTGAAATTTTTCCCAAGAGGCTCCGTGGGCATGGCTCTGTGGGCGTGTCTTGGTGTTCATGTGAC
>JAOYMU010000283.1:43174117-43185249 GCA_025802295.1 Psammodynastes pulverulentus
TTGTTGTTACCCGCCCCGAGTCCTTGTGGAGAGGGGGCGGGATATAAGTCGAAAAATAAATAAATAAATAAATAAATTTTGCAGGTCTGTGCTAAATCTGAGAACTGATTGGGTTGATGTAGTAGTTAAGACACAGAAGACTGAGTTCTAGTCCCAATTTAAGCACAAAACAAAAAAGGGTGACCTTGGCCAGTCACTGTCTCTCAGCCCTGGTAAACTGCTTCCAAAAACTTTTAAGAAAAACTGTAGGAAGTCCCAAGCAGTTGCCAGGAGTTTAGATTGATGTGGAGACACACATTCAAATAAAGCTCCCTTTTTACGACCTATAATCCCTTAACTTGGGGTAGAGTCAGAGTAACTGGCTGGAGTTGACCATTTACTGGCTGAATGCCCTTCCTGAAGCAACATGGAGTTCGCAGCAGATATTTTTTCTTTGTCCTCTAGGAGAGAAGCATCTGCTGCTACCTAGGACTGAACTCTCAACCTTCAGAGTGGGATGCATGCATCTTCACTACTAGGCCACCACGCCATTCATGGAGATAGACATACAAATAAAAGTGCTAAATCTAGAAATACCTCAGCATAGATGCTAAAATTGACAATAGCAATAAGTATTGCTGCAGCCACCCCTATGAGGTAGTGCATTTGTGTTCAGATTGATTAAGTATATGCATAACAGAACTTCTATTTAGAGTTATCAATAGTAGGAACCTCAAAAGATTTAACTCTAGCCACTTGCAGTTAAGTTCTTGAAATCCTTTTTATGTTCTAAACCTTGTTTTTTTACTATTAAAATGAAGCTTCTTGCACATCTCAGGATTACTAGATGTTCTGATGATTGCTAGGTTTTTTTTAATTTACTTAGCTTGTGATGTTTTTGGAAATATTAGTTTGCTTAATGGCAGTATAAATGGACATCTTGGCTTAATAATCATTGCCTTATAATCATAAAGCTATATGAACATCAAGGGTCAAGTCCATTTTCATTTTCTCTCATGTTAAAAAAATAAAATTACTTCATTTATTAATACAAGAGGATTGCAAAAGGAGAGGATTATGTATCTTGGAGTTTATCAAAGGCCAATACATATTTATTAGATGGGCACAAAATGAGAGACAGGACGAGGCTAGGTAGCAGGAACTCTTTATTTGAAGATCCCAAACGAAAGCGGCTTAGCCGCAACAAGTGTCCAAAACTTCAGTCACTGATGGGGCTTTATTTTTCCTGCTGGCGGCTATGCCAATGAGTGACGCCTTGTATCAAACTTCACTCATTGGCATATTCACTATATGGAGATGGGGCTACATCCATATGTAACATCCCTCTCCTCTTAAATTGCGCATACTCAATCACAGGCAGTCTTCCTTGCGTAGTCCCGTAAGTGGGCCGGGCTTTTGTGGGTGCGACTGGACCTGTGCAGCTCAGTTGTTCCTGAGGTGGTGGTCTGTGCGGACAAATCCACTGCCGCTCCGGACCCCACCATTGGAACTGCCTTGAAGGTCTTCCGAGGCATGGTGGGCTCTATTGAGCTTGAGGCCTCAGACGTACTACATGGGACTGTTTCGTATAAAGCTAAGTCCTCCACTATCCCCCTCGGGTTTGAACTTCTCTTGGGGGGGGTGCTTGTGACCTGGGTGTGTGCGCTCCTGGCTGCGGGGCAACGTCTATTAGAGCTACCATGTCGGGCCTTCCCCTCTGGCTCGTTCTGTTGTATGGGGTTCCACTCTTTTTCTGAGCTGGTCTATGTGCCTGCTCCACAGTTGTCCCCCCTCCATCTCTACCCTGTACGACCATGGTCCTATGGCTAGGGTTATCCTGGCGGGGACCCAGGTGCCCCCCCTGTATAGTTCTTTGTGTATACCAGGTCCCCTGTGCTGAATTTCCTTACTCTGCCTTCCTGTTCTGAGGGGAAGTCGCTGCAATAGTTCGGGTGGACCCTGTCCAGCGTTGACCTTAGTCTTTGCCCCGTTAGAAGCTCTGCTGGACTTCTGTTGGTGGTTGCATTAGGGGTTATATGCTGTATTAACAGCATCTGGTTTAATCGGTCGTGCCAGTTCCCAGGGCCCATCTTTTTCAGGGTGTCCTTTGTGAACCGCACCATCCTCTCCGCTTGTCCATTCGCTTGAGGATTTGCCGGTGCTGATAGGGCATGGCAGATTCCCCTTTCTGCCAAGAAATTTTCAAATTGGGTGGACGTGAATTGGGGCCCATTGTCAAACACTAAGACATCCAGTAACCCATGGGTGGCAAATAATTTTCCAAGGGCTCTGATGGTGGCCTCAGTTGTGGTCGTGTGCATTAGTACAACCTCCAACCACTTAGAGTATGCGTCCAACACTACTAAGAAGGTTTGCCCCTGGAACGGCCTGCAAAATCAATATGGATTCTTCCCCACGGGTTTGCAGGTTTTTCCCATTTTAGAGAGGGTGCCACCAGGGGAGCTGGCTGGACCTCTTGGCAGGGGCTGCATCTCATGACCCACTCCTCTACCTCCTTGTCTAGTCCCAGCCACCATACATAGCTCCTTGCTAGGGCTTTCATCCTTACTATTCCCGGGCGCCCCTCATGTAATGCCCTCAGGACATTTTCCCGCAGTTCAGTCAGGATCATCACCCTTTCTCCCCACAGTAGGCATCCCTTTAGGATGGGCAATTCCGTTTTCCTATTTTTAAATGGTAACATGTCCACCCCAATACCCGATTCCAGCCACCCTCTCCACACCCAATTCAAAACTCATGCCAAAGTTTTGTCTTTCGCGGTTATTCTCGCGATCTCAGTCGTTGTCCCCAGGGTTTTCACCATTAGCACGGAGATGGAGGGTGCCGGTTCCTCGACCAGTTTGGGTAAGGGGCATCTGCTGAGGGCGTCAGCATGGTCGATGTCTTTCCCTGGCCGGTGTACCAGGTGATAGCTGTACACCACAAGGAAAACCAACCAGCGTAGCATCCGTAGCGATAAGATGCTGGGTGTCTGCTTGTCCCTGGAAATTATGTCCAGCAGTGGTTTATGGTCAGTCATCAGTTCGAATTCTCTGCTGTAGAGGTATTTGTGTAGCCACTTCACCCCTACTATGGCTGCCAGGGCCTCCTTGTCAAGTTGACTGTAGTTCCTTTCGGCTGTGGACAATGTCTTGGAATAATATGCGATGGGCGCTTCTTTCCCATCTGGCAGTCTGTGGCTCAGCACCGCACCTATTCCATATAGGGATGCGTCTCAGGTGAGCACCAAGAGGAGCGTTGCGTTGTACTATATGAGTTCTTTACTTTGCTGAATGCTGTGACCCCTCTGTCTCCCCAAGTCTAGTTCGCCCCCTTGTCCAGCAGCCTATGCAGTGGTTCTGCGATTGTTGCCTTCTGTGGCAAAATGGTGTGATAAAAGTTAAGAAGGCCCAGGAACGCTTGAAGCTCTGTTTTGTTCTTGGGGGTTGGGGCTTCCCAGATTGCCCTGAGCTTGCTGTGTGTGGGGTGAATGCCAGCTCCATCTATCTGGAATCCTAAGAATTCCACTTGGGGGACTGCTATCTGGCATTTCTCTTTTTTAAGCCCCGCCTCCTGGAATCTCTCTAGGACCGTCTCCAATCGCTTGAATAGTTCTGCCTTATTCTCAGCTGATATTATGACATCATCAAAATATGGCACAACCCCTGGAATGTTCTGCAGCAGTCTCTCCATGATGCTCTGGAAGAGCCCTGTGGCTATGCTGATCCCAAACTGTAGCCGTTTGCACTTAAACGCTCCCTTGTGCGTGACTATAGTCTGGGCTTCTGCTGTTTCATCATCCATTGGCAGCTGTTGGTAGGCTTGCGCCAGGTCGAGTTTAGCAAAAATCTTCCCTCACCCCAGGAAATGTAGCAGATGCTGCACTACTGGCACTGGGTACACACTCTGCTGGAGGGCTTTGTTTAATGTGCATTTATAGTCTGCACAAATTCTCAGTGCCATCAGCCTTAATGGGCATGACTATCGGGGTTTCCCACCTGGCATAGTCTACTGGCTCTAGCACCCCCTGGGCAACTAGCTTGTCTAGTTGCTCCTCTATCTTGAGCCGCAGGGCGAACGGATCTCTTCTCGCCTTCAGCCTGGTGGGGGCTACTTGGGGATCTACATTAAATAGGGGTCCCCTTGTACTTGCCCAACTCGTTGCTGAAGATGTTGTGGAATCTTCCTTCTAGCGCTGCCATGCCTTCTCCCTGAGTCCGATCGGTGTGGGTGTGTACTGTGAGTATGCCCAAGAGCGTGATGCCCAGTGGCTTGAACCATTCTCTTCCCAAGAGGCTGGGCAGGTGACGATCTACGATGGTGAGGGGTAATTTCCCTTGGAAGTCCCCATATCCTATCTGCAGCATTGTTCTTCCTATTACCGGTATCCTTGGTAGTCCTTGATAATAATGTGCTGCGGATGGATTTGTTTCTGTTCTGCTATGGGCTGGATTCTCTTTAGGGTAGCCCAGGAAATCATGGATAGGAAGGCACCTGAGTCTACCTCCATCTTACAGGACTGCCCCTTGATTTTCACTATTGCAGTGAATTTACTGTCCTTGTGGATGTTGGTCACCCCCACGCTGGTTTGGGAATAGCTGACGAACGTGTAGTGGGCTTCCTCCTCTTGGTTCTCTTCCCATCATCTCGGTTTCGCACCAGGTGCCTTCCGGTGTGGCCGCGCCGGCCTGGAAGGGGACGAAGCCTTGGCTTGTTTCCTCTCTGCTGGCTGGCCAGCCCTGCAGACTTCAGCAATGTGCCCGTCTACTGCTCAGTGTCTTATGGATGCTTCCTTCGTCCTCCTCGCTGGCTTCTGACTTGGATATTTCCTTGCCCCTGCGGTACTCAGCTCTCACGGCATGCACTTTCCCTTGATCTGGGCTGCGGAGCTATCTGATGTCTCTGCCGCTCTTGCCTCTTCGACCGCTGCCTTGAAGGGGACTTCCTCTTTGGCCAGCAGGTGTTTCTGTAGGGCCACGTCCCTCATGCCAAGTACCAGTCGATCACGGATCATCTCCTCCATGTTGCAGAACTTACAGTTCTTGGCCAGCTTCTGGAGGGCTGCAATAAACTCACTCTCCATCTCCCCTTCATGTTGAGTCCGCCCGTAGAATTCGTGCTGATGGGCTAGATACGATGGTGTGGGGTCGAAGTGCGCCTTCAGAGCTGCCTTCAGGTCCGTTCAGGACACTGTCGCTAGTTCGTCCTCGACGAGGGCTTGATGACCACTTCTCCTTGGTGCGGTTGAATGGCATGGTTGTTGGGCAGTGAGCCATGTTGATTGTTCGGTTTCGGTGTTCTTCTTGTCTCAAAATGGCTGCTTTGCCTCGTGGTCATCCTTTGATCTCTCAACTTGATCCCACCTTTGTCGTCAGTGTTAGATAAGGTGAAATGAGAGAGGCAGGACGAGGCTAGGTAGCAGGAAATCTTTATTTGAAGATCCCGAACGAAAGCGGCTTAGCCGCAACAAGCGCCGGCTTTTAAGCCAGCTGCTGTCCAACACTTCAGCCACTGACGGGGCTTTATTTTTCTTGCCGGCAGCTGTGCCAATGAGCGATGCCTTGCGTCAGACCTCGCTCATTGGCATATTCATTATATAGAGATGGGGCTACATCCATATGTAACAATATTTACAAGATTGCTTATCAATTTACATATCAGGAGATTGCTTATCCATTTTTTTTCCTTCCTATTGTTTTCATGCAAATGCAGAATCTACTTTTTTGGATTAACTGAGTGTTTATTGATTATCACCTGAGTCTGATGTGGGCTGAGAGAGAGTAACTGACCCAAAATAACCTAGTCTGAGGTACTTTCATGCCTGAGGTAGGACTAGACTTCATAGTCTCTTGATATCAAGTGCCTTAACTACTAGAACAAGTTGGCTGCATTGTTCATCCAACATATCGTGGATAAAAAAATATTGCAGATTAAAAAACAGTAATATTTGCTGCATAGCAAAAGCAAATTTCTGTTTTTTAATAAGGAATTAAATAGCCCGCAATCATTGGATTGCCAATGTGGATTATACTTTTTACTGCTTGAACAAGTTTGTACTTACCAAACACTAATGAGAGTTGCAGAGTCTAAGGGATAAAATTTTTGATTAAAACTTTATCCTGATAAAATATTAAACATTTTGAAGGCAAAGTGGGATTACTGTGACTCTGATGCATTTGCACATTTTTCTTCCAACAGCCAGTAATATTTATGATCCTAATAGCCTGATGCCCAGATTTTCTATGCCAGCAGAGAAATGCTTAAAATGGAGCACAGCTATCATAGTACATCATTTAAAAGCTCTGACATTACATCAGTGTTGCAAGGACATTATGGCAGCATTTGAAACTCTTTTGCTGCAGCAAATATCAAAGCACAATATCAAAGTGCTATTGGCTTTAAATATAGCTTTATCTGCTACTGAATGCTGAATAAATTTACCTCTCAACATAGATGCAGTAAATTTGTATTTCAGCCATGATTTTACTATGGAAATTTTTTTTTAAAGCAAGCAAAATATACAATTATTAGCAGATTACTAAAAATAATAATTGTTACAGTCAATTTTAAGTTTACAGTTAAGACACCGTAGGTGTTTGGGGATGTAAAGACTGCAGAAGGCCATATCAAAAATTCACCTGACCAATCCAAATCAAGGAGAAAGGAAAGAACAGAAAAACAAATACAATATTTGATTCCATGTCTCTTTTGGAATCTTTTTAATTAGTGAATACAATGTTAATTTTTCAAGGTAAGAAAATACAGTACTTGCTGTTTGATTTCATGCATTCACTCCTGTTCACAACTCCTGTTCCACAGCCTATTCCCCAAGTACCGCTGAAACTTAACTTTCTAATTCATGTTTATACTGCAGTAACAAATTCTGCAAAGATAGAGTCCTAATATTGGCACTCCATAGATTTCATCTGGACATCTAGCTGTTCCAAAAGTATTGTTTTTTATCTTCTCTTAAACAGAGAAATATTTTTCTTTAATTAAGTAGAATTTTGACTTTATGTATAAAGATCTAATTAGTTATCATTATCTAATTCCAATTACTACTAGAGAAAGTTACATGTTTAAAAGTCATGTTACCTTATCACTATGATTCTACAGAATTATGAATCTGTCTTAGCTTTAGAATTTAACTATTCAAGTCAATCACTATCTAAATCAGTTACATAAAGTCACTATCATTACTGTTATTTATTGGAAACCTTTCCTTTTTAAGAGTCTATGGAGATTCTCAGTCATCCAGGTGATGATTGTGCCAAAGGTGCTTTTTTCAGAGGTAACTGGACTTTCTTGTTTTTCTTTGAAGACCTTTCACTTCTCATCCAAGGAGTTTCAGTTGCCTCTTGAAAAAAGCACTTTTGGGTTTTCTTTTTAAGAAATAAGTCTTTTTATGCTACAAACCTCATCTTAGTGACCTTCTATTGGATACATGGCATCTTCCATAGGTTTTATCATCACTACAGAAAGCAGTCTGTTCTGATGCTGCACATGTCTTTATTAACTAAAGATAAGGAAAGAGGTCTGGGAATGAAACTATCATGTTCAGTTGAAGGAAAAAACACTATCTGGCCAAATTCTAAATCATTTTGTTTGAAATGATGTTTGAATACTTAATAAAGAGACACACATATTTTTTCTTTATGCTTGAATTAAATGTTTGAAGGCACCACCAAAGCAGCATTTTGTACTTGCAAGAAATCATTTAGTTCACTATTGCAATTATTAGAAGCAAACTATAAAGGAATGTTTACTATAATACACTAGGCACAGACATTATAATATAAGTAGAAAACAATGCCATAGAAAAAAAGCATGTTGAGCACCATTGGTGTATTTCTCCTGTTGTAAAGACTATGAACTGTCACTTACAAAAAAACCCTCAGTGAAATCTCACAATATTTCTTTGTTTTACTGTTTCCAAGAGAGATGTTATTACTGATTAGATAAATGATTATTCTTTGGTACGGTGGACTCCCTTATTGGTTGCAATGGACTTGGCTGATCATCTAGATGGGAGCTAAGATTTTCAGATGTTAAGAGTGAGGAATTAAAGACAATCTCACTCAAGTCAGACTTGATACATATCAAATGGGGATCTTCAGAGCTTAAAGGCTCCACAGCTAAAACTTGTGTGTTTTCTTGTGTCATTCCCATATCAGATGGTGATTTCCGTTTCATTTGTGTGTATGATTTGTCAAGATTTTCCATGCCTTGATCAGTTTTGTGAAAACGCCCAAAGAACCAGATGAAGAATCCAAACAAAGCAAATGCTAATAAAGACGGAATGAAGGCCAAGGATTTAACATCTAGGCTTGCACCAATGTATCGGCTTTGTAGAAACATATCATCTTCAGTATAGGTTCTGTTAGTCAAAGGGTTTGTGTTGTTTGACCACCACTCCCAAGACAGTTTGGTTTTATTGAGGTCCTTTAAGCTTTCTAAGTCTTCCACAGTATAAATTTTCTGTCCAGGACCAATATATTGACCATATTCATGTGGCTTGTAAAATATTTTATTCTTCCACATATTCAGATCCAAGATTAAAACAAGAAATATAATCCCATAATTAAACCATTTGCCTGTGGCAGAAAGAAAAGGATAATAATTAGAAAATCCCTGTTTACAGCTACAACAAATAGTACATGCAAAGTCTGTAGGAAAAATAAAATGTGAGCCTTTCCAATTAATTTCACAATGAAGTTTTAATTAAATGCTTCATAACAGTAGATTTGTTAATGAATAAATTTAGCCTTGTAGTTAATCATTTGGAAAATCTAGAAATAAAATAATACAATTCTTATAATAAGGTCTAGGTGATCTGTATATTAAGTAATTCTTCACTGTAGAGTAGATCACATCATGGAAAAGCTGCTTTTTAATATTTTAAAATAGGTCCTGAAAAATAAAAGCTATGTATGACACCTATACATTATTTTTACAGGTTATTTGTGTATTGTTACTAATCATCAAGCACTATAATATGTGTTGTTGTAAAACTGGAATTCAGAAGTTCAAATCACGAAAGACTGTAGACCTGCATGTTCAAGCAACAGATTAGATGGGGAATAGCTGGTTAGGGAATTCTGGGATTTCAATCCACAACTTAAAGTTGTTAAGGTTGAGAAACTCTGGGTTAGACAATTATGCTATACTAATTGCTCTTGAATGTTAACAGATATGGAGTTAACTCTGAAGTTAATCTTCTTTTCCTCATCTTTTTTCTTTTTCATACCACTATTTCAGCTTCTGCTCTCTATCCCTGTCAACTCTGTACTCTCCAATTTGATTTACACTATGCTAAACATGAGTTTACAGTATATGCTTTTGGGAGTCAGTGCTAAGTTGAAGTCAGTTTTATACAGTATAGCAGAGATGGGCTACAAATAATCTTCTAGGTTATTTAATTTCTTCACCAGTTTGACTCAAATAATTAATGCTGAATAATGGCAACCAAATATTATCTGGAGAAACATGTTTGTTCCCTTGTGATCTTTGGATAAGGTTGGAATGATTTCACAGGTATTAAAAATTGACTTAAAATATGCTAAACCTTTGGTGCCTTTTTCTTTCCTTTTCTCCCTTTATACTATATTTCTTTTCTTGTCCCTCCCCTCTTCTTAGTTTTCCACTACTTTTTAAATTTTTCTTTGTATTTTATATTTTGAAAAACCAATACAAATTATACATGAAAAAGATGCTAAACTCTTCACAGAAATATATAGAAATACAGACTAATTTATCTTAATTTTTTAAGACTATGTCTTTTCTGTAAACTATTATAGATTTATTTTACAGTAACTCAAAACCTCCAACTTAAGTAGCTTAAACACACAAAACTGTTGCTTACGTCTTTTGCATAGGAATCCAAAGTTTTTCCATTCCTTTTTCTAAGAAAAATTGCTTTCCAAATGTGTCAACTACACATTTTGTTTTTCTTTTTAATTTTTTAATTACTTTTTTGCTAAAATCTGTTAGGTTGTCATACAAAAATAGAACACAATAAAATAAATTTATTAAATAACAATTTAAAACAGCAACAGAGACAAAACTAATAACAGTATCAGCAGAAATACAAGAATTAAAAGACAGAATGAAAAGATTTTGCCTGACACAAAAAAATATATCAAATGACATGCCCTGCCAAGAAGATCTTTAAAGAATTGCATTACTTCATTCACTAAGTGTGATCTCAGGCAGTCATGCAATGTGTTTTTCATATCTGATATCTTACATAGTATAATTAAATAGCTGAAATGGCTATCCTTCATTTTATTATACTTCTTTAAACTTATGAATAATACATACATATGTTTATCCATGCATATTCTATAACTAGTTTAACCATATACAAGCTTTCATACACTCACATCAATATCAGATTACACTCCTTCCACCAGTATAGCCAACTATAATGGCTGAGAACTCTGAAAATTGAAGCTCAACCTATCTGGACGATTCCAGGTTCAGAAAGGCTGGTCTACACAACCATCAGCAACCATCAAAGAGAAGATCAAGATGTAAGTTCTGTTATATTTTAGGCCCAGCAAGGTCTCAAAAGAATAAACCCAGGCTTGATATTTCAAGAGGAATTATAGGTCTGGTGTTTCAGAAAGAAACAACATGAAAGGCCAGGCTCAACATTCAGGCTTTCTGTTTTCTAACCTTGCAGTGGGGTCACAGGTAAGGGACATATATCAATATGGCTGTTTCTAATAATAAATGACCAAAACAGTGCTCTTTTGCCTCAATTATACCAAGTGCAGGAACATCAAATGTGTCTTTCCCACAAAAGTGAATCCTAACAGCAGGATATCTTTCCTGGTGCCATAAATGACTGGGACATCTAAGTGTCTTGTTGTGTTCTTAGCACTCCACAATGCTGCTGGGCCTGCCTTCTTGACTGTAAAACTGTTGATGAGTCTGTCTTATCACTCAATCTGCCAGAGCTAGTCTTCATATGCTGGAATAGACAAACCCCTATCTCACGGAGAGTTGAAGAACCATTGGCTACCCTCACCCAGTGGCGTACCTAGAACTTTTGCCGCCCGGGGCGGTCTCCAATTTGCCGCCCTTTCTAAGTCAATCAAATAGTGGTTTTTATAAATTAATAAACATAAATAAATTATTAAGTTATTTAA
>JAOYMU010000283.1:43267279-43278443 GCA_025802295.1 Psammodynastes pulverulentus
AAGTTTTTAAGGGAGCCGCGGAAGAAGTCGGAAGCATTGAAGGGAGCCGCAAACCGAAAAAGTTTGGGAACCACTGCCCTAGCAGATGGGGGAGTTTAAGTTATATGGTGACAGAATTTATCATCTTAACAATTTCAAAGGGACCTAAAAACTTTGGCCCTAACTTTATTGAAGGTAATTGTAATTTCAAATATTTGGTGGACAAGTAAACTTTATCCCCACCTGAAATTGTGGTTGCTGAGAGAGGTATTTGTCAGCTTGCATTTTATAGATCTTTGTGGCTTCCACTAAAGCTTAGTGTTTTCCCACGATTTTTTCAAAGAATCCATCCATTCATTTATTGACATGGATGAGGGTTCTCTAGGTAACTCTGGCATAGGGACAAACTCCATCCCAGTATTAATTTGAAAAGGAGCTAATCCTGTGCTACTATGTACTGCATTATTGTAGGCTACCTCAGCAAAGGGTAACAACTCAGCCCAATCTGACTGCTGGTAATTTACATAATAGCTCAAATATTGCCCAATCATTGTGTCTGCGCGTTTCACCACCCAATTAGTGCTCGGATGGAAAGCTGAGCTTAATCCCTAGGACGGGTGTCGGCAACCTGCAGCTCCAGAGCTGCATGCAGCTCTTTGGGCCCTCTGCTGCAGCTCCCTGTCCCATCACTGGCTGGCGTCCCTTGCCTGGCCTGAGAAGGTAAGGGCGACGGCGGGGAATGGAGAAGCAGCTGGGGCTGATTCTCCGGCACCTCACTCTTGCTGCTTGCTGGTGCTGGGTATGCCTTCTGGCTCTTGTTGGTGCTGGGTGTGCCTCGCAACCGACGTCAGCCTCGCTAACACGAGGGCTGGCGGGGTGGGAATGGGATTCTGGAGGACGGGACGATGGAAAGGGGGACGGGCTCGCAGCGTCCAGATGCGGCTTTAAGAAGGTCAAGGCAGCAGGAAAAGGGGGCTGGCCCCGTCAAACCTTGCACGCCCACCCTGGAGGTCAGGCTCAGAGAAAGCCAGAGCGCCCTCGCCAAAGACTCTCACCTGTCAGATGGTCCCCATGTGTCTCTATGTGTGCATCTCTCTTGCACTCTCTGTCTCTTCTCTCTCTTTTGGAAAGCTGTGGCTGGGCCAAACCAGCAAGCTCTCTTTGGGGCTCTTGGCTATACCTTTTATTTCTTTCTGGAAATCCAGGCTGCTTGAGGAAAGATCGCCAGCTGAGGCAGAGGCTTCCCTTCAGGCGACCCTCCCCTCCTCCTCTCGCAACCCCCTGGCCGGCTACAGCAGGGCCAGGAGGGTGCGCACGTGTGGGGAAGCCCTCAAGTGAGTGCCAAAGCACAGCAAAGGCATGCGCGGGGCAAGCAGCTGCTCGCTTGAGCGTTTCCCTACACGTGCGCACCCTCCCAGCCCCGCTATAGCCGGCCAGGGGATCGCGAGAGGAGGGTCACCAGAGCCTTAGTGCAGGACCAAAGCGGCCTTGTAGTTGCCTTCGTGCCACATTTGTGCATAAGGCATCCTTTGCTTCCTGCTGTTTCAGGCTGGAGCTTGTGCCCGCCATGCTTGGCCGAAGAGCTGCGGGGGAGATGGGAAAACGTCACGGTGATGGCTGGAACTTTAGTGCAGAAGCGAAGTGGTCCTGTACTTGCCTTCATGCCACATTTGCACTCACCTCCTGCTGCACAAGGGGGAGGGGAGAGAAGAGAGAAAAGGGAATTCTCCCCTTTTCGCTCACCTTTCTACCTTAACACTGTGGAAAATGGGTCCAAATGGCTCTTTGAGTGTTTAAGGTTCCAAACCCCTGCCTTAGGACGACCCAGTGGCCTTAATAAATTCCTTCCAGAAAGAATGTTGGTCCTTACCTGAGACATTTCTTCTCATAGTGGGGAGACAGCATTCAGGATTGGGTTAGTTCCTCCTTCAACCTTATTGGCTGGGTCTGCTAACTGTTAACAAGGCACTGTTGCTGGGGAGAACCCAGTCTTAATAAAGGACAAAGGACAGACCCTACGTGTCAATTTAAAAATCCAATTACAGGAACTGAGAACCAGACGGACCCCAGGGCGGGGCTGAATGCTGTCTCCCCATTATGAGAAGAAATGTCTCAGGTAAGGACCAACGTTCTTTCTCCATAGTGGGGGAGACAGCATTCAGGATTGGGACATACCAAAGCATATCCTGCTATTACCAGAGGGCAGCAGTCTGGGCTGAGGTCTCCTCCGCTGGGAGGACACGTTGCAACACTCCTTCCGAAGACAGTGTTTGCAGATGCAAAAATGTCCAATTTATAGTTTCGAACAAAGGGAGATGGAGAGGACCAAGTTGCTGCCCTGCAAGCCTCCTCTATAGAGGCCTGGGTCGCCCATGCTGCAGACATGGTCGCACTCCTGGTAGAGTGGGCAGTCACCCTGGTAGGTCTGGGGAGAGCCTGGAGCTTGGATGCTTTGGCGATGGTCAACCTGAGCCACCTTTCCACCATCAAGGCAGTGACCTTATTGCCCAGGGAAACTGGTTGGAAGGAGACAAACAGCGATTCTGTTCGTCTCAAGGCTGCCGTTCACTTAATATAAATCCGGAGGGCCCTTCGAACGGCTAAAGTATGCCACTTCTTTTCAGACGGATGGATAGGTTGGGACAGAAGTTGGGCAATATTAGTTCCTGGGCTCGGTGGAACCAAGTATTAACCTTCGGCAAAAAGGAAGGGTCCGACCTGAAAACAACTCTATTCTGATGGAAAATACAGAGGTCAGGGCGTACGGACAGAGCCGCCTGGCCAAGGTGATGGCCACAAGGAACACCACTTTGCAGGTAAGATTTCGCAGACTGACTGCCCTCAACAGCTCATAGGGAGCTCCCGTGAGGGAGTTCAATACCTTGGACAAGTCCCGGGAAGGAAAACGATGCACCACTGGGGGACGCAGGTTGGAGGCCCCTCTGAGAAATCTAGGAACAGAGGGGTGCCTGGCAATGGATTCTGAAGAGCTACATGAAAGAACGGATGGCAACCCTCTGTCCAATCTGTCCTGCAAAAATTCTAGAACCTGCACCAGAGAGACCTCTAGGGGCTGGAAGGAATGGGTAGAACACCAGGAACAAAACGCGTTCCACGTGGAGTTATAAATAAGACGGTTCAGGCGTTTCAAGTCAAGAATAGCTCTCCATCGCCCCCCAAGGACTTGGGAACCAAAAAAAGAATCAACAAAACCCCTGTTCCTCTTGGCCCTCTGGGACCTACTGGATCACATGAATGTCCAGCAGGTGTTGAATGGCTAAATCCATGAGGACCCTTGTAGATGGAATCCGGGAGACAGGGCATTGAGTGAAGGACTTCGGGGGAGCAGAGAGAAACTCTAGGGCAGGAGTGCCCAATTGGTCGATCGCGATCAACCAGTCGATCGCGAAGGGAGTGTGCGTAGATCGCATGGTGAGTAGATCGCATGGGAGGGGGGAGCAGAAGCGGGGGAGCATGCGCAGAAGCGGGGGAGCGTGCGCATGCGCAGAAAGGTGGGGGCGAGAGCACGAGTGCGCGAAGAAGCGTGGGGAAGGAGCGTGAGCATGCGCAGAAGGGTGGGGGCGAGCGCTTCCCTTCTCTTGTCTTCTAAGTAGCTCACAAGCTGAAAAAGTGTGGCCATTCCTGCTCTAGGGAAAGGCCTGACCGAATAGTATCCCAGACTCAGGAATCAGAGGTGATTTCCTTCCAGCGGTCGATGAAAAAGGCCAACCTTGCTCCGATGTGAGGGTCAGGGGGGAAATGACCGAAACAGCATTACTTGGAGTGTCTGGAGAACCGACCCCTCCCTGAAAGGGGCGATGAGCTTGGGATTGCCTGCCCCTGAATAGCCTGTCCTGGAACTGCCTCTGCCTATAGCCCTGAAACCTGGAAAAACCTGCAGAGGACACCAGAACTCGAAAGGACTGTCGACGGTAAGGCTGTTATAGGCGGAAGTCACCCTTGCACTGGAAGGAAGAAAGAAACTTGTGATGGTTCCTAGTCTCTACTAGCAAGGGTTCCAAAGACTGAACAAAGCCTCGCCCAAAAGCAGGGCAGAGGCCAGGTGCCATTTGTGTCGGGCATCCGCCTTCCAATTTCATAGCCAGAGAAGGCGACAGACAGCTACCCCAGAGGCCAAGGCCCTGGATGAAAAATGGGCGGCATTCCAAGTGGCGTCTGAGGTAAATTGAGTCGCAGCAAAGATCTTACAGAGATCCTGCTGTGTCCTGGTGTCAGACACTGGGATCCACTCCTGTAGCTGCCGAATCCATAGGAGGGTGTTCCTACTGAAAAAGGATACGGTGGTGGCTGAACGAATGGCCCAGGCTGAGGACTGATGAAGTCTGCGGAGAGACTGCTCCACAGGCTTGTCCTCAGGCTTGAGACCTTGCTCTTGGTCCCCTGGAACTGAAGAGGAGTTGACGAGGGCAGCTACCGGGGCCTCCACTGATGGAATTTTAAGAGACCGGGACAGGTAAGGGTCAACGTTGTAAATTTTTTTGTCCAAAGACGAGAGGCTGGGAGCAGCACCCGGGGTGTCCCACTGTCCCTTTGCCACATTAACAAAGAGGAGGGATTGGGACGTAATCTGTCTCTCTCACCAGTTCAGCAAACACCAGGTTCATAACCGAGTCAGAGACCTGACTTGCAACCTGCAGGGCCGAGGGAGTCAGCCCTGACTGGACAATTGCCTTCTTGAGAAGCGATTTAAACAGCTGTGGGGGAAAAAGACCTATAAAGGCAGGCTTATCCGATTCCGGCCCCTCATCCCCAGACATGGTAAATTCTCTAGCCTCGTCGACCTCCTCTGGAGAAGGGGATGAAGGCCCAGGAGGGTGGAGCTGAGCCGCAGACGAAACACGAGGCAAGGACATACCCGAGCTTGTGGAGGAGGATCGCCTGGAATGCTGATAGCCAGCCTCGATGCCCACATGTATGGCATTGGCGATAATGGCCTGCACGTCAATGGTAGTGGTGGAGACCAAGCTGGAGTAGTGGTGGAGACCAAGCTGGAGTTTGTGAATGTGGCCGCCACAGTGGACGTGAGAGAAGGTTCAGGTAAGGCCCTGTAGTGAGCCTGCCCTGAGCTGGAGCCAAATCAGCCTGAGAGCCCCAAATGTCGAGGTCAGGGCCCGGAGCAGGGAGTCCTCCGAACTGGCCCTAGATAAGGTAGCTGGGGGATGCCTGCCAGAAAAACTGGACTCCATCACTTGGCCACATGCCTTTGCCTGCTAGCTGCCTCGCACAGCTGATCCAGCACTCTTGTGCTCCTCTGTTCAAATGATGAAGTAGAGGGCTGAGGGCTTCTAGATCTCCTCCTGGTCTTACTCTTGCTCTTGCCCTTGCGGCCTGTAGGGGTCATTGACACTTGAGGTAAGGCAGGGTCCTTTGCAACAGTCTGGCTTGAGTTGACAGCAGCCACTGTTGCTGTTGCTGGGCAGAATAAGTCAGCTCTAGACAGAGAGGCAGCCATTGAAGAGAAGTTCAGGGCTGGATTAAGGAACAAGGAAAGTCTTTCTCCTTTTCTCTCTCTCCTTTTTTTTTTTTTTGTTAATAAGGAGCTCTGCCACAAGCCTCCAGGTAGCAATAATTCAGCTACTTGAGACAACAATTGCGGCCAGTCAAAAAATGGCGTGAAAAGCCGGCTGTCAATTTTGGGGGAGCTCTGCGCCCGCTTTAAAACTTCTGGGGTGATCCGGACTGCTGCCAGACTCGGCACACAGCGTGCTGAGTTGCCTCGGGGGAGCACTGGACTCCATGCCCATGGCAATTGCAAGGGAGCGCTGGAGTCCGTGCCCGCTATAAGGCAATTGGTGGCTCAGGAGTCCGGCTTGAGAGGCTGAGTTGCCTGGAAGAGTGCTGAGCTCCACAACAGCAGCTGCGTGCCAAAACAAACAGTACTGGAGAGGAGGGGGGAAGGAGGAGATGGAACCCCCCCCTTGGAGCGCAAGGCTCCCAAACGATGAAAAAAACCCCTCCTCTGATAATCTGAAGATCCAGCTGGCAAGGAAAACTCGAAACAAAACTCAAGCCGAATACGGAAGCTTCGCTGAAAGGGAAAGTGGAGAGGCGATAGCATGGCAGCTCCACTTTGCCTGCTATCAAAAGTGAGGCTCCGCTGCTAGCCACCGGCCGAAAAGGGAAGCAGTAGGAGCCAAAGCCCCTAATAAAGAAGCCCCTATCAAAAAAAGGTCCACAACTCACGAACAAAGAACACTGGAAAGCAGAAAGAATTCTCCACAGTGGGGTAGGTAGCCTGAAACGTATTGCCAAATTGAAGGCCGAGTCAAGACTGGGTTCTCCCCAGCAACAGTGCCTTGTCAACAGTTGGCAGACCCAGCCAATCAGATTGAAGGAGGAACTAACCCAATCCTGAATGCTGTCTCCCCCACTATGGAGAACTTCTCTATCCTTCATGTGACTGGGTGGGAGTGACGTTGAGTTGGCCACACCCACCCAGGCTTTGTGTCTCCTGGAGTTTTCTTTTCTGTGGGAAATGGGTCCAAATGGCTCTTTGAGTGTTTAAGGTTGCAGACCCCTGCCCTAGGATGAACCAGTGGCCTTAATAAATTCCCTCCAGAACTTTGCAGTGAATTGGACTCCCCTATCCAGTATGATTCCACAAGGGACTCCATGTAGTGTATTGATGTGTTTAACAAACAGTCTGACTAATTTCTTCACGAGGGGAGGCCACTGCACGCAATAAAATGGGCTTGTTTAGAGAATAACTTTCAATAAGCTAAAATGAAGCAAATAAAGAGTTTCCTCCCAGCTATCCATTCAAAGCAAATCTTCCAATACTGAAGTCTTGATAGTTTCTCCAGCCTCACACCATTTTTTTCATTCTTAGCAATCAGAATCAAAGTTACATAAGATTGACTCTGAACAAGAATAAAACTCTAAATGAAATTAATTTAAGATACCTTCAGTTTAAGAAATTTGCTAAGGAAAACAAGCATATTAGAAAAGACAATGTTTTTGAAAATAAATTATATTTTGTTTAGAATATAGAATATAAACATGATTTTAAAAAGATAAGATTATATAATCTGTGTTGTGGATTTCATTTTGGTATTACTGAATACATTTTTATCACTATATTGTAGATCAGGGGTTCCCAATCTGTGCGACACCGTCGTAAGGGCGCCGCGCCATTTCTGAAATGCTAGTGCGCATGCGCAGTTACACGTAAAAAATGAAAAAAAACCCGGATGTACCCATTAAGGGAGCCGCAGACAAAATCAGAAGTGCTTAAGGGAGCCGCGACCCGGAAAAGATTGGGAACCCCTGTTGTAGATCCTAATTTATGAATAGATAGAAGGGCCACAAACCTTATTGCGTTCATTTAAAAAATACTGAATAACCATGATAGAGGAACATAAGTCAGGATATAAAAACAGGTTTGTTTAAACAACAAGTTAAGATACAGAACTGACCTTATTTGATCAACATTTCTTTTAAATGTTCTTTGACCTGAAACAAGAAATATAAAATTCATGCAGGCAAATTTAAAAAGTGTGTGTGTGTTGCATCACTTTATTTAAAATTGGTACCCTTTCAATGTCTGGCCTCCGGTTTTTCTTCTCATGCAGACACAGGGAAGCAATTGAATACATCTGTTCAATTGAGGTGATGTTCCAATTGCTGATTTTTTTATCAACATAATCTTCAATAGTCTTTTCTTCATCTTCAATTTCCTCTTTGATGGATAGCTGAATGGAGCAGCAAAGTATTAAAATAATATTACTTCATAATATAGGAATTCCACAAGGAAGGAAGAAAAACAGATTGTTCTTGTGAATTGATTAAAAGGTATAAAGCAAGCTCGAATTGTATGGTAGGATGGGCCAATGGCAGAGGTCATATGTTTGTATCACCCTATCTATAGGTCATCTTGTATATTCATTCCAAGAAGGTCTGTTGAGTGCTCCTACCCTATGAGGTTAAAGGAGTAGGAATCCCTATTTTATAGAACGCAAATAAATAACAAAGTTTTCAGATTTCCATGTTATGTTTTGCTTAGATCCTGGTAAAAAAAATTCTAATTTTCACAATGTTGCAGGTTCTCACCTTCTGGAGGAATATTTTGAAGTTAAATGGACAGTTATATTGTCAGATCCGTGTATCTGCCATTTTTTGATGGAAGAAGTGGGGGTGTTTGGATTTGATACCTTTAATTCTTTTGCTCTGTATGTAACTTGAATATCCTACTTCTTGCATTGTCTTTCCACAAGATTTATAACCACTGCCTGGCGCCCAGATGCATAAAGAATTCACACCTCTTGGGAAGTTAGAAGGGGGGAAGGGATCAGCTCTATTGCAATACTGGATGACAGTCCTGGGAGACGTTTCTGACCTATGTTCTCAGAAGGAGTGGTAAATTAACATCTTCTCCCCTCTGGAGTGGTGGGATCCACATTGGACTGTTGGGAGGGGTCTCAAATTCCCTTTATCGTGGTTGCATACCCTGAAGGGTCTCAGATCTTGCTTTGAACTGTTAATTTGCTTGGTCTCCTATTCAATAAAGGAAATCCTTTTGAAATACAAAGTTTCAAGAGTTCGTACCTACTGTTGAAGGGGGGAAGAAGTTGGTCCTTACCGAAAGCAAGATCTGCAATAGCAGTCAACCCAGAGAGAATTTTTTTAAAAAAAGTTTTACTCTACCGAGGGGACCCTAAAACGATGTCCGAATGAAGTAGCGAGTAAGGAGAAGCTGAATGCTGGGGAGAAACCTCAACAACTACCCAGCCTGACACTGGCTCCGCATGTCCCATTGAAGACATCAAAGTTATCTTCAAAAGTTCCATGAAACCCCAGTGGTCTATCGGAGTAGGGAAAAGGGACAGCTGGGATGGAGGAGCCAGAGGAGTAACCATAACCATAAGCCCAGGTGGAAAATGGAACTGGAAGCCCTGTCTGATCAGGAGCTGATTGAGGAACAGCTGGCAGATAACCGATTGAAGCAGTACATAAACCGCCTCGTGAGGGAGGCCCTGGAAGATCTCAGTGTCCGGAATGAAGGCGAGCGAATGAGCCAGTAGACGAGGGAAACCAAGCCGGCACCCCTGATCCAACTGAGGCTGATCGAGTAACCGACCAAGCCGGAGGGCCAGCAGCCGTACCTCCTGCCGGTCCAGAACAGGGGATTAACCCCAGTCAACCCAGGGACCTACAGCTGAAGAGAAAGATCCCTCCCTTAGGGGTAAAGTTTGATGGAGACCCCCAGAAGTTGGGTTTTTTCCTCACTCAAGCCCTCACCTATATGCAAGAATATGGGCGGAATTTCCCAAACCAAGGGGCATGAGTGCAAGTTGTCACTCTAGCCCTAGAAGGGGGCTGCTGCCAGATGGATGATGACCCTCCACAACGTCAACGCTCCAGAGGTGCGGAATCTTGATGGATTCATGACAGCCCTATGCCACCGTTTTGAAGACCCCCTCGCTGATCGCAAAGCCCGTGATCACATTAGAGTTGTAAAGCAAGGCCATCACTTACACCCAAAAATTCCGTGACCTGGCCGGCCGAGTCGACTGGCCAGAGGATATTCTAGTCTGCTGGTTCAAAGATGGACTCAATGACGACCTGTACACTGCCTGACTGGCCCGCAGGGTCCCTAACAGCCTGCATGAATGGTATCTGATGGCAGAGGAGGCAGAGATCGACATCACCCGAAACCAGTACATCAGCAGAGCTTGGAGAAGATCCCTGTCCCAGGGGAAGAGGGAGCCATTCAAAGCCCAAATTGCCATGGCACTAAGGCCATCAGGCTGTTTCAATTGTGGGAAGGAGGGGTATTGTGCAGCAGAGTGCTTTTCAAAAACTCCCGCCAGGAAGCCTGATCGTCCATCAGGGGGGAAAACTACAAATCCCTGAGGAAAAGAAACTGCACTGAGAAGCCGGAAAGCTGTGGGATTCCGTTCTCCTCCAAACCCAGAAGTCACACCAACGACCCGGGAAGACTGAGCCAATCCAAAAGCGATCTGGAAGATGACCTGCTGGTAAGCAACCCAAACCGCTCACTCTACCCCTAAGACTGTGTATTCCCAGCCGAGGGAAGTGGGAGGAAGTAGAAGCATTACTGGATTCAGGCTGCACCCGATACCTAATAAATCCAACCCTAGAAGGGAAATCAGGGATCCACTTAAGAAGAATGAAAAATCCCATTGCTTTCTGCCAATTAGATGGAACTATAGTGGGGGGGGAGGAGGCAGAGCCAGCCAGTTTTGCCACAGAACCATTACAAATAAAACTGGGGGCCTATAGCAAAACACTAATGTTCATTGTAGCTCCAGGAATAAAGACCACTAGTTCTAGGACTCACATGGCTACGGAAATGGAATCCAAAAATAAACTGGAAGAGAAGAATTGTACAATTCCAGAAGCATATAACATTCGCGAACTTGGGGGGGGGGGAGGAAAAAAGAACAGAGAAAAAGCCATGGCTGGCCAGCCTGCTGAACCCATTAATATCCCCAAAGAATACCAGGATTTAGTGAGGAGGCATCTGATGAACTCCCACCTCACTGCGCCACAGACTGTGCCATTGAGTTCCTGCCGAGGGCTAAACTTCCAAAACCAAAAATGTACTGCATGTCCCCTAGAGAACTAAAGGAAGAGCATTTAGAAGAAGGGGTTTCATCGAACCTACCCAACTGAAAATAGCAGCCCCAGTATTATTCCATGAGAAGAAAGATGGCACCTTATGCCTCTACGTAGATTTTAGGAACCTGAACACCCATCAGCATGGAAAATGTGTACCCACTCCCCCTCATGAAGGACATGCTAGGCCACCTCTTGAAAGGGAAAAAAAATTCAAAGTTAGATTTACGAGAGACATACTACCGTATCAGAATTAAAAAGGGGGGTGAGTGGAAGACTGCTTTTAACACCCCACTGGGGTGCTACCAGTTTAAAGTCACTTCCACTTTCAGGGAGCACAGATGGAATCTGGTTTCGTCTGCCTTTTGTTTCGTTGATGGGCTTCTTCTGAAGCACAGAGATCCCTGGAGGGGATTTCTGCCGTTAAGAGCGGCTTGCTGGAAACCCCCCTGCCTGGCTGCGGTCGGGCCCCTCCCCCCAGCTTCGCTCGAGGCATCAATGTGCATGCGGAGGAGGAGGGGGCAACTCCTCCTTTCTGTTTGGAATCGGGAGGTATGCAGAATGAGAAGTTTGGCTGACACTCCGG
>JAOYMU010000283.1:43348515-43360902 GCA_025802295.1 Psammodynastes pulverulentus
AAACACAACCCTGATGCGGCCCTCAATTAAATTGCGTGTACACTCCTGGATTAAACTGATAGATCTTTATAGAAACGGCTTGTTTATATTATTAGGAAAAAACAAAAAGTTGCGAATTGATGTTAATGCCTTATTTTACTGTAACAGAGTCAGAAGTCAACGCTTCTTTTTCTTTTTTTCTTATCTTTCCTCACCTTTCCTTCCTCTCTGTTTTCCTATTTACTTTGTATTTTGTATTTTATTATGACTCAAAAAAAATGTTATTATAAAAAAGTATTTTATTCATATAATTTTGAGCTATGTTACTCAGGTTCTATTTTTTTGGAGCCCAAGTAACTTTCAGACAGTTGGAGCATGACTGTGGTTCAAGGTACTTCTGTTTTTCTTGAGAGCATATAAAGTGGAACTTCAGGTTGCGAATGCTTCTGTTTGCGACCAAATCGGGTGACAAACAAAAAATCCACCCAATTTTTGAATCGGGTCACGATTCAAAAATCGGGTGGCGAACCCTTTCCATGCCGATTTCCCCTTCGATACCATTTTTTGTTTTTTGTTTTGTCCACGCATGCGCAGACGGTCATTCTTCCAGTCACGACCAAATCGGATTGTAGCCCAAATCCTGGAATGGATTATGGTCACGACCCGAGGTTCTACTGTATTTGCTACAATAATGAGAAAAAAGAACAGAATTCCTGATAAGATAGGGCAATATATAAAGAAGTACTCCTTCATTTGTATTTCTTGCCATGGTAAGGATAGTTGCATAAGTATGTCTGTGTGCCAACTATGACCCTTTTAAACTAGTCAGACTCAGCAATCAAATCCACAACTTGATCAAATCCTCACAGTAACGCAGCATTCCTGAAATCTCTATGGTTTCTGCTTGAGATGTCGTATCAAGAAGGGCTGACATTAATCTTGAAAACATGGCCAAGTTCTCTCTGTCCCATCTTATATTAATCAAAATCAAAGCAGAGGTATTTTGAGTTTCTCATTCTTCCTGCTATTTCTACATTGTGTAATCTCTTGTACAAGCTCTTAACAGCATTTTTGTTGCTTTCTTTCTAGTTCTATGCTATGCTATGTAGGTTTCAGGCAATGAAATAAGCTCCCTAAAGCGGAGTACTTGGCTCCTACTGTCATAGCATTTGGGAACATAGGAAAAAAAGCACCTCTTTCACCAAGTTTTTGTCAGTTTCATGATTGAATTTTATTTTATTTAACTGCATCAATTTTATTATGTTTTGTACTTTACTTTTTACAACTGTAAGCTCTTCAATGTTGTAATAAACAATGTGTAAATGTAATAATAAACAAAAATATTTTGAAAAATTCTAAGGTTTACTCTTTCTAAAGATTTTTTTACTTGCAATTGGGATATTTTCTATATTAAAACTTTTTTTCCTAATACCTAGAACTAAACATTTTTGATTCATATACAAATCTACATTCTTAGCTCACTTTCAATCACTTACATATCAACAGTTTCAACAGATATATGGATGAAAGTATGCTTATAATGCATATAAAATACCCATCATAAACTGTCCACATATCACATCATGAGTAGTATTGTGAATATTTATCTCAATCATAAAGCAGTGCTTTCATTTAGATAAATCATTAAGATATAGATAAATAAGATATTTAGATGAATTGCAAAAGCATAGTGTCAAGGGATGGCATACAATATTGAAAGGCCAATCCTTTTCAGAATATTTGTTTCAACTGACTACCTAGTAAGGCTTCATAAAAGAAATATTATAGAGGAGAAACCTGGTATCTCACTATAAAGATTAAAAAGAAGCATGCAGTAGTTTTCACATGACCTTTAAAATGATATGTGCAGATTGAGGAGTTTTTTCTTTTTTTTTTAGCATCACTTTACAAATTACAATTTATTAT
This sequence comes from Psammodynastes pulverulentus, assembly GCA_025802295.1. Classification (NCBI taxonomy): domain Eukaryota; kingdom Metazoa; phylum Chordata; class Lepidosauria; order Squamata; family Psammodynastidae; genus Psammodynastes; species Psammodynastes pulverulentus. The sequence continues at coordinate 43,350,421 of JAOYMU010000283.1, forward strand.
CAAATTGGAGGGGCTTAAAAGGCATGCCTAATGATTTACATGGCACATATTATGCACCCCTAGTTTAGGAAATTACAGCTAGTCCTCGTTTAGCAATTTCCTTGTTTAGTGACCATTCAACATTATGACAATAATGAAAAAAGTTTTTTATGACCAATCCTTGTATTTACAACTTTAGGAAGTTTGTAAAGCAAAAGTGAAGTAACAACATAAGCACAATAGCAGTTTCACTTAGCAACTACTTTGCTTAACAACCAATTTGCCAATCCTAATTGTGGTGCTATCTGTACTGGAGACAACATATTTCTGAATGACATTTTCAGTATTCAGAAATGGAAGTTATTTTCCTACCCATTTTTATAATTCTCATCTCTCAAAAACCTGCCATCTTAAATTAAAAGATTCACTTGAACAGAATTCAATTAAAGGAACAAAATTCTTTCTCAGCTCCCCTCCTAGCCACAAGCTATCATTAACAAGCAATGATCAAAGTATAAAGCTAGAATTTAGAAAAATAAAAATCAACTTAAACCACATAATTTACTTCTACTAGAAGTCATTCTACTTCCATTGTCAAAAAAGACGTTTTAAAAAATCTACTTACTTCTGTGCTTCTTTCAACTATGCTTTAATTTCAATCCAACTAGTTCCTGCATATTAAAAAAAAAACCAACATGTTAGAAAAAAGGCCAATAATCAAAACTCCCAAATGAATAATCAAATAGACTTTACTGGGATAAGTGCAAGGATACTTATGCAAGGGATCTTGTACTGCACCCAAATCAGCCATACTTTCCAGTCACAATTGAATACCTTTTTCAACTGATTCGTGGAGCAGAATATGGGGAATACTCCATGGCTTTCTATTCCACCCATTCATTTCCCATTCAAACAAGTATAGTGTATAAACACAACTTCTTAGCATGTTTAGAATGTTTAAAAAGTGGATTATTTTGCTAAAGCTCAGAATTTAACCACCTCCCTACAGTAATTCAAACTCTGATGCAATGTACCCATACAATCCAAAAAATGCTTTTGCAGCTTGTGACTTTCTGCCAGCTTCTCCTCTGACTTTGCTTGTTGGAAACCAGCTGTGAAGGTTGTAAATGGTGATTGTGAGACATTGTGACGATTGTAAATGTATGTTGGTCTTGAGGCAACCAAATCACATGACCAGGAGCATACTGTGACAGCCGCAATTTCAAAATCATAAATTTCTTTTAGTGCTACTGTAACTTCGATTGCTAAATAAGCAGTTGGTAAGTGAAGATACTTGTAATAAAGACATGCTTTCTATCACTTCAGTGATGACTGGCTGTGCTACGAAAGTGTAAATAGTCACCATGGAAATGCTGCCCTAGATTCAAATCCATACAAAACAATTAGCTGTAGATACTTGCATCTAAATTTGGTTGTGCATCTGATTTTACCTTTGATTCTTGATGTATCTTCTTTAGTAGTATAGGACCAGGAAAATGGTGAGAAGTAAAGAATTAGAATTTGTGTTTCTCTTTTCATTTTCCCATTATAATTTAATTGTTAATCAAAATACTGAAATTAAATGTGTTTTAAAAGAGTCTTGCAACAACAATGAAACACCTATTGTGACGTGGTGGTTAAAAGTGTTGGACTTGGGAGATCCATTCAAGTCCATGTTTAACTATGACAGCTACCTGGATGACTTTGAGGCAGTCATTATTATCACAGTACAGAGGGTAGAAGACATGGGAGCACAGAATTTATGGCTATTACTTTACCTTCTGAAAAAGAATGACGGATAGAAATCTAGCACTGTAACTAAAATAATTTTTTTTAAAGGTTTTACCTGCTTGATAGCATGTGGTAGGATGAGGAAATAGCAGTTAGGAGAAATCTATTTACTGGCTGTTGGAATTAGATACTGTTCTTTGACAAAAGAAATCCAAATTGAGTACAACATTGCTTAGTCAATGAAACTAATGAGTTAGCTTTAATCACTTTTTTTAGGGGGCAGCTCATTAAGTCGGTGACAAACATTGAATATTGAGCCACGAGGTTTGGTGTCCCATACTAAATTACCTCATTAGCGAAGAAAATATATACAGGACTGTGGGTGGAAGGAATAAAATAATCACTCATTACACACGCGGTAGGAACTTACATCACAGGGAACTAGCCTACATGGTTGAATCGCTAATTCTCAACAAGGAAAGTGCACGAAGCAGCTTTTTTGAAGTCATATTCAAAGCCTGATGAAGGGCAAAAGTGGGCCAGAGCTCTAAATCCTAAACAGAGCTCCACGTGAGAGCCAATCCGACTGAGCGAGTCCCGGCCACCCTCTTCCGGACCAACATTGCTCTTACCCCTCTAGTCCATCCACCGAGGGCGCTAACAAAGCAGGAGGAAGCCCATTCATGAGCGGGAAAAGAAGCCTCCGGAGATCACGCTGAGCCGCGGTCTAGCGCCAAGTGGGCGTCACAGACGTCGCTCGGGACGGGAAAGCAGAAATAAGCTCCCCACGAAGACCGGGCCCGTCCACTCTTCACGTACGCTTAGGCTGGTCCGAAGACCAACTAAGTCACCCGCCGCAAATCAAAGTCTCGGCTGTACAGCGGTGTGATCTGGAGCTTCCGGCGCGCCGGTTACATCACCGGGAAAGCGACAGCACCCCTTTTCCTTTTTTCCTCCCGAGTCCCGCCCCCAGTTGGAGGCACAAGTACCACCGGGGGGTGGGGGGTGGGGGGTTTGCTGGCGCCGCAGATAGCAGGATAGCTAAGCCTCGTCGATGCACAGTTCCTTCCCCTCCGCGTGTAAATGAGGGGGGTCCTCTGCTTCTTCCACCTGCGCTTTCTCGACAGCGACCCCCAGCGCGCTCGTCATTAGCGGAGGCTGGTAAGAGCCAGGCTGTTTTGGTGGAGGCGCGGTGGAATAAAAGAAGGGAAAGCTATGGCCCTCTTCGGCGCCGTCTGAGTGACGTCCTTCGCGCATCAGTTGTTTTTCATTCTTGTCACATGGCCTCATCCTACCGGGAAATAAGTGGTCGGGTTCCTTAGGCTAACACCTGGGTCAACGAGAGCCTTCCATGTTTGTCAAGGACCTTGTGTTGCTTCTAGTTGCTGTTTAACGGTGATCTGTATTTTTTATTATTGATTAGCAGAAATAAGGTATCTCAAAAGAATTAAGGATGATGCAAAGTCTGCAGTTCTGTGCGTTCATTTGTCGAGCTACTTTTCTCCCAAACTATAGTGGGGAGGGACGTTTGTCAGGTTGCTCCTTAGTTTTGTTTTGTTTTTATGTGACCTCTCTTTTTCCCCTTCAAAATAATAGATAAGTTATTGGAACATTTAAAATCCTTTGGTAAGTAGTATTGAATTTGGATATGTATACCTTTGCTAACTATTATTTCCCAAATGAACTAGGAATAAAGGGAAGATGGCATGGAGGCACCTGCAGGATAAAAGTGTGGCAATGCAGTTTCTACCTCTTTCATACAAACTGAGATGTTGAGCACATGTACAAAAGGGTTGGGTTCACATCCTGATCACATGTTGCTTTCATGCTGATGACTCTGGGAGAGCTTTGCCCTCCAAAGACAAATGTAGATCGCAAAGAGTGATAACCGTTATCATGAACAAATGTAAATGCTAAATTTAAATTTATTTCCTTTACCCACATCTAAACCTTTCCTACCAATGTTTGTCATTAAACATATTTCAGACTTACAAAACTTTCTTCATTTTGTATGAGATCTGAAAATGCAGGAGTTCCCAAATGAAAACATTCTGTTTATCTTTATTCCCTTTTTGCCAACCTGGCAAGCAAAAACAGATTCATAGTTTTGAAAACAATGGACAAGCTCATTTATTTCAGACTCCTAATACATTCACCAAAAGAAGATTGTTTAACCAAGGTCAAGAAATAAATGTAAATTCCCATATACACACTGATAGACTTCTTCACTGTCCTTTTCTTCATCTTCTTGTCCATTGCCTCCTCCCATTTAAGGCACAGAGTATATGAAAAATAATCTTTGACGTTTTACCCAGCAACCTCATTTCCCCCCCTTCCCAAAAAGAGGACCTCTCACAGGTTGATATAGTCAATACAATTAGAGGCATTTCTATGTCAGGGAAACACAGGTAGTCCTCAACTTACAACATTTCGCTTACTGACCATTCAAAGTTACAATGTTACAGTGAAAAAAAGTGAGTTATGACCTTTTTCACACTTATGACCGTTGTGGCATCCCCATGGTCATGTAATCAAAATTCAGATGCTTGGCAACTGACTCATATTTATGACTGTTGCAGTGTCCTGGGGTCATATGATCACATTTTGTGACCTGACAAGTGAAGTAAATGGAGAAGCCAGATTAACTGAACAACTGTGTTACTAACTTAACTGCAGTGATTCACTTAACTGTGGCAAGAAAGGTAATAAAATGGGGCAGAACTCACTTAACAAATGTCTCAATAACAGAACATTTTTGGCTCAATTGTGGTCAAAAGTCAAGGAGTTCCTGTATCTACTGGAAGTCTTCAACTTTCTCTGTGTCAGTAACCATATTTATTTCTTGGTAAATAAAGCCAGGTTGAACATCTGGCATCTTCCTTCCCATGTCTAATCTGCATTAGATGAGCTAAGCATTATTTAATAGTTTGTGAAATTAAGAGTATTATTCAATAGTCTGCAGAGTCCATTGAGTCTCCTTTGTTTTGTGTTGGCATAATTGATCTCTTCCATCCTGTTGGCCGCTGTTGTTTTCCAGATATGATGGTATATTTGGTTATATTGCAGAATTGATTAAACTAGAATTCTCAGCTCAAGGTCTATGTGAATAGGATTATTATTTCCTTGCATAAATTGAAGGGAATGTAGAAAGTAGGGAGGAAATTTGTTCCCCAAAGATAAACATTGGAAAAAGTGTAACAAAGTGGCACAAAACCTAACCATCTTTTTTCTGCAATGATAATTGTTTTCATTGTTAAACACTATTACATTTAGGGTAAGTAAGATTGTTGTGAAATTACCCTGTATATTTAAATAAGTTTAAGACTTTCTTTTCACATGACATTTTTTTTTGTTTCTAGAAAAAAAATGAGTGGAGGATTAGCACCAAGCAAAAGCACAGTTTATGTATCAAATTTGCCCTTTTCATTGACAAACAATGACTTGTACAGAGTAAGTGTACTTTAAAATTAAACATTAGAATTGAATCTATCTGATTGTGTGAATAATCATAGAAGTATATTCTCTGTCTTGTGAAGAATTTACTTTCCTATTTTTATATCTAACCTAAATAACTATATTTTTTCTCTTGTCTTCTCAGATTTTTTCAAAATATGGGAAAGTTGTTAAGTAAGTATAAATATCAAATGTAGCTTATTCTTTAATGTGTCTAATAATACCAATACCCTCAATTTAACAAGATCTTTTCACATGTGTAATTTTTGTAATAGGATACTAAGACAGGTTCTCATTTGTAATGTTACTGCCACTCCTGTATGAACTTACTATAAAAATATTCTATTCATAGGTTGTGCTTTTCTAGGGGGGGGGGAATCTTCAAAAGTACTTATTTTACCATTTCTTGCTATTGTATTTATATTACATTTAGTGTGTTATGTTGTAAAAATATAGTGCCATACTACTCCAGATGTAGGTGGACAGGCAGATATTAGCCAAACGAACAAACAGGCACTCCACTACGCAACAACAAAATTATAACCCATCACAAGAAATCAGACCATGTGTCAGTAACAACAGCCACCCACTCAAACTATCAAACAACCAAAACCAGACCATGACTCAGAAGCACCTACATCAAGTGTTGGCAACCCGCAGCTCCAGAGTCACGTGTGGCTCTTTGGGCCCTCTGCTGCGGTTCCCTATCCTATCACAGCTGGTCCCACCCCTCGGCCTCCCCTCCCTTGCCTGGTCTGAGATGGTAAGGGTGACGGCAGGGGATGGAGAAGCAGCCAAGGCTGATTCTCTGGTACCTCACTCTTGCTGAAGCTTCTTCTGGGCCTTGTTGGTGCTGGGCGTGCCTTGGTCACTTGGGAAGATGTTCAGTCTGCTCTCTACGCAGAGACACTGACTTGATCCGTCCACAACCGAAGCCGGCCTCGCTAACATGAGGGCTGGCAGGGTGGGAATGGGATCCAGGATGGTGGGACATTGGAAAGGGGGACTGGCCCGCAGCATCCAGCCACGGCTTTAAGAAGCTCAGGGCAGCAGGAAAAGGGAGCTGGCCTTGCTGAATCTCACACGGCCACTCCAGGGGTTAGGCTCGGAGAAAGCCAGAGTGCCCTTGCCAAAGTCGCTTACAGTCAGCTGGTTTCCCACCCCTCTCTCGATGTCTCTCTCTTTATGTCTGTGTGTGTCTCTCACGCGCGAATGCTCTCGCATTCTCTGTCTCTGCATCTCCTCTCTCTCTCTCAGAAAGCCGAAGCTGGGCCAAGCCGGCAAGCTCTCCTTGGGGCTCTTCGCTACTCCTTTTATTTCTTCTTTTTGGAAATCCAGGCTGGCTAAGGAATGAGCGCCAGCCGCAGTGGAGACTTCCCTTTAGGCGATCCTCCTCCTCACCCACCTTCTCCTCTTGTGACCCCCTGGCCGACTGTGGCGGAGCTGGGAGGGTGTGCACATGTGGGGAGACCCTCCTTAAGCGGCCGCCCGCGCCTTTGCTGCGGTTTGGCTGAGCCTGGCCGCTCACATGAGTAGGGTCTCCCCGCTCATGCCACCCTCCCAGCCCTGCCACAGCCAGCCAGGGAGTCATGAGAGAAGGAGGGGGAGGAAGAGGAAGAGGGTTACCCAAAGGTTAGCGTCTGCTGCGTCTGGCACTCGTTCCTCAGCCAGCCTGGATTTCCAAAAACAAGAAATAAAAGGAGTAGCGAAGAGCACCAAGGAGAGCTTGCTGGCTTGGCCCAGCTGCTACTTTCCAAGAGAGAAAGATACACAGACACACACAAAGAGAGAGAGACATAGACAGAGAAATACAGAGAGTAGGAGAGAGGGGAAGAGAGGGAGTGGGATACAGTGAAAGATAGAGGGAAAGAGACAGAAATGGGGAGAGAGGGGAAGATAGGGCGGGAGAGATACAGAGGGAGAGAGAGACTGAGATACAGAAAGGGGACAGCAATACAGGGGGAGAGAGGGAAAGAGAGAGAGATACAGGGAGGGAGAGACACAGAGGGAGAGGAGAAGATAGGTAGAGGGGGAGAGAGTTACAGAGGGAGAGAGATGGAGAGAGGGGAAGCTAGGGAAAGGCAGAAAGGGGAGAGAGACAGAAGGAAAGAGAGATGCAGAGAAAAGTGAGAGAGTGGGTGGGAGATAGGGAGAGGGTGATAGAGAGACATAGAGAGATACAGAATAACCTGGAGAATTGGAGTCATAAATTACCCAGAGAATTGGAGTCATAAAGAGGGCTGTGAAAATATTTACAAACCCCTCACATCTTGAAACATAAACTGTTTCAACAGCTACCCAGTTACCAAGTTTGCATTACTATTACTATTAATCTTATCTTTCTTATCTTTCCTATCACCTATCTCTGTAACTTTCTTTACAATCTTTTCTATCACCCATCTCTGTAATTTGATGCCAGGGGTGGGATGTAACCGGTGCAGCTACTGGTTTGGGAACGCGTGTGCGCACTGGAAAAATACACATGTGCCGCTTTCCAGCCCCTAGTCTGGGCTTGCAGCACCTATCAGCTCGAGCTGATAAAGGGCAGGTAAGAATCAGGGCGGGTGGAAGGGCCCAACACCAATTTCTTGCTTCCTGTTCCTCTCCGCAGAACAGAGGCTGCGCATAGCTACCGGTTTGCCCGATCCGGGCAGACCCGGCTAGATCCCACCCCTGCTTGATGCTTGTATCCTTACAATTTATATTGATTGTTTCCTAGTATGACTTGATTGCTTATCTGTACCCTATAACTATAATTAAATGTTCTATCTTATGATTCTTGAATTGAGAGCATATGCACCAACACAAATTCCTTGTGTGTCCAATTACACTTGGCCAATAAAGAATTCTATTCTATTCTATTCTAATTCCTATTCCTATTCCTATTCTACAGAGAGATGGGGGGAGAGAGAAGGTTTTTGTGGCTGGGTAGGCGTGGGTAGGGGGTCATGTGACTGGGTGGGAGTGAGTGACATCGAGTTGGCTATGCCCACCCAGGTTTTGTGGCTCCCAGTATTTTTTTTTTCTGTGGGAAACAGGTCCAAATGGCTCTTTGAGTGTTTAAGGTTGCAGACCCCTGACCTACATAAACAACTGTAATCCTAAACGATCACACAGAGGGTACTTAACTATAGCCCAGCAACAACAGCCAGCCAATCAAACAGTCAATCAAACAGTCCGAAATCAGACCATGATTCAGAAATATCCAAACAAACAACATTCAGACTAATTTGCATCTTTGTTTTTTTATGCCAATTATTTTCAGATGTTTGATGTCATTTTCTATGAGCTTCCAATCAGGTTTCAAGCAAGCACACATCCCAAAATTCTTCACAGCCATGGTTTTCCTTTAAATAACTACAGGCTGCCCATTTCAAGGGTTGTTTCTTGAACCTGCCCTAGCTCTTTCTTTTGTGAGGCCAAATTGAGGTTAGCCATTGTGCAATCCAGGCTATTTAGTATTTTTAAAATTACATACAATGAACCCTGGGACTCCTACTAATGAGACCACCAGTGCAACATATCCTGCTTTACTGGGCAGCATCATTTGTGAGTCATAGTCAGGGCTTGGGGTTTGGAGCTCTCTTTTCTGCTATCTCTTCAAGTGAGGGAATTGTCTGAGGGGGATGCCCCTCCCCCATGGAATTAGCAGGGAGATATGACTGCTTGGGCCTTAGTGCCACAGAGCAAAAACCAACCTAGGAGAAGCTTTGTGTGGCAGTAGTCTGATTCTGAATGGGGTGTCTCTGTGTGTGTGCATGTGTATGCAGCTACTTTTACAATACAGGCAATAAAAACATGTTGGACAAATTTCCCTCCCACCAGACAGAAGTCCCAGGTGTTCAGAACTTGCTCTGCTAACCACTCCCAAATACCATTCCTCCAAGAGTCCATTTAACTGATTACAACATAAATGAAACAAGAAAGAAAATCTTACAGTGAATTTCCACCCTCCCCCATAGTCTTCTGGGGATTGAAAAGAGTCTTAGTCTTTACTTGTCCACCATCAGAGGTGGTATTCGACCGGTTTGCACCGGTTTGGCCGAACCGGTGGGGGCAAAAACTGCCGCTCGAGGGAATCGGTGGAAAAATTATGGCTACCGTTTCGGCTGAACCGATAGCTCAAACCTGCCCCTCCCACGTGCCCGCGCTTTCCCCACCCTTCTGAGCATGCGCGTGCCGATCAGTTCAGAGGACTCTGATTCTCTCAGCTGATTGGCAGCCATTTTTTAGCTACCGGTTCGGTCAAACCGGCATTTTTTAACTCAAAAAAGTGCCGGTTCGACCGAATCGGTAGCTGGAAAACATGCGCAGATGATCGGAGACGCCTCCCCCACCCTCTCCAACGACCTGCGAATGGTTTTTAGCTACTGGTTCGGTCGAACCGGTAGCTAAAAAATGGCTGCCGATCAGCTGAGAGAATAAAAAAATCCTCCTAGCTGATCAGCGCGCGCATGTGCAGAAGGCTGGGGGAGCATGCGCGCGTAGAGGGGAAAAGTGCGCACATTCACAAAATTACCGAACCGGTGACAACCAGAAGAGAAAACCACCGCTGCTTTGAGCCCTCTGTCTCATTTCTCTTTTAACATCAAAACATATTCACAGAGAGTAAAAGGAGGCATTTGTAATGGGAATGTATATGTTAATTTATGTGGTTTTGCAAGTGTATTTCAGCCCAGTTTGAAGTCAGAGATATCCTTAAAATTTATCTTCTTCACCAGTCCCAGCAATAAAGGGGAGTTGCTTTTTAAATAAAATGTCCTTCTATATTGACTGGCCCTCTTTTTAAACTCAAGGAAACATTGGGTTGCTTATGCTTTTAGGAAAATGTGTTTTAAGATTTGTTCCCTGATTTAAAAGTGCCCTTTCTTGCATGCAACATTCTGGATCAGGAAATTGACCTTGAGCCAAATATAGACCTCGGAATAAGCTTTATCTTGTCATGTTCTTAGAAAGAGATCTGTTATGTTTAAAAGCTGAAATTCTTTGTCAAGAAAACTGGATTTTAATGCTACTGACCATCAGAATTCGTTTCATGTCTAGATCAGCTAACCCTAGATTAGAAGGATCACAATATGCCTATAGCTTTTATGTTTTCAGATGCTAGCAGTCATGCAATGACTCTGTAGATAAATGTTCCCTGAATTTAACAAGATCAGGATTAACTTTATCACAAAATAATTGCATTACAAGCCGATATAATCTTCATTGCACTGAACCTTTGGTGGGAAAAAAAAGACTTATTCTAGGGCAGTGGTTCTCAACCTTTCGAATGCCTCGACCCCTTAATACAGTTCCTCATCTTGTGGTGACCCCCAA
>JAOYMU010000283.1:43465916-43477155 GCA_025802295.1 Psammodynastes pulverulentus
GGTTTCAGCATTGTTTCAAGTCTTGTAGATTTAATTAAAATCCAAATTTAATTCAATTTATGGAAGCAAAGTCAACTATTCAAATAGATTCAAGTAGATAGTCCAGCATTTTAAAAGATAATTCTAAAGTCTCTTTTCCTGGATTTTCCTCTTCCTTTTTTTCCTTTAAAGTTAGGGTCTAAATAAAAAGGAATCTTTTCACTCAGCTCCAATCACTGTTCATCTGCAGAGCTCCTGCACATTTCTTTGTTACCTCTGCTGTCCCAGCTTTATGGCAGCCATCATGGCTGCCTCTTCTCATTGAGGAGAGGGAAGAAGCCCTGAGTCTAACAGGAGAGTGGCTGCTGTTCCCGAACTACAGGGCACCCCTTTTTTTTCCACCACCCCTACAGGGTGGTTTTAGCTCCTTTTGGAGTCCTCCAACAGGGAGAACTCAGTGTGGGAACATGGAGACCCGCTCCTCATGTCCAACAGTGCTGCAATGTCATCTGGAAGTCAGCCAGTGGATCCTTGAACTGTTGGCAAAGGGCTGCCATAAAGTGATCATAGTTCCGCAGTTGGGGGCATTGTCATTGTGGAGAGAGACCATCCACTGCTCACTCCAGGGCCATGGTTACTTGTCTTATCCGGGCTTCTACTGTCTCCAGTTCGGCCCCATACTCCTGCATGTAGTTCCAGACTTGCACTAGGAAGAATCTCAATTGCTCAGGGTTTCCTCCATACTTAACACTCAAGGCTGGGACCTTTAGGGCTTGGTGCCTTCGAGGAATGCTCCCTGCAGATGGAATAGCTTCTGCAGCTTGATCTGGGCAACTTAGGAACCCTGAGAAGCTACCTGTGCAAGAGGCTCTTGGGCCTTTTGACTTCCCCTAACCTGTTGTATCAGGAACAGGGTCTGGTTCAGCATGACTTCCTTTGCGCTTCTCTCCAGGGGGAGGTCTTTCCTTTGCCCCATGCCCCTCACCCACCTGAGCCTGATGGGCTTCTTGCTGAAGTCCAGCTCCTCTTGCAATTCTGCCTCACCTCGAGTCTGGTGTGGTTTAGTGGGGGAGCTGGCCGTAGCTCCAATTTCCTCCAGCTCATTCTCGTGGTTGGACATTGAATGCTTGGTCCTCATGGTACACTGCTGTCTCCTGGTTGACCATTAAAGGTTAGCTTGCTTAATGTCAGAGCTGCCTCTGTTCATTTCCTAGGAAAGAAAAATCCTTGGCTCCATAGATTTAGAGAAAAGTACTTTTACTAGGAACAAACTGAAAGCAAATGGTTTCAAGCAAGCTATGAGGGAAAACGTGGGAGCATATCAAACACAGTATACAGCCCAACCCTCTTGTAGCTAGGCAACCACATACCAGAGCCAAACAGATATGGCCTTGGAGATAATAGCAGTTGCCAAGTTGCAATGTAATCTTCCCCCTATTCCCTCCTCCCTGTTCTATGGCAGCAAGCGGCAGACTGGCTGACAGACACTTTATTTCTATGAATCATATGCTTTCCCCCTCTATACCTGTCGTATACGAAGAAATCTATTTAAGGCTCTGGAAAAATCAAATGACAATTGTTATATCTGGAGTACCATTAATACATTTATTTAATTATAATTTATTTTTCAACCATAAAATGGACAAAGTAGAGTCATGGTCTATTCAATAGTAAAGAAAATGATAAAAAGTAACTTTAAAAAATTAAAATTTACCAGTATTAAATACTGATAATAATATCAATATTGCCTGAAATACAAGGAAACAAGCAATGTATCTATATAAACTTTAATTAAGATAATGAGTTGTGCCAACAACTGTTGGTAATTTAGTATTTCAGTAAAATTTGTACAGCTGTATAGAACAATGAAAATCTGGAATTAGTTCATTAGTCTGAGCAATGAAATCTAACTCAAATGTACTGCAACTTAAATTAAATACATTTGCTTTGATTTTTCAAATGTTATCCATGCAAAAATATCTACTTTGATATTTTTATCATGTGTTAGAAACTCAATAGACAGACATGCATTTTGGCAAAAAAAAAAGAAAGAAACAAAACTTGTGAGCTTAGATTATATAAAATATGAGATACATTGCATAAAAGTGAACCAAATCAAAATATATAGATGACTCCCAAAGGCATTAGTTTCTTATGCATGAAGATACTTTAGTTTCTTTAAATAAGTAAATAATTATGAACAGGGCTTTTTTTCTCCGACGAAAGGTGGCGGAACGCACCCCCCGTCGTCGCGCTAAATATTCCGGAAGCTATAGAGTGCGATTGGTGGAGACGGAACACGTGACACGGACTTCAAAAAGGTCCCGGAACGCCGTTGCGCCAAGTTCCGGCAGAAAAAAAGCCCTGATTATGAATAACATTTATGCATCTTCTAACATTCAGTTAGAAAGAAATTGTCCTTTGACCTACTGTTTAAAAAAGTTTCAAACTGTAACAAAAGTAAAACAGTATTATTGATATTTTGCATGAACAGTCTAGAGTTTTCAAATGCAAATATATATAATACAAAGACATACAAATTAAAGAACAAGTGTACTGATACATCTGTTCTTGCTTCACATGGACGGTATCATTATGAGCATCTACAATATCCGTTTTAAAATGTTAATTCTATTTCTAAAGCAGCTAGCAAGGCTCTGCTAATAAAATATAACTTCAAGCTTATAATTCTGGAAGCATAAGACATTTGCACTATTACTTGAGCCAATGATTCAGTATAACTTGAGCAGTTTTTTTCTTTTAATTCATACCAAATTCTCAATACACCATAGTTTTTGAAAGAATTATTCCTTTTTAAAAAATTTAAATACTGCCTAGAAACAGTCAGAACAAAGACATTCTTTATCTTTTGTGGGAACCCTAAATTTGAAAACATTTAAAGGAAACAGAATAATTGAGCTCTATTTTTGAATTGTAATGTATCTATCTCTTGGCATAATTAAATAGGAAAAATTGGGTTAGGACATTACAACTCTTATTTACAACTCTAGGAAGTAAAACCATGTTAATTCATTGGAAAATGCAAATAATTTTCCTCCAGGTTGGCGTTCAAATAGATTTTGTTAACTGCTAATTTGTTTTCTAATTACTGCATATGTTATTTGTTATTTGTCTTGATTTTTAGACACTATTTAAATGCTATATTCATATCAATATTTACGCAATCAGGTAATTACTTTTCAAATTTCCATCATATTTATAATGGGTTAATACAAATAAGGTGTCTGTAATATTAAAATCTAAATCATGTAATTTGGATAGAAGTCAACTTACTCAAATGTGGCAATTACATTTAGATAAAATACTAAAAGTAAATTTGTTTATATGGCTATAAGATCATTTTCAGCAAATTAAACTTCTCTGTGATTGAGATAAATCTCACTTGATTTGCATTATTTAAAACAATAAGTTGAGTTCAATTCCCATTATATAATTAAGGTACTGGAATCCTTTGTTGTTAATACTTATTAATGGATCCAGAAATAAAGTCTTTTACTCCTTAACTTGCATTCTAGCGTTTTCAATCAATTTATTCACTTCAAGTACAAAAGCTGTAAAATGAGTGCAATGCTTTTGCTTTGACTGTATCTTTAAAAACCTGAAAAGTTATAAATGACGGGCCATTCAAAAAAAATGCAGTACACAAAACAGATAGGATAGTAGGGACAGAAGTAGTTGCTTCTACATATACCACATACAATCATTTTTTCAATCTCTATTATGTTTTCACAATTTATTATGAAAGTTAAAGCACCTATGTGTGGTGGTAATTTTATTTTTACTATACAGCTTACATTATTAGATTTAACACTACACTGTAACTTGCCCCATTGGACCGAATCATGCAACTGTTGCAGATCAGCAGAAGTGTTTCATAAGGCATAACATTGAACATGTTAAAAAGTATTCCTCAAACTTTCAAAACTTGAGTTGCTTGATGAAGGAGTTTCTGGGTGTCTCAGTCCTTGAAGTTCCATAGTTAAATCAGGAAGATAATTTACTCGGAAGTGTAATTTATTTGGCTTAGGAAAATGCCTCAAGAAATTGAAGAAAAGAAGAATTTATTTTAGGTTCAGTCCTTTGCACTAAACTGAGGACATGTTCAGGTACATTCAGAATTCCAAAAAGATAAGAATACCAAGGGCAGACAACAATAAACCAAGACAGCTAGGTAATATTCCAGCAGCAGCTCCTGGAAAATCAAACAGGTTTGCATTTTATACAAAATATTGAAGATTAAGCAAGACTACAAGTAAAACAGAGATGTTCTAAAGATTCTTCCCCTTGTATTCTCTTCTAATTATTTGCTAAACCTTGTTCTATTTTAAATACATTACATTCATGTTTCTCCTCATTAAGAGTTATTATTTTGCCTCTGTGTGATTCCAAATTAGACTTTACTCCTGACAACTACACAGACAAGCTCCTTGCAGGTTATTTTTCTTGACAACATTTTTGAGAAGTGGTTTGCCATTGCCATAGGGCTCAGAAGAGTGACTGTCCCAGGATCAATATCAATAATGAACTATCAATATCAAATTGTCAGTTTTGGATTTTCTTTTCCTGAATGATAATATCAGTAGCAGAACATTGCCAAGATTTAAATCTAACCAATATTACACCATTAATACTCTGAAAGATCCTCAGCTCCTCAATAGAATGTGGACCCCTATCAAACTTTTGGGCTCATTATCCAGCATTACATCATCACTTATTTTATAATCTGTTCACGTAGTTTTCTCAGTAAAATAAGTTTATCCCATGTAGTATGAAATGATGCCTTTGTTATTGCCCCTAAAGTGATCATCCATTTCCAATACCTTCTATATTGCTGCCCAATATAGGTGCCTATTTCTTTTAGCTGGAATCACCTTCACACCTGATGGGACTCTGCTGGTGGCTTCACCCCCAGCATTCTTTGTTTGTTCCTTCCAGGAACAGCCCCACAATAAGGAAGAATAGTAAGATTTGGGGAAAGGGACTGTTAGTGAAAAATTGCTAATTTGCTTCTCTCAACCACTAAAATGTATATTTATTAATATATATTTCTAGTTATTCGAATAACTAGAAAACAAAATAATTTTTGTCAGACAATGATTTGAAAATAAATGACTACTGTACATATTTATTTATTTATATTTCATATTTTTGATCAACTATCTCCATCGGGTATAAAAACCACCAGGTAACATATTGATAACACACTTAACATTTTAAACCTTAAACTTAGCTAAATATTAAAATATTTAAACTATAGAAAAAATAACATATTTCATACAGTTTCATTTTTTTATAGACATACCTGGAATTTTTACATGAGCTACTTCTCCGTCTCCCCCTTCACTGTGGACCCGAACTTCAACAATGTACTGACCTTTAACAGGAGCAGGAACTTCTATATAATGGTTACCCGTCTTAAAGAGTGTACCATTAAATTGACCATCTGGTCTATAGAGCACCTTTTAGAGAATAATAAAAAATAGCATGGCAAGGTAAGTTCACAAACATCATCCAACAAATTAATACTCCAGATCATTATAAAAAAATAAAGGCAAAATATTTATAAATGTTGTCTTGAATCAATATGATTTTCCATTTTATATACATTTTTGTAAATAAAAGTGAAAAACTTCCACTCCCTTTTTAAGGCTTAGTGAGAGAACATTAGCAAAATGTATTTAAGTAACCTGTATATTTAAATGTTCTGTTGCTTCTATGGTGTATGGTCCACCAGAGCAAGTAGTAATGGGCAAGGAGACAAACTCTACCAGGAAGTCCAATCATTAATTTCCTTGATATGATCACTGGGAATAGGAAACAATAGTGGTATTACAGACAAACAGTGTTAGACAATTACTGTTATGAGAAGTAAAGAGCAACATTTCCACATTTCATATGAGGAATTATATAAAATGGAAGCAATCATGCCTGTCTTCTTTATGGTTCATTCTTTTTCTGTGCTCTGTAGACCATTGTTCTTTCACAGTATATTCATGAACTGGGATAGATTATTAACAAAGTCAGCAGATGAGTAGGCATGGTAACAGACCAGCCAATGGGAGCTGACTGCCTGGGTGTGGTTTAGCTCTGTGCTTTGCTGAGAAGTGAAACTGAAACTCTCTCTCTACTCTGAAGCTTGCTGTTCTGAATTTAAGCTGTAAACATGTCTGTTCCTGTTACTCCATGTTGGAGAAATCTACAACTGGTATTGAAAACGTTTATCCTTATATAAAGAAGTAAAATGAATCTTCAGTCATCTGTGTCTACTTTTCTGGGGCTGAATTTACCCTGCTAACAAAATTGATATCCACATTTACCACAAGATTCACTTTGCAGTGGTTGGGACACCTATTTAGACAGTGTATTTTATTCCCAATATTTTCCGATGCATTATTAAAGCGCTTTCCTCTTTAATACAGACCTTATTCAAGTCGCCTGGTCAGCTGTTTTCAGATCATTTTAAACACCTCCTTCATAATTCAAATTTTCACTTGACAAGACAAGGATTTTAAGCAGATAACAAGGATGAGTGGAAAACGAGGGGAGAAGGCTTGCTCATTCAATACCACCTCAACTCCTGGGATTGATATTTCAGAACACTGATGGATGTGCGCTCAACCGAGAGAACAAAACATATAATTTATACCACTGTGTTTTCCAGTTAAAGCAAAACAGAGCAATTTTTGCCTGATAATAGATTTTGCTTGAGTGTATACAGGATGGAAAAATTGCCCTTTATCCACAGAATATAGCCCTTGTACAGCAGAAGTAAGTATCCGCATATAGAATGCTGTTCCATTGATACTAAAGTGTTATGTTTCTCTGCCACCGATATAGATACACAAATATTCTTTAAAGATTCCTAGTGTAGCAGATCTTTCAACAAGCGTAGCAATTGGCTGATATTCAGAAACAATTAAGCCAGAATGACTGAATTTGAATGAAATCGGTCAGTAAACAAGTTTAAACAAGAAGCACAATTAGGATGAGTAGCTGTATCGTTATTGCAAAGCTACATTAAAATAATATTTTGCAAGTCTGAAAATATCCCCCCCCCCTTCTTTGCTTTTGCTCCTGAGAAAACTAGGGAGGGTCTCTTTTGGGATAACTTCTTATGTCCCTTTCCCCCCTGAGGGCTTTTACATGATGGTTGATTGGTCTGGGGCTCTTCCTTCTGTTTCTCAGGGTCAAACTTGGTGGACCACCAGATCTTTTTCTGCCGTTAGTTTTCTATGTTTCTATTCCCATATAAGGGACGTGGTGGCCTAGTGGTTAAGACTACCACTGGAAGGTTGGCAGTTCGAGACACAAGTGACTGGGTGAGCTCCCGTTCTTGGCCCAGGTCCTGCCAACCTAGCAGCTGGAAAGCATTCAAATGCAAGTAGATAAATAGGTACCACTTCAGTGGGAAGATAACAGCATCCTGTGCTCCTCAGCAAATAACCACGCGGGCCACATGACCACAGAAATATTTCGGACAATGCTGGATCCCTTGGCTAAGAAATGGAGATGAGCACTACCCCCTAGAGTCAGAAACCACTGAACAGGGGAAATATTTAACTTTATTCTCATATACAATTTCAGTTTCTTGTTGCCCAAACCCTCGTTTGTCTCCACAATCAGTTTCATGGGTTGTTCCTTCTCTAACAAGCCAGGGGTTCAAGTTGGCTTGCTGACAGAAATAGTAAATTATCTGTCTAGACAAAATATTGTGAACTTTTAACTTTTTTTTTCCATGGGAAATCTGTTACCTTTTTTTGATCACCTGGCCTAACAGAAGTTATCAGAAAGCTGGCGTGTTGCTTCTTACCAATAAATCAGAATTACATACAAATTGGGAAAATAGTATTATATATACTAATATATAAAAGAATCTATTATAATTACAATGTGTGTGTTACGGTTGGAAGTTGGAAGGTAAGGATTAGGTATATTTAATTGTATTATTTTTGTTAGCATTGTGTAAAAAGTATATTGACCAGTCAATACACTGTCCACAAAATATGTACGGTTGTGTAGGAAATTAGCACCCACCCTCTCCTAGAAAAATGAAATATTTTAGGAAATATTAAAAAGGCAGAATATTATATTTCCCTGGATGAGAAAAAGAGATGGGCTAATGGGCCATTTGAGGCCTTGGACAATTTATTCTACATAACAAAGATCTACCTCCTTCAGGCAGAGCCGTAATAGGAATTACCCAAAGCCCTCTACCCATCTCACCACATGGCACCTGGGAAGATTACATCACTCTGGGACACCGACAAAGCTTACAAAGTTAACTAAGACCCCGCCCCCTGGGAATCTGACAGCCAATGGGATACATTTCTTGCACAGGAACAGGAAACACTAAGGCGGGGCCCAACAGAGAGTATAAAACTTAGGGACTGTCAGCATTTCTTTCCTTTTTGGACTCTCAGCATCTCTTCCCCTTTTTTTTCCTTCGCCCAAGATCTCCAAGGTGTTTGATCCTATTCATCAAAACCAGGTGGTCCTGCTGTCCACCATTAAACCATCTTTCCAATCAGCATCCGTTTCCAGTGTCTTTCCTTCCCCACTTGGAACTGAACTCAGAAGGATATTAACAGTTGTTAAAGGGAAATTACAAATAAAACATATATATTATGACCTCCTAATTAAGAGAACAGCACGATCCTGTGTCCTACCGCGATGACCTCCCTCCTTCTCTGATACTCTTCATTGGTTCATTGAACGAGCTACATTGGTTTATTGGTTCATTGAAGAAGCCAGCCATTGTTTCATAAGCAACATTTGGAACTGACATGATTCTGAGTCTGGCGTTTTAGAGGCCAGTGTGCAATTCACATCATTTGCAGAAAGATATCAGATTGGACATAATCATAGGTTTTTACAGGATGCCTATAATCCTTTCCCATCAATATTGTTGTACCCCATGGAAACCAACAAGGAGCATTGTAGGGAATGTACTGTTCTGATCTAGGCTTTCCCAAAAGCATGAAGCCAACTCCACAAAACCTCTTTTATTTAGTTTACAGTGAATTCCTCTCCAGCAAAGTCCCGGCCAAGAGATTTCCCAATTACAGACCTTTATCAGGCTTGGAGAGCTGCCAAGCCAATATCTTTTAGATGCCACACCGTAACAGACAATACTCGGCAAGAATGCAGGAACAGATTTTCACCCAAATGAACTAATTGACTCCTGCAAAACACCCCTCCCCTTTCACTCCTCTTTTATTCCCTATGGGAGGGGTCATTCACCATCCACCTGTGATTTTACTCCCAAGTCGACCCTTGTTCCTTAGCTGTTCCTTTCTTCTGGCAGCTCTGAGCATGCACATACTGGGAACAGGCTCCAGCTGTTCTTCTGCCTCACTGATGTCCGACTCCGAAGGCAGCTGATAACTGTCAGACGGCCCCGGCCTCATCTCTGCCTCCGATGCAGAGCCCTCATCAGAGCCTTCCCCAGACTCCAGGACTGGCCCATGTTCCTCCCCAACCTCCTCACTGTCTGAATCGGTCGCCAGCTTTATTGTGACTTTTCCCCCCTTTTGGTAAAATGGGTGGGCATGGCTAGTGTGTGACACATCCAGCCCATGGGCTGCGAGTTTGACACTCCTGCCCTAGAGAATCAGAATAGAGCCTGGAGATCTTCTAGTCCAGCCCCTTGCTCAAGCAGGAGACCCTACACCATTTCAGACAAGTGGCTGTCCAGTCTCTTCGTAAAAACCTCCAGTGATGGAGCATTTACAACTTCTGAAGGCAAGTCCTTCCACTGGTTGATTGTTCTCACTGTTAGGAAGTTTCTACTTAGTTCTAAGTTGCTTCTCTCCTTAATTAATATCCACCGATTGTTTCTTGTCCTGCCCTCTGGCGCTTTGGAAAATAGGTTGACCTCCTGTTCTTTGTGGCAGACCCTCAAACAGGGACGGACTGCTACCAGTTTGCACCAGTTTGGACGAACAGGTTAATTTTTTGGCCAGTTCAGCGAACTAATAGCTCCTATCCCTGGCTGGTCCTGCCCACCCTGCTCCGCCCCTCCCGGGAGTCTCCATGTGGCCTGTTTTGGTTCACAGGTAAGTGCAGGGCCTATGCGGAGGCTTCAGAGAGGGCATAAAATGGGCCTCCGGTGCCTGGGGAGGCCGTTTTTGCCCTCCCGGAGGCTCAAGGAAAGCCTCCGGAGACCGGGCAAGGTGAAAAACAGGCCTCCTGGAAGTTCTGGAATGCCAGAAACAGTTCCGTTTCTGGCCTCCAGGGAGCCTCCGAAGCGTGGGGTGGATTTTTGCTCCCAGAGTGGTGCAGGAGGCTGACTAGGCCGTGCCCACCATGGCCACGCCCACCCAGCAACCAGGCAGAGAACGGGTTGCTAAATTATTTGAAGCCCACCTCTGCCTTCAAATACTGGAATACTGCAACAGTGTCCCTCCTGGTCCTTTTTTTCTCTAGACTAGCCCAACCCAAATCCTGCAACCATCTTCTTATGTTTTAGTCTCCAGGCCTTTAATTGGTTTAATCCATTTAAAATAGAGTTTTATGCTGAATTCTAATGCGTAGCCCTGGGATGAGTAATTCCACATTTCAAATGGAATCCACTTCCCTGCTTCCTCTGACTCTTACTTTAAAACTTTATTTTGCATTTCAATGAGATCAGAGATACGTTTCTTGAACCTGGGATGTTCCCCGGTGGCTGAGGATGGTGGGATTTGCGATCTAGACATCTGGAGGAGACTCACTGGAGGAAAGGCTCCCTATAGCATAGCTGAAAAACTCTGCGTGTTTGCCTTGATAAGATTTGCTGAAGCAGAACCCATGGCTCAGAGAAAAAATATGGTTGGAAAGTAGAGGAAAAATAGAATCCATTAAACAGAAGGGGGAAAAAATGGGAGAACATATATGTGTACATATATGTTTGGGATGGCTGGACGTCATCAAAAGTGACACCGGCCAGAGCATAGAACGACTCAAAGAAGTAGAGCAAGAGTGGAAGAGTTGAAGAGACCTGGCCCATGGAATCTACCAAGAGTCAGACATGACTGAATGGATTACACTGTCATCTTCATCACCATCGTGACTGGGAAGCCAAGAGGAGGAGGAAGTAGCAACACGGTGAGGCCTCGGGTGAGAATAACTCCAGCTCCATTTCAAAGCTGTCCCAGGTCTTCTCAAGATAGGCCCAGCATGGAATGGAATGGAATGGGATGGGATGGGATGGGATGGGATGGGATGGAATAGAATAGAATAGAATAGAATAGAATAGAAT
>JAOYMU010000283.1:43604326-43616496 GCA_025802295.1 Psammodynastes pulverulentus
AGAGAAGCTGCCGTGAGGTAAGTGCACAGAGGAAGTGGGCCGCTGAAAAATTATCAAACGTTTACCGGTCCGCGGCGTTAAAAAGGTTAGGGGGCACTGGTCTAACTGATTAACCTCCCAGCTGATCAGGGCTGCTGGTCCATTGCCACCTCCCAGCTGATCATCGCGGCTCCCAGTCATACAGTCTAGCAGGCCTCCCTGCAGCTCCCTGGAAGCAAGAACGGGGCACATGGGGACTCCTGGAAAGGGCGAGATGGGTGGAGCCAGCCAGAATTTTTCACCTGAACCAGCCAGAACTGCTGAATCCCACCACTGGACTTGCTGAGCTGCCCTCCCAGGTACTGGGGATGGCAAACTGCAGTGCATGTGTTACCCCCACCAGTCACTATGGCTGGAAGGGTTGTGTGGCTTGGGCAAGGTTCTCTAAGCCCCCCCCTTCCCCCGCATAAATCCTATGACTTGCTTCATCATTCATTTGGCCTAGTCATTCTCTCCATTCATCTCAAAGGCTCCCCTCATATACTTTATGGTTTGCTCCATTATTCATTTGGACTGACCATTCTCTCCACTCATCTCTTCTTCCTTCTCCAGCTCTTCCAGTTCTGTTCACTGTTTCCACCAGTGGCTGCTACAACTTCCATGAGTGAAGATGACTCCCGTGGGTCTCTCTTCTCAATCTTCCTTCCTCCTGACACCCAGGGACCAATTGCATCTTAGTGGGTTGCCACAGCTTTCCACTTCTCTTGTCCACTCAGAGAGATCTAGCCCCAGAGGTAGCCTGGATGAAGCCACCCCTCCCAACATTCAATCTCCTCCTGGTCACTCCCTTGAGCCAACATCGTGTGCATGGTCCCCATGGTAGAGGTAATGTCCTTTCTGGGTTAACCACACTTGCAGATTCCACCTAATGTCAGACCTGCCCCAATCTGATCCCTTAGGGAAGGAAAACTCCACTTAGTTGAAGAAAAAGGACTTTTACTAAGAAATGCTAGTTGCAATAAAGCTAGGCGGCATCTAAAGTTCCTGTGCAACAATACAGAATTATATCCCTTGGTTTCCCATCTCTCCCCCCCATGACCAGTTCATCTTTAGTCAATCTGACATTGCTGAGATATTCTGAGAAATGCTAAGGTGTTGACGCTGGTGAAATTCTACTCTCTGGGCAAACAGCCTTGAAGATGCCTGACAAGAACCAGATTCCAAAATGCTGTGCTCTTCTTCAACTGTTTCCCCCTCCCAAATTCCCACCCTAGATTTATTGCCCATTAGTTTCCTCTCCCTTCCCCAGTGTTTTGATGTCAGGATGTCAGCAAGGCACCAAGCTGAAGATGATACACCTCACACTTAGCCTGCTTGGTTCCTTTAGATAATTTATTTCCAATTTAGTCTTACCATCTGGCAATAAAAAATTATGATGTAACAACAAAAATAAATTACTGTTTGAAAAATAACTAAGAAACAATTCAATATCCTTCTAAATCAGAGAACATAATGCAGTATAACAATGAAATAATTCCATGAAGTAAACAATATAATTGCTAAAAATACACACATTATTTCCTGTTTGATTGGTAACTGCGATTTGATTTTAGAATGGATTACAAGCTATATTTCAGTGTAATCTTAAAAAAACAGAAGAATTTCAGTTCCCAAATTATAATAGATCTAATTTTAAAAATCAAGAGGTTCAATTTCTAATTAATCAGAATTATAATTCATTGGAATTAAAGGATCATTTTATTAGTTCATCAACTTTCAAAATGTGGCCAAATGTATGCTCCTAGTAGTTATTTAGTTAAACTAATGGTAACTAAAAGCAATATTCTCATGTTTCAGAAAATTGTGTTCAAAACAAATAACCAAAGAATCATTGTGTATTAACCTGTCCAAGTGCCACTTCTGAGAGCAGATGTAATTATATTAGGATAAAATAGACATATATGTTATGTATATAAATTTTTAATGTTTTGGGCAAAAATGCTGCTGCTGTTCCTGTCCTCTGGAACATTTTGCCCCTGATGTGAGGTTGTCCCCAACCCTCCTATCTTTTTGTAAGGGCTTGAAGACATGGTTGTGCCAGTTGGCTTGGGGCTCCAATGGGGGATCAGTGAAATAGAGGTGGTTGATTGAGTAATAACAGATCTCACCTCCCTCCTCATTCCGCCCCCATCATCCCCATGTGGTTTTGGTTTTAATGTTTGTTTTTAACTTTTTAATATTTTAGATTTTATGTAACTGTAAGCTGACCACAGTTACCCTTACGGTAAAAACATTATTAAATTTGATCAGTCTTTAAGAAATCATTCAATTCGGTATGAGAAAAAAGCAAAAGCAGCTGGGATCCTGCCATAATATGCAGTAATGACTTAATCAAAGTAAAAGAAAATGTATGAATCTATTTTTCATTGTTTCTAAAGTTTTTCTTTAGAAACTTTAGAAAACAACCAGTGTTCTCCCAGACCTTGAGAACAGGGTGATTGCAATGATTTGCTTTGTTTCAGTATGATGTGCTCTGCTTTGCTTTTGTTATGGTATTTTTGCTCTTCTGGTCATTTGTATTCTTTGTATGAAAGGTTTTTTAAAAGATTGCAAATCACCCAGAGTCATTTAGTCAGGCAGCCTGTACTTTAAATTATTATTTTTTAAATAATGAAAATAAGCAATATGTTACATTACTTGCTCTACCAGGATAAAACTACAATTCAAGAAATGAAATGTTATGATACATGGTCTCAGGGACATATGATTGAAAAGTGGCTTAGTTTCTTCATTCTTTCTCTAGAGCACCACTTGGGAAAATCAGTAAAAGTAGATGCCACCTGCAGAAGTGGACTGGTTTCTTTTTATAGAAGTGCAGAATATAAAATGAACCTTAACATTCTTTTTTAAATATTTTGACTATTTTTCTTTTAGTATATCTAGTTTACTATCTTCTTAAATCATGTTCTCTATTAACAAGCCCTGCATTGTCTGATATCAAAATAAGTCTCATATAGCTTTAATTTTTTTCCTTTGTCTTTAAAATTGTTTATTGTTAAAACTATTTTGTTTCAACTGCTGTTTAATTACATGTAAATTACTTCGAGAATTATTGGGGCTCACAAGCAGTAATTGTATTATGTTTACAGTTTAAATTGCAAAACTTTGTCCATTGAATATACTATTGCCTGTTAAATTGAAAGCAAGATTAGTAATTTTAATGTTTTTTTAAAGATATAAAATCATTCGCCGAATTATCCAATCTTACTATGAGAAAAGAAGAGCTCAACTTACCTCGTACGTGAACTGTGATTCCATGTATCATATCACGAACTTTTAAATATTGGAATAGAAAAAGAAAACATTATTTTTCAGGGTTTTCAGTGAGTCCCCCAACCCATGAGCAGCTACTATTAAGTGTCAATAACTACTACTATAAGACATACCAAAGATTATTACTTTACAGAGAAATCACTTTAATATTATTTTATTGCCAGGGATGCACCAAATTGTACTTGATCTGGGTTGTACCAGACATTTGAAACAAATCTGGGGTTCAGTGAAAAGAGAAAAGCAAAAAGCAAAAAAAATTGCTCACACACACACACACACACCAGAACAGTTGATATCCTGCATATTAAATAGTAACTTTAATCAGAATAGATTTTACAGTAGTGTATTTTACCACATTGTTTACTGATAAAGGAAATTTAATCAAAATTTATTCTTGATTTGATAGCAATAGGTCAGTAGTGACACGATTACTAATACACATTCAACTTTGCTAGTTTGGCATATCTTAAATAGTACTTCCTGTATCAAAAGATGTTTACCCATATTTTGAGTATTTATATTTCATTTGAGACATGTTTCTTCCTTAAACTTGAAGATCTAGTTGAGCCAAAGTTAAATGTTTCAGGTAAAAAATCTAAAATGTATTTAATTGTTTTTTTATTAAAGTCATAGGCATCAAAATATTTAATACTGGCTAAATCACATCTTTGAGAAGATAGAATGTTGATTCTTCCTTGCTATACATAATCAAACACACACACACACACACCTTTCTAAAAGTTGTATTTAAATGCCAAAGCTTCCATGGACATCAGAGGCAAAGATTCAGCCATAAGTGATCATATGCCTCAAAAAATATGAAATATCCCTAAGCAGATATCCTGTTTGGTTGTTTGCTGCTTCTAAGGTTGTTTTTTGAAGTTGTTAAAAAGGCTAATTTCACGTTTGGGGTCTGAATGCTACAAATTCTTAAAGTCTGGTTTCCCAGGACAAGTTTCTTAATAATAGTTGAACAATAATTGATTGGATATTTCTCCAACCCATAAATCATGGCTTGCAAACAACAATGGCTATTTCATTAAATACACACAGCCAAAATCAATAACTATATTATGGCTTAGCTTGATGCATGATCAGCATTGTCATTTATAATACTTATATCATCACTACCAGCACAAATTTGTTAAAGTTTGAACCTCAGATGCCTTGGAAATCTATGCTTGCATCAATCTACAGAACAGCAAAGGTGAATAATTTGTAAGTGCTACATTACTCACCATTACTTCCAATAGCAGTTGAGTATTTCAGGCCTATTTTTAATAAAAGAAGAGTAAAGGGTTTTTTAAATAAGCAGTTGCATTTTGTTTATAAAAATAAAAGCAGTCTCCTGACTATTTTTAAAACTTGGTAGGAATAGTTCAGGAAATGGAACAAAAAGGAAACAAGAGGAAGAGAAAGGCTTTTTAAGTGACTTGTTTTAAAAAATCAAGTCAATTAAAATGTTTTAATACATAAATAATTAATGAAAACGATAAAACTGCTAGTTAAGTCTCGAGACTGAATGATTCATGAATTCCAATATGAGATGTAGTATTCAAATTCAAATTTTGTTCCTACAAATCCTGTCTGGAGAACAAAATGCTGAGCATGTTCAACTAAAACAAAATATATAGTGGGAGGAAGTATATATCATATAAGGAGAGATTACAAATAATTAATGTGTTGGTTTCTAGTAGTTGAATTTGATTCTTAACTACCACGTTTCCTGAAAATAAGACCTGGTCTTATTTTCTTTTGAGCTCTGAAATAAGCGCTAGGGCTTGTTTTCGGGGTATGTCTTAAAAAAATTTTGACCTACCCTTCAGGCAGCCACTGTCCACGAAAAGCTGGAAACAGTGCTTCAAGCTCTGGCCTCTGCTGCTACAAAAGGCATTGCTGGCACTCGCTGAGCATGCTTGAGACAAGCAAATAGGCGCAGTTGGAGCCACAGCTGCAGCTTTTTCCTGATTTAGTTTTACCCTCAGTCAGGAGCGGGGTGGTTTGTGGTGAAATGATGGGTGAATTAGCTTGTGAGGTATTCCTAAAATCTCAGTAGGAGGGGAAGGTTGCTTGGGTTGAGAAAGTGGGGTTAATATGCGAGGTGTTGGTACAGGTCAAGCTTGGAATTTCACCTTCCTGCCTTTTGCAAACTTTTGGCTATACAAAAGAAAAGTAGATGCAGCAGAGACCCTGGCTTGTTTCTCTCCCCCAAACTCCACCAGAAATGGATCTTCGCAAGGCTTGCTACACTGGTGCAGCCGCTCATGGCAGGACACCGCAAGGCTTGTTGTGCCATTGTCGGCTTCACAAAGATCCATTTCTGGAGGAGTTTGGGGGAGAGAAACAAGCCAGGATCTCTGCTGCATCTGCTTTCCTTTTGTGCAGCATTCATTTTGAAATTGTATGTGTCCCTGTTCATCTTGCAGTTTATTTATCACCTTTTTCTCTTTCTTTTTTCAGTTTATACGCCAGCCATCTTCCTGGTTTATTTGTTTTGCCCTTTTGATTTGTTGGGCTTTTTCTTCTGAGATTATTAAGTTCAATTTATGTTTAATTGTCTCCATTTTTCTTTTAAGTGCTTTCTTTTATGGGTCTCTTTGGAGTTCTAACTCCAATTTCTTATATTCCTCTTTTAACATCATACCCTTTGCTTTTTTTCTTTATTCTTTTTAGCCGTATAGGTTATAGCTAACCCTCTGAAGTATGCTTTAGCTGTATCCCATATGTTCTGGAGTGACGTATCTTATCTTTTATTTTCTTTAAAGAAAAAATCCATTTCCTTTGCTGCAGGTTCTGTAAATCCTTTCTCTTTTAATGTGGATTGGTTCAATGTCCACCTAAAATTATTCTTTTCCAAGTCAACTTTACTGGATTATGATCAGCCCAAATGCTAGGTTCTATTTCCACTTCAAGTATGTTGGTTCATATCAATTCAAATCATATCATATCAATTCTAGACCATGATTTCTGTCTGTTTGAATAGAATGCGTACTGAGTCTTTTTTTGATTTATTTCTCTTCAAACATCCTGTATACAAATTTCTTCTGTCATTTTGAAAAACATCTTAGATAATCTCTTTCTTCCTTTTTTCCCTATTTTAGTGCTTTTATAATCTAGTTTTCCATTCACAATTGCACTGAAGTCTTCTACGAGACAACTATTTTGATATTCCATTTCCAATATTTTCTTGTGTAATGCTTGGTAAAAAAAATTGATTGTTATTTGGTGCATATATTGCTATTATCAATGTATTTTTTTGGTTGATCATTGTTTCTACCATCAAGATTCTTCCTTCTTTGTCTGAGTAGACCTGTTTCGGGTCCATTGATTCTTTAATATATAAGTCTACTCCTCTTTTTTTGTGTGTTCTGACGTAAAATATAGTTTCCTAAATTTTGGACATTCTAGGGGTTTATAGTGTTGTTTCTTTATATATATTTCTTGCAGGAAAATTATTTCTGTTTCCAATTTTTGTAATTGTATAAAGATCTTCATGAGGCTTGTTGTACTGGTGCAGTCACTCATGACAGGATGCCTCAAGGTTTGTTGTACTATTGTGCATGTGAGCGGCAACAACGGCATGATGAGCCTCATGTAGAACCATTTCTGGCAGAGTTTCGGGGAGAGAAACAATCCAGGGTCTCTGCTGCATCTGCTTTCTTTGTATGCAGCCACAAATTTGCAAAAGGCAGGAAGGTGAAATGCCAAACTTGACCCGTATCAGCACTTTGCATATTAACCCTACTTTTTCAGCCTACTACCCAAGCAACCCTCCCCTCCTGCTGAGGCTTTAGGAATACCTCGCAAGTGAATTCACCACCATTTCGCCATGAATAGGGTTCCCCAAGGAAAGGAGGATCAGCAGGAAAATCCCCCCTCCCATTTTCCGGCTGATCGTCCTTTCCTTGGGCTGAAGATGTGGAGGGAGCATTTTTTGGATGTGTGTCTATGCAGGTTTGGCAGGCAGATGAGCAGAGGTGGGGGTTATCTGGTTTAGGTAAGTATGGTGGAGCAGGCAGGCAGAAGTGCAGACTCTCGTCAGATCTTGTTGGCAGCTTCGTTCATCACAGTTTGATGTTTCTTGAGATGCGGGAGAGGGAGAAAGGTCAGAAGCGGGCAGGGTGAGGAACACTCTTTCAGAAAATGGTCTGTGGGTGGGGATTTTCCTGCCAATCCTCCTTTCCTTGGGAGCTCCGCACAGATGCACTTTTCAAAGATACTTCCTCTGTGACATTGGAGCCTCCAGCCTTGCAATCATGTACAGGGAAGGCAGAGGTTTGCTTCGAAGCTGCGGAAGAGCATTGCACTGGGAAGCCTCCATGGGTAAATTGAGTTGCGCATCTTGCTCCAGTGAGAGGTGTGCAGGCCAGGGGCTTTCCAGCCAGGGAAGACGGGGTTTTAGAGTGCAAAGTAGGAAGGGGCAATTCCTACTCCCTCCTCTGTCCTGATGCAGGGCCACCACAGATCTTGCACAAGGCAATGTGACCACTGGTGAAGGGGGCCCTGGCAGGCTGGCTGTTGGGGAGGTGCTCTGGAGGTTGTAGATCTGGGCTGAGTTGCCCCATCCCAGGCAGGAGCAGCCCAGCAGGGCTACTGAGAGCAGTGCAGCCAGGAGGGTAAAGAGCCCCCACGAGGCCAGCAGAGCAGTTGCAGCAGACCCAGCAGCCAGGCAGAGGCAGGAGGGGAGCCAATTCCAATATGCCACATGGCCCTCTGTTTCGTTGTAGCAACATCCTGAGTAAGACCCAAGCTCCAGGCCTGGCAGAGGGCAAACCGTGGTCGCTGCCTGCTCTAGAGCCACAAGGTGAACTACAGAAGAGAGGGGCTCTTGACTGCGAGGTTGCCTGGTGCTGTGGGCAGGGCCAAGGCTGGCAAGAGTGCACCGGGAACACCTCCAGGTGCCAGAGAGACAGAATGAGAGGCAGCTCCCAGCCCTCACTGGCTCAGCTGATCCACAGGGCCATGATTAAAAGGCCAAGCCTCCATGAGGTGACCAGGGAAGGGAAGGGTTGCCTCCTGTACTGGCCACTCTCATCTCCTTCACTAGGGCTTATTTTGGGGGTAGAGTTTATATTAGGCGAGGCATGAAAATTGGGCTAGGGCTTGTTTTCGGGGTAGGTCATATTTTCAGGAAAACACGGTATATTTAACTACTTATTAAAACATCAAGGCTGAATTCATTCTCTTTCTCTAACTTTATTTGAACAATTCTGTAAGGGAGATTAAGCTGAATGCTGTTGAATCTAATGGATTCATTCATGTGATAATATTCAAAACATTGTGATACAGGATTATAGCCTTTCTTTTAAATTCAATAAATAAATAAATAAATTTACCTGAAAGTAAATCACAAGGATGATTTCAGCCTTGTCAAAATAAGTTAACATAATAGTTATTATTGGTAAAATTTAGAATATATCTTACCTTCCAGATAAAAAAATGAAAAAAATGCAACAAAATAATTGGTTGAAGCTCTCAACTTCATGTTCACAGGAATGTTGATTTACAAGAATGTCTGAACTTCAAATAATGGAATCCAGCTGTATATAAAGACAAAAAGATTTTGTCTTTTTAAATGATTTTGTTTCTGAGCATCTCCTGGCACTATCTCAAAATCTGTGGCATACCTGATTTAGTATCCATAAAATAGATGCCATACTGTTTATGAATTAAGATCTGAGTGACATATACTTATTAATTTTAGTATTATTTACAACTTAAGATAATCAGAAAACTGTCAATATTAACTGTTAGCAATATTATTTTAGGTATAAATTTCAAATTCCAGAGATTAAGAATGAACTCCACATTAGTTTTAATATTGGAGTTTTGTTAACACTGAAATTCAGAAAGAAATTGTAATAGGGTATTGAAGGAACATATGCTATTGTGTGATTAATATATGCATTTGTAAGATTAGATTTTTACAACAAGAGTACAGAAAGGAAAGAAGACTGTAGTGGGTAGGGGGAAATGAGTCTTCAAAATTTAACTAAAACTGAAAAGAAAGCATCTTCCACACTGTCATCTGCAGCATCCAGTACATCAAACCAAAGATCAATAGATACAATGTTACAACAGGAAAAAATGAATAATTACCAAAAACAAATACAATTGACATTGCAGTCCATTCAAGAAGCTATTACCTTGCAGAAAGAGGAAGCAAGGAAAAATCACAATGAGGTGAAAGGAGACATGGAAGAGATAAAGGAACAGATCCAAATAGGGATGAGAGAATGGGAAATTTTCAGCAAATAACAAAAAATGAACAGAAAATTCAGAAAATAGAGGATAAAGCGGAAGTGAGAAAAAATGGAGACAAATCGAAAGCTGACACAAGCAAATAAGGACCTCAAAGAGATTATTATAACCCTCAAAATGGAAAAGGCAGCCTACTACTTAAGATTTTAAAATATAGAGGATTTTAAAATAAAGAAGAGAATCTCCTAGAAGTGATGACAGAATTATTGGCAAACACCCTAGATATAGGAAAGCAAAAGACAGAGGGGAAGCTAGATGAAATATTTAGAATGAACACAAGCTATGCTAGGAGACATAAAGTCTCAAAGGAAGTACATGTGAGATTTGTTAAAAAAATCAACAAGAGATGAAATACTAAAAAGGATAAGAGATGAAGCATGCAGTATAGAGGGAAAGAAGTTGTGGTGCTGAAGCAGAGCCCTGAGAGGGTTAGAGATTTATGAAAACAATACCAGTTTCTGACTGTTAAACTGATTAAAAGGGAAGTAACTTTTAGATGGTTGGTGCCAGAGGAATACTAGTGAATTGGGAAGGTAAGAGATACTGACTGGACTCTTTAGATAAGGCATTAGAATTCTATGGTAACTATATTGTTTCAAATAAGGGAGAAGAAATAAGAGAAGAATCCAAAGACCAGAAACAAGAGGAACAAGAGGAATGTATAACAAGCAGATGAAGAGGCAGAGAGAGCAATACAAAAAGGAATGAGAGCAAAAGATCAGAGACAAACTAGAACAACTAGGAGAATAAGACCTATGTACAAATAAATGAGATGAAGGGGGTAAACGAAATGTTATCAATAAACATAAATGGACTGAATTCCCCCATAAAAAGGAAAAAAAATTCACACAATTACAAAAATTAAAAGCAGATATAATCTGTCTACAAGAGACTCACATAAAAAAGCAACATAGCAAACTATTGGAGTGCCCCAAAATTGGGAAATTATATTTCGCATCAGCACAACAAAAGAAGAGAGAGGTAGCTCTGTACATCAAAGATACAATAAATTCTTTTTTTTTCCTGTGTGCTTTTCCTCATTCCTCTTTTTTTAAATTAATTTTTTTATTTTATTAAATACAAACAATCCATCTTACATTTAAACAGTGTGTCGTCTGGGTACAAATATCTTGTACAATAACAACACAATTAATACATATTTATTACTGTAATATTAATACTCTATTATTTAATTGCTGCTATACATACCTTTAATTATTATAACAATTAGCATGTTCATTTCTCATTTCCATGTTTATTTCTAATTACTGTATTTGTTTTCCAACCAATGATAAAATAATTCCCATATCTTATAATATTTAGTTTGTTCCTTTTCTTTAATTGCAAGTGTTAATCTATTCATTTCTGCATATTCTAATATTTTTCCAATCACATCCTCGTCTATCGGAATCTTATCACTTTTCTGGTTTTGTGTAAATACAATTCTCGCTGCAGTTAATAAATGAATAATTAGATATACATTTTCTTTACTATATGTTCTCGATATAATCCCCAACAAAAATATTTCAGATTTTAAATTAATATGTTGCTATATCATCTTTTCCAATCATATATGTATTTTTATCCAATATCTTTTAGCTTCTATGCAAGTCCACCACGTATGATAATATGTTCCAGATGTCTGGTGACATTTCCAACATTTAGCTGATTTATCTTTAAACATTCTTGCCAAACTTGCTGGTGCAAAATGCCATCTATAAAACATCTTATACAGATTTTCTTTATATGCAGTTGACATTGTTAACTTATAATTTTTATCCCACAATTCCTGCCATTTATCTAGTTCTATATTGTAGCCCCCCAAAATTGCCCATGCTATCATTGTCTCTTTCACTTGTTCATCTTCCATTTTAATACCCAGGAAATAACTATAGAATTTTTAATCAATTTTTCTTCTGTCCCTGTCAGTATTTTATCCAATTCTGTCAATTTTTTGTAAAACCATCTAATTTAGCATCTTTTTCATATCTAGACTGTATTTGCACATCTATCCCTTGTTCATTTAATTCTTGTTTTGTTTTGAGCTCACCCTTTTCATTCAATATGTCTTTATATCTGACAATATTTCCCAAGTTAATAATATTTGGATGTATAAGTGCTTCCATTGTCGAAAGCCAGACTGGTATCTTCAAATAATGTTGCTTCCTGATTTTCTCCCAAATTAACAGTAATGCATTTCTTATATAGTGCCTTTGAAAGTAACCATGTATCTTGCTTTCCCCATACCATAAGAAGGCATGTCAACCCAATAGTAAATCGTGTTCCTCCAAGGTCAATAATCTTATATTTACCAGTACAACCCATTCTTTCAACTATGTAAGCACTGTGCTTGATAATATAGTTCCCAATTAGGTAATCCAAACCCTCCTCTAGTATCCTGCAACATTTTAGGTTAATTCTTGCTTTTCTCCCTTGCTATATATACTTTAATATTATTTTATTAAGGTCATCAAAGTATTTTTTTTCTCCAATTTTATCAGAATTGTTTGAAGTAGATACAATAATCTCGGTATTATATTCATTTTAATTGTTGCTATTCTCCCTGTTAATGATAATTGCTGATTTTTCCATTTTTC
>JAOYMU010000283.1:43813615-43826126 GCA_025802295.1 Psammodynastes pulverulentus
AAAGTGAAAGTGAAACTATTTCTGCTTGCTCCACGGAGGCAAATTGCTGGGAGGCAGAAGCTGAGGTAAGATTTTTTCTCTCGTTTTCCTCCCCTAAAAGTTAGGTGCATCTTATACTCCGGTGCGTCTTATAGTCAGAAAAATACGGTAACTTCAGCAGTACAGGTCAATTGGAAAAATCAGTGAGACAACTGTAAGGTTAATGTCCTACTATGGCTAATATTTCCTGTACATCCTACCATTAACTTCATATATACTTATATCCTAAGCTTTTGTAATAATTTCATGTGGCTATGTGCTACCATTTCATATTTTTTTTTGCCTTTACATGTCTACAGACTTCTCAGAAACTATGCTTAATGTCTTCTCTAGAAGGGTTCTTATCAACAAACAAATCAGACCAACTCAGGAAGATGCTGGTAGCATAGCAAATGTAAATGTGCGAAGTTGTTCTTTTCTCTAGCGTCCACTGTCAAACCATTGATAACTGAAGATTAAGAAGCATTCCCAGGCTGAAAAAAATGCTTTTTCTCAGACAGTGCAATCCTGCACAAAACTGGCTGAATCTCATCCAGTTTATAAATAGTATTTCTGTGCTGAGTTTATTTTCTGTTTGCTGTCTCATCCAGACCATTGACTAACTTAGATAATTATTGTAATTGAAAGGTCAACTGTTTTCTTGGAATTGGATCATTCATTTCCAATCACCAAAATCCACATTACTGCATGTGCAGCACATAAATTAAATAAATAAAATGGGGGGGGGGGGGAGAAATGCAGTGCATCCGCATGCTGATTATATTCCATCAACACTACAGTTAATCTCCATCAGTGATTCCTTACAGAAATTGAGTAGCTTGGGAAATGGGTCAGAACACTGTGGCACACTATATGTTATTGGATTTTATATTTCAAGGCATTTTTGTATACCACTACCATAAAAAACTACTTTTGGTATTTCACACAAAAAAAATACATTATAAAATAACTCTGTATAACTTCATTTTGTTCTTTCTGGTCTTTCAACAGCTGATGAATTTGCTTTCTACTTTTAGTTAAATATTTAGAACTTTTAAATTTATTCCAGTTATCAGCTGACAAATTTGTTCCAATCTCTAAATAAACTGTTTACATTTCTCATTCCAAAACTTTTTCTGTTTTCATACCTCTTCAGTTTCATATTGTCTTTTCACAGATGAATATATAGAAAAATAAAACAATTTGTAATAATAATTATAATAAATAATAAATTTGTTGTGTCCATTTGTTCTTTACATCTTACCACACCGAGTCTAGAATCCTACACAATTCTTCCTATATTGTTGCATATCTTTTCCATCTGCCTTTTGGTTTTGGGTTCCAAATTTGATTTATTGTTCAATGTCACAATATGTTCATATTGTGAAGATGGCTTTGATTCCTTTCATTCATACTCAAACAATTCCCTTTTCTTATTTCACACTCCTTCCTCCTTTACTCATTTTAACCTTATGTCTCTCCAATTATATTTCATTACCTTCCACCACCAATATTTCATTGTGGAACTAAACTTTAGTAAAGGTTCCTTCCTGCCAAATGCATAGCTATCATCCAAGCCCTGCTCTTCTAGGATATCTCCTCCATACTTTCCATTGATTCCTCCTATTCTAATTTCTAATTGTCTTGGTGTTCTAATTATCTGTGATTACATCCTCAGTCATTATTTTTCTTCATTGTTGTCTCTTCAAATATTGCCCTTGGCCCACTACAAATTTTATTTATCTACATAAGTGCAATTTAATCACATCTAATGGCTTTAATCTCACATTTAAATTAGTGGCATGAGTTCTACTTCTTTCTTATCCTCCTCCCTCTCCTATTTAATTTCATACAGTATTTCCAGTGAATATATCTAAAACTCACAAGATCAAAATATTTATGCTCTTTCCATAGCATTCACTTTCTCCTCCTTTATGATGTTACTATTTATCTTTTTAGACTATAACTTACCTTCAGTTAATGAACCTTCTTACAAAGTATTATAAAAATTACTCCAAACAAAAGCTTCAGACCGCAATAAGTTCAGCATTTTCCGTCTGATTTTTTGTTCTTTTCGTGTTGATTAGTTAATATGCTATTAATATTATTAAATTTTCTTCACTATGTAGCACACACTTTCTCTTACTGTATCTTATGAAGGAGACAATGTCAAACTACTTCTGAAAAACTTTGCTAAGAAAACTGCAGGGATTTGTCCAAATAGCTTCTGAAAATCAGAAATGATTGAATGGAAGTAAAAAAGTTACACACAAATACACACTTTTACTTTAACCCCCCCAAAAGTTGTGTGTCTATATAAAAGATAATTAATATTCACACACAGCTATCTACAAAATCTTAATGTAATTCGGTATTTTCTTTTACATGTCTGAAGTCTGTCAATTTATCCAAAATTATATACTAGTTTTGAGTTATAGAGACCGAAAAAAATGTTTCTTAAGTCACATTCCTTGGGAGCATTCACCAAGCAACTTGAAATTGTTCTGCAAGCAGATACCAGAGAGAAGGAAGTTCCCAATACTTGGAGTCCACTGTTTGTGTTTGCATATCTTTGTTTTACATGTACTGACTATATTTTATATTCAATAAACAGTTGTGTGAGAACAAAAAATGCCAGACAATTCCATTATTCATCAGCCTGACGAGATGCAATATATCTGGGAAGGATAGTAAGGAAACGCAAGTCATGACATTTTAATGGAAATATGAGTGTTTGATGTTTCCATTGTAGTATCATGGCATACATTTTGTCAATTTGACATCATGGTAGTTAGATAGGATGCCAATGAAAGCAACTTGAACAAGTTATTATTTTGTGGCCTAGAGAAACATAGTTATGAAAAACAGGCAACAGGAAGATGGAAAGTATTGATTATACAGGGATAAGCACAATCCCATCAGTTATAAGGAGTTTTCACATCTGCCAATGTTCTCATGGTGAGTAGAGTAACTGGAACTCTTGGCATACACCGCTTTTAGATCTTCCTATCATTATTCTTCATTTTATTATGCTCACTACCTTAATGAAACCTATGGACATGGAAGAAGAGACAAATGAATATTATGCTCCCCTTCAACTTATCATTAATCATTATTCACACAATTCATAGATATTTTCTTTGAAATCCAAATCCAAATGAAAGCTATGGGATTGAATTTATTACTTTTACCAGCAAAACAAGTACAGATAGTCCTCATTTAGCGATCTCAGTTGGGATAAATGAAACCACTTTTGATCTTTGCTTTACAGACCTATGAAGGTCATAAATGCAAAGATTGGTTGTAAATTTCTTTTCCATCACTGTGAATCATCAACGAGGCAGTCACTAAATGAAGATTATCTATACTATACCCATGAATGTAAAGAAATGTTGACAAATTCTCTTCATATCTCTCTGAGATGGCGCAGTAGGTAGAGGCTACTTCAGCTGACTGCTAGCTGTAGTTCAGTGGTTCAAATCTCACCGGCTCAAGGTTGACTCAGCCTTCCATCCTTCTGAGGTGGGTAAAATGAGGACCCAGATTGTTGGGGGCAATTTGCTGACTCTGTAAACTGCTTAGAGAGGGCTGTAAACCTAATAAATTATTATTAAAACTTCATTTTTCCATCTTCTTTGTAGTTTTTCCATTTTTTTCAAAGAAACAATCACAAGAATTCCATGTTTGGAATTCTATGATCTGAAGCTCAAGAACAACTAGGTGACCTATTTGAACTTCATTATCTGAAATTAACTGAAAGAGAAGATAGTTCTAATATACATAATTATAAAATTATTTGTGACCAATTGAAAAATATCTTTTTTAAAATACATATACAAATAATGAAGTGATACATAAGACAGAGGGAGTGTAAGTCAAGGCACAGCAGAGTTTTAAGTATTCATAAAGTAAATCGCTACCAACAAAGCAGGGACACATGAAAATCTGTGCTAGCTGTGAATTTCCCCCAAAAATAATACATTGAAAATAGTCAGGAACTCAAAGTACTGAAGTATCAGATACTGCATTTTACATGTGACATTCAGTATGTACATCCACACCAAAATAACTGCATCATACTTTATATTAGTCATTTTCTCAGTACTTTTTGTTGAATAGTCTGTGTATTTTTGGTTTGGAAATCTTTCAGAATAGTAATGCTGAATGTTGCTATAATGGAAAAATGCTTCTAAGATTTCTCTTTTTGCAAGATCAGTGGGTTATTATAAATATCTGATTTATGTAAATGTCAACTAGGGACATTATTAAAAAGTAGGAAAATAATTATTCAGCTTTGGGACTGAAATAACTTTAGCTCAAATTCAGTTGCCTAGAATTTCACTTATGATTTCTATCACAATTGCAAAGTTATGAATGCTAATGCAACTCCTAAATCGTCTGATAATGATTAAATACAGAATTTAAACCCAGAATGTCTCAGAGCTTCTGGATTTGCTGGGTACAAAGGAACTTCATTTGGAAATAAATAAAGAAGTTAAAAGGGAGCAGTGTTGTTACACTGCTGGAAGAAAAGAGACTACAAAACTACACCTTCCAGATGTAGATGCAAAAGCATTCTGTTTTTCCTTCATGGTAGTATTTGCAGTATTTGTTCCCATATTTGCTTCACATTGCAGCATTCCCTCCTATCACTCCTTATTTTTACTTCATCTTCCCCTTATTATTGCCACCTATCTTGGCTTTCAAATAAACTATAACTATATATATGCATCATTTTAAATTACCATTTATTCATCTAGTTGAAGAAAGTAATCATCCATTCCCAGGGACATGCAGGTATGGTAGGCTCACTGGTGTTTATTTTAAATGTTCCATGTGCGGACAGCTCTAGCATTTTTTGTAGTCTAGCTTGTTTGAAGAAAAAGTGTTAAGGGAAAGGGGGCAATAAATCTAGGAGGCTGTGAAGGGCAGTGTGCTGAAGGACCACTTGTTGTTACAAATCACCATGGATACCCCACTGAAATAAATCTATTAGACATACCACCCATATCCTTTTACATAGACAAGGGGGATGAAAATGTTTTAAACAAATTAGTGAATTTAAATAAAATAGACCTCTGTTAGCTCTGCCATTAGTAAAGGATTGAAAAGCCATACTGGCTTTTTGAAATGTTTATAATAGTTTTAAAAGAATAATCAGTTACAAGTAAAGCAAAAAAAAAAAACCACCTTCAGATACGATAAAATGTAACTAATTATTTCTGGGTAGTATGACAGAACATTTGTAGGTGGTTTTAATCAGTGTTGGCAGTAGTTGGAGGGTGAGCTTTCTGATCTGGTCTTCTTATCCTCTTTAATATCCATACAAAGCTAACAGAAGAGATCATTTTGGGCAGCTGCTCCCGGTCCTCGCATCCTGGCCAACTTGATGGAGCTGGTTTCCCACAGCCTGTCATTGGTGCAATCCACCCAGCTGAGGCTGCTCCATCAGGCTAGCATTCTCTGAGCCCTGATCCTCATCAATACTTGGCTCCATGCTTTCCTTTGCACACTGAAACTGCTCCTTGGCCTTTCGGACTTTCGGTGGCACCGCAGGATGTTGGGAGCGCTCTTTTTCCAGAGCGCTAGCCCCATACTTTGTCAGCCGCTAGAACAGCATAAAAACTGCTGTCTAGCGGCGAAGAACCTTCCCCTCGGGAGAAGAGAGCAGCCAGGCCAGGGTAGAGCCCCTAAGAGCCCTAGAATTGATTCTGGGGCTCAAAAGGTGAGAGCTCCCCAGGAGTCTGGGAAAGCTCCAAAGATGGGACATCTCTGCCAAAGGCAGAGCGAAACGCCACGACCGCCTCTGCTGTAAAATGGATACGAAGCAATAACTGAAGCAGGCAAATCAAAACAGGAGGTTACATAATTGCAAGTATTTATATCTTTAATTCCACTGAACATTGGTTTTTTTCGGGTCTATAAGAGCGGAGCTGAAGAGAAAAGGGAGGAAAGATGGCACTGGCTTGTTAAGACAAAGGAATGAAAGTGAAAGTTAAGAAGAAAGTGTTTATTGACTTAACTTATTAGCGCTT
Source organism: Psammodynastes pulverulentus (assembly GCA_025802295.1). Taxonomy (NCBI): domain Eukaryota; kingdom Metazoa; phylum Chordata; class Lepidosauria; order Squamata; family Psammodynastidae; genus Psammodynastes; species Psammodynastes pulverulentus. Next base: position 43,819,669 of record JAOYMU010000283.1, read on the forward strand.
TGCAGCTACGAGCCCCGCTCAAAACCTCTTGGATATAATTTTATATATTAGACTTTGGGACTTAAAATTTAAAGATTTTTTGGATTTTTTTTTCTTTTCTCACTGGCTTTAAGAATTGACTCTGAGACTAGGAAATTTTGAATTGGCTTCAAAGCAGATAAAATCGGGGCTGCCTAAAGCAGGGAGTGCGGGAAGTTCCCCTGCTCAGACCTCTAAGTTGCAAACTTTTTTGGCCTCAGCAGACACACAAGCTCAACCACAATCACAATTACAAGCACAAATACTCACACTTGAGATGTTTCAGGAAGCCATGAAAGAAATTAAAGAAAGATTCAAAGAGGATATTGCACCGTATTTAAAGGAGTCTCAGATCAAATGGATGAAATGAAATACACAATTAAGACAAGAAATAAACATATTAGGGACTCCAGGGATTGGTAAAGCATGTTAACTATGTAGAGGATAGAGTTGAAGAGGTAGCCTAAGCTAATGAGATTCTGGAGGAAATACAAACTAAAATTGAAAAAACAGAAGCTGAAGTGATGTTAACACAATATAAGATGATGGAATTTGCTGTGAGAATAAGAGGCTTGCCAGAAGATCCTAAAGAAAACTTGAAAGAGATTTTTGTGGAAGCTCTGACACAGTTTACAGGGGAATCCAGAGGAGAACTTGAATGGCAAATTGATCAGATTTACCATGTTAATTCATGGATAGCCAGACAAAAAAAGTTACCAAGAGATATCGTAATTTATTTTGTTACCAGAAGGATTAGAAATGGGATTTTACAAGCCTCTTATAAAAAGAAGCTGCATGTGGCAGGTCAAGAAATTGCAGTATTTAAAGAAATACCACCTAAAATGTTAAAATCCAAGAAAGAGTATGCTTTTTGGCAGATGAGTTAAGAAATCGACAGATACAATACAGATAGATGTTCCAGTTGGAATACTAGTGAATTATGTAGGAGAGAGATATCGTCTTAACACAGTTTGGAAAGCAAGAGATTTCTATATTAACATACTAAAGGCTGGATACCCACCATCTGTGGGAGTTATAAAAGCAAGAGATGCAACAGAGGAGATGCAGAAACAAGCAGAAGGTGGAGCTATGAGTATGCAGGAAGAAGTACTGCAACTCTCAAGTGCTGTCCAAGCATGGGATATGGTTAAAAAACAAGAAGAACTTAAAGAACAAAGACAAACTAGAGCAGTTACTAAACGTCAACAACAAGAATTAAAAATGTTAGAAGCGTAGACTTTACCACAAGAAAGTGGGAATACTGGTTCAGAAGCTGTGGGAGGGGCAAGACCGAAAAAGAAATTCCAAGGGGGATACCAAGAGGCTCTTGCCAAGCTTCAAGAGTCTGAAAATGGCATCTAGGTTTTTAACCTGGAATGTTAATAGTTTAAATTCACCACAAAAGAGGAGAAAAATATTTCATCATCTGAGACAATTTAAAAATGATATAATATGCTTGCAAGAAATGCATATAAGGATAACTGAACAAAAATATCTAATAAATGCAAAATTGGGCACACATTTTGTTGCCTCTGCCCCGGAAAAAAAGAATGGAACAGTGATTTAGTTGAAAAGAGACTTGACGGCTAAATTAATAGAAGCAGATCAACAAGGGAGATATTTGGCAATTGACTTACTGATAGAAGGGAAGAAAATACTTTTAATGGGGATATATGCCCCTAATCAACAACAACAAGAAAGATTTTATAAATTGATACGTACAAAGTTATTACACTGGGATTATAATTCATGTATTTTGATGGGGGATTGGAATGGAGTAATAGACCCCAATATCGATAAGAAAAGACTTCTACAATCTACTAAATTGTGAATGAAACTGCCTAAATCTTTTTTTGAAATGATGGAGGATATGGAATTAAGAGACATTTGGCGTGAAAGAAATTATAAAGAACAAGATTTTACATTTTTTCCAGATAGGCACCAATCCTTTTTGAGAATTGATTTTATATTAATAACAAATGATTTTTTTCCAGGGCAAAGAAGACAAAGATTTTTCCTAGGATTTTAATGGATCACAGTCCAGTATGGATGGAACTGGAGTGTGGGGAAAGGCCCAGGAGATCTTGGTGATTAAATGAAAATCTTTTTAGATATGAGAAAAATGTAACAGAATGTAAAAAATTAATGTAGGAATTTTTTGCTTTTAATATTAATAAGGGTACATCTACGGATATGGTATGGGATGCTAGTAAAGCATATATGAGAGGAGTTTTGATAAATATGAATAATGCACATAGAGGTAGACAGATGGAAAAAAGGAGAGAACTAGAAGAAGAGATTAAGAAAAAAGAAAGGGTGTTAATACATAACCCAGGGGACAAACAAATTAAAGAAGAGATCGCCCTACTACGAGGGCAATTTAATATGATGCTTTCAGACCAAGTGGCAACTAATTTACAATATGCTAAACATAATACTTTTTGCAGTGCTAATAAACCTGGTAGATGGCTTGAATATATGTTAAGAAAAAAACAAAAATCTCGTACCATAGAGAAAATAGAGTATAAAGGTAAAGAGGTTTATCACCAAAACATGATTAAAAAGGCATTTTTAGAATTTTACACAAGATTGTATACTGCAGATAAAATACAAGGTGTAGATATAGAGAGATATTTAGACAGACAGAATATTCGTATAGTTACAGAAGAACAAAGAGAACGGTTAAATCAATTAATAACAGAGGAGGAGATCCTCTTAGCAATTAAACAGTTAAAACTTGTAAGGCTCCTGGTACAGATGGACTAATAGCTGTGTATTATAAACATTTACAACTTGAAATGGTTGTACCTCTCAAAGAATTGTTTAATAAAATACAGTTGAGAGAAGGGGTACCACCTTCATAGAAAACAGCTTTTATTTCTCTAATCTCAAAAGAAGATCAAGACTTGACGTACCCAAAGAATTATAGACCTATATCATTACTGAATACAGATTATATTTGAAAAGATATTGGCAAATAGATTAATGTTAGTAATGCAAAAAATGATTCATGCTGATCAGTCTGGTTTTATACAAGGGAGGCAAATGAAAAATAATGTAAGACAAATTGTTGATATATTGGAATATTTGGAAAGGAATAATCAAATCCCTGCAGTGCTTATATTTTTGGATGCTGAAAAAGCTTTTGATCAATTGGATTGGCAATTTTTATTGAGGGTGATTTGTAGGATGCAATTTGGGAATTGCTTTATACAATCAATAAAAGCAATATATCAAGAACAGACAGCTCAGATAATTGTTAATGGAAGCTTAACAGAAACTTTTAAAATTGAAAAAGGGACGAGGCAGGGATGCCCCTTGTCCCCATTATTATTTATACTAACTCTAGAGCTGTTGTTGAATAGAATATGTGACGCAGAGGGAATACAGGGTATAAAGTTAGAGATTATGAATACAAGGTACAAGCATTTGCAGATGATTTGGTTATGACTTTAACTCAGCCAGTTGATTCAGCAAAGGTTTTGATGGATATAATTAAACAGTATGGTCAAGTGACTGGGTTTAAAATAAATGTTGGAAAAACAAAGATGATAGTCAAAAATATGACAACAAATCGAAGAGAGGAGCTACAAAGGGCAACGGGATGTGAAATAGTTAAAAAAGTTAAATATTTAGGAGTTTATATTGCACCTTCTAATGGGAAATTGTATAAATAGAATTATGAGTTGATATGGCATAAAATACAACTTGAAATGGATAAATGGAAAAAATTACAATTGTCTTTGTTAGGAAAGATAGCAGTAATAAAAATGAATGTTTTACTTAGGTTTTTATTCCTCTTTCAAATGATACCAATATTAAAAAAGGATGCTAAGGTATTAATAAATTTGTATGGCAAGGTAAGAAACCAAAGATAAAATTGAAAAGAAGAAGCATTTTAGAAGAGGTCAATTGTGTTGTTGATCACCATCATCATCAATATGTAACTTTTGGGAAAGCACACTTATGAATTATCTAAGTTCAGAATTGTTGAAAAGATTGATCCAATGCATTTTGAAGCCTGAGCAAAAGGAAATTATGAATATTTAGGAAATCTGGGGCAGTGGAGAAGACTTTTAAAAAAAGAGAATCTGATATTATTCCACTTAGAGAATGCTGAATGCAAGCAGGACGTCATTCCAGCTAGTGTTGATACACCTATGGAGCTGCTGAAAGTGAAAAATTCAAGGATTCAGGGTAAAGTTCTACATCTTTTTTCAAAATAATAATTTTATTAAAAATCACAAATTAGAAAAATAAAAACTAATACAAATAAAAATATAAAAAGAAAAATAGAAATTGTGAAAAAAGAACAAAGAAAAAAGAGACAAAAAAAGTAAAGAAGTAGATTCCTCCTTTATCATAACAAGCATAAATAATTTTGGTAACTATCACCATCTCTTAACCCTTCTTTCCATAACTCATTTTTTACTACAAGCAATTTTTAAAATATGTTTTATTTGTAAATTTTCTTTAACAGCCATATGTCAACTCAGAAAGCAGTTGGTTGTTATGATGACAAGCAAATTCCACGAATACCTTTCCCCAGATCATGTCTCACATTACCAGAGCTACCTATCAAGGCATGGTTTTCCAAGCCTGAGGAAAAGAAGCATTTTTGTTGGAGAGTGTGATATATGATACAACCTGGGAGGAGGGGGAAACAAGGGTCACAGGTGGACAGTAAATTACGTAGGGCAGAGCCAACTGCACTTGGGTTGAGTACTGACATGTTGATTATAATAAATGATGAGATTTCTTTTGAAACTTGGCTTGAGACTCATGCATGGATTATAGCATCTGTTGGAACCCTGACAGCCAGTCGGCTCTCCTAATTCATCAACATTAATGGGTTCCTGGGTCCCGGACTCTCCAAGGGGGCATGGACAGAAACTCAGGCAGCCATGGCAAAGGGCAAGCTATCAGAAGAAAACCTACTCCAGGCATACCAAGGTGAAACAAACTTGCCTCCCAGCCAGAAGCAAACAGAAGCTGAAACCAAGACAGATAAGTACCAGGGGGGGAAATCCCTAAGGCAGCAGAGCTTGAGTTCCCCCACCCACATGGCTACAATGGGGAAATGCCCCTGAGGGAGCTGGGAAGAGTGGATTGGATTTGGGACTGGGTGCAGGTCAGGTCCCAAAAGCCCTAGACGGAAGCCCTCTGAAATGGGCTTCTGAGCCTTCTGAAATGAGAAGCATGGAAAGATCGCCTTCTGAAATGAGAAGCATGGAAAGATCGCAGCCCCCTTTCTCCACCCACTAGAAGGAGAAGGAGTCTGAGGCCGCAGTCAGTGCCTCCCCCATGCAGTAGGCAGCCTCCTCGCTCTCTAAAAGCTAGACCCAGTGAAAGAGGCCAGCCAGCTCGAGGGCAACAGGAGGAGGGAGGAGCAATGCTGAACGAAGATTCAGGAGGAAATTTGATGGGGACCCAGACCAGCTAGATCTATTCTTTGACTCAGCTGAGATCCATCTAGAATGCTATGGACACTTCTACCCATTGCCCAGGGCCACGGTGAATACTATCTTCGAAGGGCTAGAAGGAGAAGCAAGAGAATGGCTAGCAACCCTCCACAAGAGAAGGGCCCCCCAACTGCAGGATATAGATGACTTCCTACGACTGCTACAGGCCAGATTTGAGGAGGCAGAAGAGACCCTTACGCGGAAGATGAGCTCAGTAACCTGAAACCGAATGGGAGACCTATTAAGGAACACATTCGTGAATTCAGGAGAATCAGTGGGAAGCTACCCCTTTTGCCTGAGCAGATGTTAATTTACTTTTTCAGAACAAGCCTAGACTAGCAAATTGCCTGAGTAACCGCCTATCTGGACATCTGAAACTGAATCTCCGAGTGGTTCCAAGTGGCCATAAAAGTCGACACTCTGAAGACCTGGCAGTTTAGGAGGATAGAAATGGGAGAAATATTCAGACTGAATGGTGAAGACACAGATGCTGATAGAGACAAAGATCCAAGAAAGTATGGGAGGCAAGCTAAAAAACGAATAAGAATTGAAATATTAAAATGATCAAGAGATGATAGATAAAAAGGAATTATTTCTTTCTTCTTCTTTTTTTAATATAATCATGGGCTGATTAGAAACTAGAATAGAGGTAGAAATAAGAATACACACCTTTATATAAAGTAATAGTTAGATGGGAAGTTTAGAGGTTGAAAGATGGTATTATTAGGTAAGTTTAAATAATAGGATGATTGGTACTAGAATGGCATATTGTGACTTTGAATAACGAAATAATGAAGAACTATGACTTAATATAAACATGTGTATTTACACTAGGATTAATAATAGTGGCCTGATTAGAAGCTAGAATAGAGGTAGAAATGAGAAATAGGGGGATAGCAGATATAATTTTTTTTTAATTGAAAAAGTTTTATTCATACATTTTTAAAACAAGTTTTCACCCCCCCCACCTCATCCCCT
>JAOYMU010000283.1:43842705-43855232 GCA_025802295.1 Psammodynastes pulverulentus
GTCATCTGGCATTCTGAATATGGCAAACAGGCTGCTATCCTTATAGCTGCTGGCTTGCCTCAAGGGGTTGTGGCTGATCAAATTTTAGGAATAGGTACAGCAGCCACAATTGGACAACAACAAAATGCAATCCGTGCCACTTTTCCTCTGGTTAAACAATGTGCTCTAGCAGCTCTGCGAAAAGTGGATGATAACCAAGGGAAACCCCTTCAAACTTTTTCAAAAATTGTGCAAACACCAATGGAAGACTATGCTTCGTTTGTCAGCCGCCTTCAAATTGCTTTAGAGCGCCAAATTGATAACGAGGAGGCACGAAGCGAATTGATTATGAAACTGGCCTATGAAAATGCAAACATAGACTGCCAGAAGGTCCTACAGCCAATTGCAAACAAACCAGGTGTCACTCTTGCTGATTTTTTGCAGGCATGCAGGATAGTAGGTACCACTGGTCACAAAATGGCCGCATTGGCTTCTGCTATCACAACCACCCTGAAACCCTCACCTGAGGCAGAAGCCCTTGTCATGCCACGTTCCACCGGAAACTGTTTCAATTGTGGAAAGCCTGGCCATTACAAATCCCAATGCCGGGCCCCCGGGGGGGGGGGGAGCCCAGTGAAATGGAGAAATCTCCAAATTTGGTACTAAACCAAAAACGGTTTGTCCAAAATGTCGCAGTGGTTTCCATTGGGCTAATCAGTGCCCTTCTTTGGCCCCTCCCATCTCTCGAGCATCTGCCCCGTCGGGGGGCTGGAGGCGAGGCGGTCAACCAGCCCTGCCTCCAGGGTTGAACCCTTGGATGACGCTGTGCTTTCCCGCTCTTTTGAAATGGTGGCCGATGGGACTGTCTCTTGTTCGTTGCCTGCCCATGTTTGTCGCCTCTTTATTTCTCCCCGCTTGCCTTTACAATTACCTCCTGCTCTCCCAGTCCTTATCTTTCAAAATTTGAATCTCACCTCATAAGGTGTGATTATAGCCCCTTTCCTAAATTCTCCTTTTTCTCTTTTTCTGCTTAATACCCTTCCTTTACCCACTGCTATAATAACTCAAACTGTTCCCTTATTGCTCATTATTGAGTGGTTGCACCTTTCACATACCCCTTACTCTACTTGCTTTCCAACCTAGGGTACTGCATCCAGTTTTGGTCACTACACTATAAAAAAGATGTTGAGGCTCTGGAAAGAGTGCAGAGAAGAGTAACCAGGATGATTAGGGAACCAGAGACTAAAATATATGAAGAACAGTTACAGGAACTGAGCATGGCTAGTCTAGTGAAGAGAAGGACCAGGGGAGACATGATAGCAGTGTTCCAATATTTATGGGGCTTCCACAGAGAAGAAGGGATCAAGCTATTTTCTAAAGTACCTGTAGGCCAGACAAGGAATAATGGATGGAAGCTGAACAAGGAGAGGTCTAACCTGGAAATAAGGAGAAACTTTCTGACAGTGAGAACAATCAACCAAGGGAACAGCTAAGCTTGTCCTCGGAAGTTGTGGGAGCATCAACACTGGAGGCTTTCAAGAAGAGTTTGGACTGCCATTTGTCAGAAATGGTGTAGGGTCTCCTGCTTGGGTGGGGTGGGTTGAATTAGATGACCTATAAGGTCCCTTCCAACTCTGTTAATCTGTTAATCCCTCAAATAGTCCCTTGGGACAAATGTTAGCAGGGTGGGATGGACTGGTCTGGAAACAATATACAAAAGGAAAGAACAAAGGTATCATGATTAAATACTGTTAATTTTACTTGGCCAGGATGTCCAATTTGGCTAGAAGATTTGGCTAGAGGAAAGGGAAAAGGGACTAAACCTCCACAGATCTGGAAATATGTAATGGTATGGGTGTATATGTGTTTGTGTGCCATCATTTCCAACCTTAGAGGGAGGATGAGACCTTCTAATAACAACACACAAAATGTTATTCAAAAAGATTTGGAAAATGAAGCTCATTGGTTTGTGAAAAAGCTCCCTGAAATAATTATATTGATTGGTTTGCCAGGACAAAACATGAAATGAAATTTTTGTATCTGAAATTGTTTACACAAGCAGTCTGATTGTGGTACAAATGTGTGAGTTGTTGATGGTAAAAAGTTGGTACTTTGATTCCCTTTCTTACAAAGAAACAATAAGTTGCAAATTTTGTTGTTGTGAAGTAAGTGGAAAGGCAATAGCAAGTATTTGCAAGAAAAAGAAATAAGAAAGGTTCCATGTAGATTGTGAGAGAGAAATTTATGGAAAAATGTGTGTGATTTACTGAAAAGAGAGACAGAGAAAAACAGAGAAAATTATTATGTTGAAAGGATGCTGAGTGGAGAAAGGGGAATGAGATTTCTATGTAGTCTTTTAAACATTTCTTCTTGTATTCTCTTTAGCTGGTTGTTACTTTTCACTCTTTTACTCAAAGACTTTCTGCTTTGAAGGATCGAGAGAGAGAGAAGCAGGAAATGGGGGGATGCAGCTTTTTTGGTCCTTTTAACCATTTTCCCCCTCTGTTTAGTTGAAACATTAAACTCCCCTGAGAAAGGAGGGGTAAATGTGTGAAATCTGATATCTGCTCTTACAATTTTGGCTTGCACTGTTTTTGGTCTGCATATAGCAGATATATTTTTCTTTTCTAATTTTGTTTTTTTTCTGAAAACCTTTGAGGTTTAAAATGCTTCGTAAAACTTACTGTGTTTCCTTGAAAATATGACCTGCCCTGAAAATAAGCCCTTGCCTCACAATATAAGCCCTACTCCCCAAAATAAGCCCTAGTTAAGGGCATCATCAGTGTGGTTGGGGTGGTGGGCATCGCCAGCTGACTTTGCTCGCATTGGGGGGGAAGCTTTGTGCCAAGGAATTCTGTGCTTTCGCCTTCCCTTCTTCCCCCACCCTCCTCCAGCTGCTCGGTCTCAGCTTTTGCAGACACCCATCCACCAGGGCTAGAGGCTCCCTCAAGGGGTGAGATTAAACATCCAACCCCAATAGTGCACTGGACCAAGCAGCAGAAGGGCAGCTGCCAGAGCTGAGGTCAGGCAGGGCAGGTTGTGCAGCAGCAGCATGGAGAGTACAAGGAGCCACACCCACTGCCATCTATTGGCCTACACAAAAGCAACCTGATCTGGGCGCATCCGTCCCTCAACAGCAGCATGTGCAGCAGGCAGGGCAGGTGGAGGCCGGGATGTCCCAAGAGGCTTGGCTCGCTGTGGTCATGGGCAAGCAGATGGTGGGATGGAGCGGGCTGGGCCGGCAGTAGCAGTGCTCCCACTCCTGTCGCTCCCACGCTTGCCACCTCTTATATTGGAAAAAATAAAACACCTCTGAAAATAAGCCACAGTGCTTATTTGGGAGGTAAAAAAAAAATAAGCCCAGATCTTATTTTCACGGAAACATTTCAGATTAAGAGTTGGAAGGGACCTTGTAAGTCATCTAGTCCAACTCCCTGCCCAAGCAGGAGACCTTACATCTAAACTCTAAACTCCTGAGCAAGACAAATTGCAGTTCCTTCTGCACTGAAGTTGCAAAGAAAGGAAGAGGGGAAGCAAGAGAGTAGAGCACGGGTGTCAAACTTGATCACGTCATGGACCAGATCATGACCTATCACAATGTTTTGTGCCTTTGTGGAGCTGGGATGGGCATGGCCTGCACATGACATATCTGGCCTGTAGGCCGCCAGTTTGACAGGCTTGCAGTAGAGTGAGATGAAAAGCCATGGCTGGGCTAGACAAAGCCATGAAAAGGGCACAAGGCAGAACAAGGCGTAGCCTTGTCCTGGGCTTGTGCATCAGGTGGGGGGCAGCAACTCCTTGTCAGCATTGACCGATTGCAGCTGCATCTCCTTCCCGGTCTGCGCAGCCCACCAGTTGTCCAGTGGCTCTAACCTGGTTGTCTTTGGTGCCTCCTGGTTGTCTTTCGTGCCTCATTTCACCTTGATTGCTTATCACTGCTGTTTCCAACCTTGGCTCCCCAAATTTTCCCACTGAAACCATCTGAGGCTCCAGTTCCTTGACATTGCCCCCTGAAGCTGGCTCCTCCTCATCCGAGCCAGCATCCTCTCGCCAAAGAGGAGAGAGCCCTGATAAGGGGCGGAAGCCAACCGCCACTTGGCTTTCAGTGTCGCAACCACATAAGGCGTCTTGATGTGACAGAGAATGCCATAGCTCGAGAAGTGAATGTTATCGCGTTAAGGGTGGCGTCAGCCGAAAACTCGGCTGCAGCCATGAGCTGGATCCGCTCGTTGTTGCATCTGCCTAAGCCAACGTAAGGATGAACTGGTAAAGGAGGCAGACGCCGCTGCTCGCACAGCCCAGGCAGTAGCCTGATGCGTCTTCCTAAATGACATTTCAGCCTTTCTATCCTCAGCTTTTAAGCCGTCAGCCACGTCTGCTGAGAGTGGGGACGTTGAGGCTAAGACCACTACAGGGGGATCTACTGAAGGCACTTCAATGACTTCCGAAAGAGATGGGCCTATATTGTGAAAACGCTTATCAGTGCTAGTAGTTACAAATGATGACCTGGGAAAAGACCGTTGTTGCTGGGCCACGTCTGCAATAAGCTTGGGGGAAGGCACCACCTCATGTTCCAAAACAGGCTCGGAGAAGAGTCCATCGTCCCCTGCCTGGGAAGTCAGAGCCGGATCAGATTCGGGGTCCCCCGAGATTTTAGATACTCTTTTAGCTTTGAGAGTAAGGGTCTAAATAGGCTGGGTTTAAAAAGCCCAATAAAGGCCGGAGCCTCAGGGGCAGCCCCCTCCTCCTCTGACAAATCCTGGTCTTCGAATTCATATTCCACAGAGTGATGACGATGGTGAGAGGCCTCACTGTGGGAAGAGGCCCAAGAGGAAGTTGAAGCCCACTGGTCATAATAATCCTCCCCTCTCTGGTGATGGTGTGCCAAATAGGTATTCCCATGTTGTCCCCTGGACGTATGCACTTTTTGTTGCAAGCCTGCTGAAATAGCCTCTGAAATAAGATCCTTAATATTATCAGAAAGAGCAGCCACATTAGAAGGAGGGAGGCCTGCAGGGACTGCAGTAGGAGAAGGAACTTCTCTGACAGGAAGCCATCGCAACAGCTGAGCCAGCTCAGCAGGGAGCAGCTCAGATCAGAGGATGGCCAGGCCAGTTGAGGGGATGGAAGCAATTGGTATCTGGCAGGAGGAGGAGCTGCGCTACTGACACAAGGGGCAACTAGCCAGCCAGAGTGAATGCTACATAGCTGCAAGTGTCACAAAGAGCAGCTAGATGGCAGATATCTGGATGGTGCCAAGATCATATGGGAGTTGGACAAATCTATCCCAGCTTCAGTTAAAGACTGGCAGACAAAGGTCCCCTATATAGTGGAGTGAACAATGAAGTTTATCCCCTTATCAGAGTTGTGGTGGCACAATGGTTAGACTGTATTGCAGGCCAGCTCTGCCCACTGTCGGGAGACCAGCTCAAGATTGACTCAAACTTCCATTCTTCCGAGGTCGGTAAAATGAGGACCCCAATTGTTCAGGGCTATATGCTGACACTTTACCCCCAAGTTAGGGAGACCATTAGGCCAGGGCTAGGAGGTAATATGATCTCTGGGGGATGGAGGGAGGGGTTGCCATATCCACATCATGATGGCCATGAGACATTTTGATGGGAGTTAGAGGGCAAGCCTCAAACAGGGAAGATGCCACCAATGCTTAATACCAGTTATGTGGTCTGGGTCTCTATGCTGGATCCTACTCAGTGGATCAATGGGGCAATTTTTTAATTGCTGCTGGTTAATGCCAGATCTGTCAACAAGATTCCTCTTTATTAGTGACCTTATAAATGAGGAGCAGGCTAACCTGGAATGACCTGCCTGGATCCCGGGGGTGGGGGATGTCCCTTGAAAATATGCCCAGCTATCAGGCAGGAAGAATCAGGGTGCTTGCTAAGTGGCTCTTGGCCTTGAAACAAGATGAAGTTGTGTTCAGATTCTCTGCTTTATTTTAAAGGCAATGCTTTTAGAAGTAAGGCATTTTAGAAGCAACACTTTTTGTGGGTTCATAGAAATAGTATATAAACATCCAAATTATGTAATAAATATTACTGAATATTATATTTTACAAACTGTGTCCTTGATTCCATTTCTACTAATCTACATAATAAGTAACACATGACCAGGCAGGAATTGAACCTGCAGTACTTTCATCATAGCCTAGTATTTTTTATTATTTATAACTACGAACTACTGTTAAGTTCCAATTTCTAATAACATACAAAGGGCAACAACATTCAGAACAATAAACTGCGTGGGTTTGGGGAGCAAAAATTTATGATCATTTATATGAATTTGATTAGTTTTGTAATTGTTTTAAAAATAACAGTTTAGTAGCAATGCACAAATATTTGACAGGAGGGAAGTTACTTATAACTTGGGCTCTTACCTAGGTAATTTTTCATCTATTTCAAAGGTAATGGTTTCTAGAGAAACAAAGGACACGAAAATAATAGTCCTCATCTGCTACTCTTCTTTATGGTTATGGAAGATATATTGGTTAGGACTGTTAGGTTGACACATTTTGCTAAGCAATTAAGTGGCTTATGTTGATTTGGCATAGCATATTTTGTGAACTCAAGTTTATTTTGCATGGATCTAACCAATTGTGACAGAGGAACATTTATCACAGACAAATTATTTATTTCTTATATTTCACTAAATCACAGTTGAAACAGTTTACTGAACAAACCACAAATGAGTAGCATGCCAACCACAGACTATGGCCTACAAAATACAATGGTAGGGTTCCCAAAGCTTGCTGACTTGTCTTTCTGACACTCTGTCAGCTGCCAACAGGGTTTCATAATTTAGTGCATGGCTTCCCTATTAACTGAAAACGCTATTAGTTTGCCCAAACTTTCCTCACTGGAAACTTTGTTACTGACTTAAATAACATGTACATGAAGGTATATGTTAAATAAGAAAACATAATTTGGCATGATGATTTCACATCACTAAATAAATAAAATCACACAATGAAGACAATGAGGACCTTTCAATATTTATTTCATACAAGACTCAGTTCTAAATATTTGCTTTTCAAATAGCAAAGTAATTGTTCTGGATCAAAATGTTTGAGAAGTTTTTAGGTTTTTTAAAAAAAATAAATAGATATTGTTAACGGATTTTATTGTAATATGTCAAAAACTGAATCGGATAAAGTAAAACAGTTAAAGCATTGCACATAAAACACTGCTAACATTTTAAAACAAAACAATTTACATGCACAAATCTTATCATCAGACAATTTTCATGCCATTTGATGGCAGTATAATATCCTGCAAGTCTATAATATACAGTAATTCAATCAGCAAAACTAGCTGAACTACTCCCAATGGATTTAAAATTGTTTATTGTCATTAATCACAATGAGAATTAAACTGATTTATTCTGGCTCAATTATTTGTAGAGAAACATATTTGCTATGGTTCTTCTCATGCTGTAATTTTCCCATAAGCACAGTATGATTTTGTAAACTGCATGATTTTTATGTGCATTCACAATATATTCAAAGTTTTGTATCATAATTGTCACAAATTTAGACTTCAAATTTGTAAAAAATATACCAGCACTTGAATATAAGTGGTAGTAATGTGAGATTCTGAAAACTAATACTCATATGCTCAAAAAGTCTCAAATTTCACAAGTGTTCTGTTTATAGAAAAAAGGCATCGGCAGTGGTCATAATTACTATTCTGCATATTCATGTCCTGCTGAACATTGGTTTGAAGGATCCTGAGAAACACTGAATGTGAGGGTGACAGACTGGGAGACAAGGAATAGAACTGGAAGGTCTTCCTTCTGTTTGAACACAGGACCTTCAGATCCAATCAAAGAAGCTACCGAGGAGCTACTGAGATTGAAATGCATTTTATATAGCTTGTTTGCTGATTGAATTTAAAAAAATGATTACATAATGACTAACAAATGTTGAACCATTTTCATATACAACTTTGCACCTATGGTGCATAGCATTTTACATATTCACAATTTTGACAGAATTGGAAGGCCATCATACATATCAGTTTTTAATCTCATCCAGTTACTCAATTTCTGTAAAATATTTTTTTCCTGTGATAATATTTTGCCTGCTTTTTTCAACTTCTCATCATTTCTTTCTAAATATCGGATGCCATCTGTCCGCAATTGATTCAGTTTTTCTTTACGATTTTCATCTAGAGGAATATCTTCATTCATCAGCGGATTAAATCTAAAGTAGGTGTCTGGAGGTAAAAGGGCATCCAACATAATATGAACTTCTAGTTTTAAAAGAGAAATGGGAAAGAATTTGGTTTAAAATAAGGTTTTAAAGAATAAGGTTTCAAAATAATTTGTATGAATTCAGACATTTTATTAAGATTCTAGTATTTAGTAAGCATATACAAATGTCTGCAGAAATAATCTAGAATTAGCAAAATGGCAATGTGTGAGGGTTGTCTTTACATAAATTCGTTATCTTATATATTTATGCTGAACAAGCTGACACAAAAATGTAATCACAGCAAAAACAGTATGTGTTGATGTTGTTGTGTGAATGGTGTCATTTTGGAATCAATGATATTTGTTATGGATCGCAACTTTCAATATGAGACCTTAATTTTCCTTAAGTATAACATCTTTTGATATTAACACCTGGTCAATTAAAATGTGACCTAGAACAAAAAAAATCTCAGAAATAATAGCCCTGAAACATCATCAAAGTTGATACATCAAAGTTAGCAAACTTCTACAAAACATCTCTTATGTAAAATGTCAGGGGATTTTTAAAGTAAAAAACAACAGGGGATTTGAGATGACCATTGTAATCCACTCTTGCAGTGGTGTGTTGAAGCTGTCTTGTAACAGGTTTTCTTTGACGCAAGATGCTTTAATTTATGCAAAAGCAAATTCTTATGTCAACTAGTTCAAGAATTTTAGGATTAATTTGGCATGTAAACCCCTACTTAGAATCAATCAAAGAAGATAAAGAAATAATTAACATAGAATTTATACAGCAATTCAAATTTGGATTGATTACTTATTTCTACATTATTGAAACACTCATGTGAAACATGGTAAAATGGTCATTCTACATTTTGCATTATTATTATGTATTGATTTCACTATTAACATTTTTAAATTATTATGTTCATATGTCCAGTAACCTTGAAAATGGAGCTTTCTATCCCAACATTATGCCTATCATTCACAAAGACCTACTTTTATCAACATAGGTTTAATAATGGCAAAATAGGCAATCTTAAGCAGACAATTTAACTGATAATCTGGCAATCATTGTCATCAACTGCCAATTCAATCTCAATTTGCCAAGTAGGTAATACAAGATATTGGACAAAAGCAAAAAGGCTAAATCTTTAAATGATTTAAAAAAAATAATAATATTCATTACTTTTAAAGAGCTTTAGCTTTCCACGAATGTTGAGAAACGGAATTAATAAAAGGAACGTTGTACTCACCTGAACGTTATTTTAGGAAATGATGATTGGAGGATCCACAAGAGAGAGGGTGTTGACACATTGTCTTCTGCCCAGAGACCGAGTCACCAGATAAATTAACCACACCCACTCTAACGGTTGTTAAGCTCCTGTCTTCAGTTTTTCGACGAGTCGCAGTCCGCTAGACCAGGTCATCTGAGGGAGGGGGTGGATCCTCCAATCATCGTTTCCTAGAAGAACATTCAGGTGAGTACAACGTTCCTTCTCCAGAAAGATGATTGGAGGA
Source organism: Psammodynastes pulverulentus (assembly GCA_025802295.1). Taxonomy (NCBI): domain Eukaryota; kingdom Metazoa; phylum Chordata; class Lepidosauria; order Squamata; family Psammodynastidae; genus Psammodynastes; species Psammodynastes pulverulentus. The sequence goes on from JAOYMU010000283.1 coordinate 43,852,414, forward strand.
TCCACAAGAGAGGGGCATACCAAAGCTGGCAGTCCTTGAGGGCGGTCAAGGATCTAATCCCCTAAAACCCTTTGGAGCACCCTCCTGCCAAAGGCAGCATCAGCCGAAGCAAAAGAATCTAGTCTGTAGTGCTTAATAAAGGGCGAAGGGGTAGTCCAAGTCGCCGCCCTGCAGACTTCTTCTATGGGAGCCTGGGTGGCCCAAGCCGCTGATGTGGCTGCGCTACGAGTGGAGTGGGCCGTCAAATGATGTGGAACTGGTAAAGATTGACTCTCATAAGCTTTGCTGATACAGGCTTTAATTCACCGTCCCACCGTAGAGGATGACACTTCAGTGCCCATTGAGGCTGGGAAATATGAAACAAACAAAGCCTCCGATCTCCTAAATCTCGCTGTCCGTTTTAGGTAAATGCGTAGGACTCGTCGGACATCTAAGAGGTGCCATTGTTTCTCCTGGGGGTGGGAAGGGGCAGGGCAAAAATCTGGCAAAATTACCTCTTGGGCTCAGTGGAATGGAGAATTCATCTTAGGCACAAAGGTAGGGTCCAGTCTCAGCACTACCCTATCGGAGTGAAAAATGCAGAGGTCCTTGCAAACCGAGAGGGCAAGTTCAGGTATGCGCCTGGCCGAAGTTATGGCAATTAAAAAGGCCACTTTAAAGGAAAGGAAGCGCAGAGACGTAGAACAGAGAGGCTCAAAGGGAAGTTGGGTAAGGACTTGGAGAACCTTGGATAGATCCGGAATGGGTACCTGTGGGAGGTCTCAAGTTAGTAGCCCCTTTTAGGAAGCTACGAATTAGAGGATGAGACGACAAGGATCTGGTCTTCCCAAACCCCCACACTGTGGCCAACACAGCCACCTGTCTACGAATGGTGCTAGCAGACAGTCCTTGGACCAATCCTGCTTGCAGGAAGTCTAATATTTGAGGTACTGATACACAGAGTGGATCCAACCCCCAATCATGACACCAGGAAAAGGTTCACCAAGAAGAATCGTAGATCCTGGTCATCGACGGACGCCTGGTGGCTTGGATGGTCTGGATAATCCCTTCTGAACAACGGCTCTCAGCTAAGTATGCCCACTCAATCTCCAGATGGTTAGCTGGAACCACTGCGGCTCTGGGTGGAGGAGAGCACCTTGACTGAGTGACAGCTTGTTCAGGAGCAGACACCAGGGTCGGGCCACCGAGAGGCCGATCAGGTCCATGAACCAGGGTTGCCTTGGCCAATGGGGTGCCAGCAGCAATAACGCCGCCTGTTCCTCCAACAGTTTCCCTATCATCCCGGGAATGAGGGGGAGAGGAGGAAAGGCGTACAGAAGGCCGCAGGACCACGGTGAACGGAGAGCATTGACTCCCTCCACTCCCGTGGATGCAAACCTGGCAGCTGTGCATTCTGAGGCGAGGCGAACAGATTCACAATCAGAAACCTGAATTTCCGAGTTAACTCGTGAAAGAGTCGGGCTGAGACGCCACTCGTAGCTGTATATGGTTGTCCGGCTGAGCCAATCTGCCTTCACATTGGAGGAGCCAGAGATGTGGTCCGCTCGAATGGACAGCAAGTTCACCTCCGACCATAGCCCTGGCTGTCAAGATTCGTGATAAAGTCCCTGTGAATGAGTGCCCCCCTGTTGGTTTATATGGGCCTTTGTGGCCACGTTTATTTTATTTATTTATTTATTTGTTGAATTTATATACCGCCCCATCTCCGAAGACTCGGGGCGGTTTACAACATAGTGAAAGATAAAACAATATACAATTAAAAATGCAATTATATTTAAATTTACATATTAAAACCCCCATTTAAAATCCTCTTGGTCACCCCAAGGGGTGATCAAGAATTACCTTGTTTTTTTTAATATAGTTAAAGTTATTGCCTTGTATATAAAACAAAGCAATTTATGAAATGAGTAGACTTTCGATTAATTAGCTTGCAATTCCTATATTACAAATTAAATAGACCAAATCAATTCATTCGTAGATTTATTTACTCATTACTGCACTTGAACTTAGTGGTCCCAGAATACTAATGGTTTATTAAGATACTAAAATAAACAAGTAAAATATAGCATAGATTAACAACATAGTTTATTCAATTAATATAAACATATGCATATAAAAATAAATCAAGGGAAAATGCAATTCTTCAAGCTGGCAAACATAAAAAGTAAGCCAATTTATGAGCCAAGTGGTTACATTTGGCATTTTTAAAGAGAATCAGTCAAAATGAGATTCTGGATTCTGGACTAGTCACAGAGTTGCTTCCATAAGATCCATCTAGAAACAAAAATATGGGATTGCTTCTGTCTGCATTTTTCCCTTTTAGGAACAGAGAAAGCAGCAGAGGCTTCGGAATAAAAAAAAACAGCAGTGAAGTTTATTTCTACTTGGTATTATTACAAGCATTTGTGTGAAACTTTCATTAATTGAAAACTATGGTTTGATAATATCCATACTATATGAAAAATTGCAGCTTCGATTGTTAAAAAAAGGAAACAGTAAAGAACAGAAACTGTGAAATGAAACAAATACATTAACTTCAAATACAGATATGAATGAAACCTGAAGCCTTTTTTTATGTATTATGGACAAACCAATTAAAAAACAGTATAGAATGCTATTTCTTAACATGGTGACCGCTGAAAGGATTGTTTATGTTAAACATTGGAAGGAAAAGGGAAGGCCAACTGTCGAAGAGTGGATTTTAGAATTGACTGACTTAGCAGAGATGGCAAAATTAACTGCCTTGATTAGAGACAATAGATTAAACAAGTTTATAAGAGACTGGAAGCCATTTGTGGACTTTCTATGTGTTAAATACA
>JAOYMU010000283.1:44085695-44096305 GCA_025802295.1 Psammodynastes pulverulentus
GCTAGTGCTAAGTGCTTACCTTTGTTTCAGGTGAGCAGGAAAGGGTTGACCCGACCGCGTGGCCAGAAGACTATAGACAGGGCGTGGGCATGGCACGGGTGGGAGCGAGTGACCGGTGATTGGGTCCAGGAGGTGGATGTGGGGCATGGGTTTATATGGGGCTCTGAGAACTCGTTCACATGGGCCCTAGTACCTCTCGGGAGGTCTCCGGAGGGACTAAGATGTCACCACTGCCGTGCATGATGCTTCTGAGCTCTGTTTTTGCTGGCAAAGGCACCTTCACTGTTTCCACGGCAGACCTGCAGGATCTGACCTGCAAGCCTTGAGTTTGACACCCCTGCCTTAAATCCTTCCATTTGAGATAGTCCTTGACTTACAATAATATGTTTAGTGCCTGTTCAAAATCACAACAGCACTGAAAAAAAATGACTTATGTCAGCTTCTCCCAACTTATGACCGTTGCAGCATCTCCATGGCATAATCAAAATTCAGATACTTGGCAATTGACTCACATTTATGACGGTCATGGTGCCCAGGGGTCATATGATCCTCTTTTGCGACCTTCTGACAAGCAAAATCAATGAGGGAGCCGAACAACGGTGTTACTAAACAGCTGCAGTGACTCACGGAACATCTGGAGCAAGCAAGATGATTAATTCCCCAAAAGATTTTAAAGTGAGTGACAGAGTTTACCTTTCCACAAAATAGCTACAGTTCACCCAACAGTATAAGAAACTAGGTCCTAAATATGTTGGACCATTCCCCATCGTTAAAATAATCCTATTACACTACAATTGGAATTGCCTAAGAACCTTAAACATATTCACCCCATGTGTCATTGCTTTTTACTGAAACATAAAACTGTTTCTCCTCTTTGTCCTACACCTAATGCCCGGCTGGCACCATCTTATTAATTGAAGAAGAGCAGCATTTTGAAATTAAGGAGATTCTAGATCAGGGCTGTCAAACTCGCGGTTTGCAGGCCAGATGCATCACGCGCTAGCCATGCCCATACCCAATTTAGCGAAGGGGGAAAAAGTCACAATATGTCACGTGACACCACCATGCTGATGCGAGTTTGACATCCCTGTTCTAAATTCTAGGAAACACAAAGGGAAAGTCCAATACCTAGTTGTATGGAAGCATTTCCCTCCTTGTAGTCTGAGTGGGTAGATGCTAAATATGTCTGGGTACCTAAACTCCTCCGAACCCTTTCCTGAAAATAGCCTAACAAACTCCAGATTGAGTAGTGGTTTTATTTAGTTTATATTGCTTTACCTATGTGTATATTTTTTCCTTGTTTTAGGGCTAACACCTCTTGTTACAGGGACCTGAATGTCAGCCTGGTCATCTTCGCTTTCCTTCAAGCTTGCTGCCATCTGCCATGGAAATGGGTGGAGGGGGGGAAGCAATGGATATTTGGGAAGGAAAGTGTACAGAAGGTAAAACTGGAACTTCTGAGAAGCAATAGCAAGGCCTTGAGTCAGCTTGGCTTGTGTAATATTTTCAAGGCCAACCATCCTGGAATTGGAATACACAAAAAAGGAGCAATGCACCTGCCCCAGATGTTCCCAAAACATCTTCCTGGCTGATGATTGAACTCTGGTTGCCTGGCTACTGGGGGTGGGGGCTCTGGCAGCCCTGAAAGCCAGCTTGTATCACTAATATTTCTTTTTATTTCAGTCACTTTATTACATCAGGTCATATAACCAATAGCATTTGTCCCAATATGAAACCATTTGCAACATCATCCAAAATATATTTTAATACAAAAAAAGCTCATAATTGGAGATATCTCATGCAAACTACACTTTCACAATTAACCAAATAATCTGCATTAGAATAATAAATGCCAATTTCCCAAAGTAATCTCAATTTAATGAAAAATGTAGTCCAACTGTCAGAATACAAATATTTTAATACAAATCTAAACCCATATTTTAAAATTTTTATCATAGTAAAATCTGATTTTGTCCATCACTAGAAGTAAGGCCCTTTAAATTGTGTCTTACACATGGGCTAGTCAACAGATTATATCTATCTTAAATTAGAAGTGCTGTTTGCCAAACTACTTTCACAATAATTTCCATATGCTGCTATGAGAGAAATATTAATCAAAAGTTTTGCTTTTAGTTCTTTGATATCTTTATAGTTATACAACAGACTATGATAAGTCAGGGGAAAATATTAATATTTACTAGTTCCCAAATGTGTGAAAAAGTTGTGGGTTTTTTGCCATCATTATAATTTAAGCAGTAAATGCTACATACCACAGGGGTTATCTATTATCTTCTATTTGCACTTCCTTCCTTGCACTCCTATCCAATTCCAATATCAGTACAATTATCTATGTGAATATGACTTTGTTCTTGTTTATTTTGTTCTTTACACTGTCACTTACTAAACAGAACCAATCCATTTTATGCCCATATTAAATATCTATCATGCACCCATATAGTTCTTTCCACAGTTGCAATCTTTCACTCACACAAGTTTCAGGGTGAATCAATGGGATAAGAGCTTTGAAAATGCAATTGATTCTATTCCGGATACATGCTATGATAACTTCATTTGTGATGAATTAGCATTTTTATATTTATATACAAACAATATTAACAAACATATTAAATCTGCTTCTTCAACCTGCTTCTAGTCAGATGTGTGAAATAAAATGGAGCCACCCTAACTGGAAATTATAGGAACTGTAATCTAGTAAAAGCCTCTGAATAGAAGCAGGTTAGAAAAAGCTAGCTGAGATTACACCATCACTTTCAGTTTTATTACCTTTAATACTTCCTGATTGTGTGTTTGCATTTCTACTTCAGTAAATCGGTCAACATGCCACTTCAATACCTTTATGAGATCTCTAAAATATAAAACAAAACTTAGTTCTACATTGAATTCTTAATTCATTGTTTAAGTAGACTAATAACTGACATGAATAATAATTCATAATTTAATCAGTACATATATCTACTGAAAATTAAGCCTCAATAAGCTATTCCTAGGAAAGTGAACAATTTTGCAGAACAATTCAAATAAAATGTAATTGAAAAGAAAACTATTTAGTGGATAATCTTCTATATTTAAATTGCTGAATTATAAATATAGAGAATAGGATTACTATTGGCATACATATTCACAAATATAATAAAGTTTGGTTGCTTTTAAGGTACTAATATACCTTGCTTTCCAGGTAGGAAGGAAAGTTCATTAGCCAACCTGTAGTATGTGCAAGGTCACTGAATTCTTCTAAATAATGAGACACCTCCAATAAATGAAATTTTGTCTGAGTCTGGCATGATTCATAACAAATTTTTTTTGCTTTCATCTCCAAATCTTAGAAACTCAGACATCCTCAATAATCTTTGCTCTCAGTCTGAATAGGACATGATTCTCCTCACTCAATATTTTCAGTAGTATGTCAGACTTGGAAGCCATATTAACCCCGGAAGCTTCCATGCTGCCACATTTCGGTGCCTGGGAAATTAGGAGGGGGAATTTCTTAGAGTTTATGTAGTTAGACATAACATTCTTCTTTTCAATCAATGTCATGCCATCCTGCACCTAGTCAAGGAGTGGTTACAGGAATGTCTCCAATTGGGACAGATGGTGATTGGACTAGGTGATGGACTGAGAGGTGCAGGGGATGGGTCTTTGATTTTCAATTACTGAGGGAAAACCCAGAACTCTCAGATCCGGATTTTTCCAGATGTGCCAGTATGACAAGTCTACTAAAATGAAACTTTGAGAAAATGCAAGTCTCGGGGGTTTTTGAGTTGGTGTTTGTTTTCTGGAATGCTGACATTAACCCGAATCCCTAAATCATCAAGCAGCACCCCGCACCAGGGGGCTGTTGGGAGTCCTGAGCCCCGAGCACTGACCTGTCAACCAGGCAGTCCGAAGTCTCAGGGAAGATGGAGGAGAAAGAAGCGACCGAAGAGGGAGCTGTGGGGATCAATACTGGGGAAGTTGTTGAAACCCGGTACTCTCCCTCTGAAGAAGTGGTGCAAGCTGCGAAAATGGAATGAAGGCTAGGCGGTCGGCCCAAGGAAATGGACTCCTGGAAAAGTTGCCAGTCTGAAACGGAAATGACATTGCAGCAACTCCAGCAGCAAGGGAACAGAGCTCTCCATCCCTATGCTGGTTTTCTATGTGTTTTGTGGGCTCCCGAGGGAGCCGAAACCACCCTGGAGGGGTGGTGAAGCATAGGAGAGTCGCACTATGAGGTCTCAGGGGAGAACACAACTCCCCTTGAGCCCCAGAGCCAGTTATCTCCAGCCACGACATGAAGAAGAGGTGGCCAAAATGGCGGCCACCACAAAGCCAAAGACACTTCTGACAAAGAAGAGTGCTGGAGGAGATAGTGAACAGTGAGGAACCAGGTTAGAAGAACTTCTTTATTCAAATATAACCCTGAAAAAGAAGATTCAGAAAAGGGCTCGGGATTATTTCTAATTTGGTGGCGACCGTTAAGGGTGAGAAAATTTAGGACTATGTTTTGATAATGGAAGGAAAAGGAAGAAGAAAGGAAATAGATCAAATATTGAAAAATGGATTTTTAATTTGGACAATATTGGCTTTAAAGAGGCATAGTAAACTGTTGAAACTATGCTGGAATTATTAAACTATTAATGTAATAAGACAGGACAAGTGGGAACTGATTAAAGAGCGCCATCTGCTGCTATAACATTTACAAACCTTGGGAAAGTAAAGAAAAGTAAAATTTCAGTTTTAAAGGACTCTAAAGCTTTAACATAAGGTGGAATTGGAAGAGAGATCTGAGTTTCTTCTTTTGGAACATTTATAAAACCTGGACATTGGACATTAAAATTTGAATAAAAATGGTTTTGGCATAAATAAGAGGATTATTGGATTATTGGACTAAAAAAAATTAAAATAAACAAACACAAAGATGGGCGCAATTTGTAAAGAAATTATACTGGAGCTTCAGGATATAAAGGAAGCTTTAACAAGATGTGAGGAGATTTTGGACAAAATGTTGAACATAAAAATAAAGCCGGAAAAGGAGACGCAAATGATGAAAAGAAAACAGGATATCCAGGAAGAGGAGGAGTCAACTGAGAGAGCAACTGGAAATATTGAATACACCAAACAACAAACTAAAAAAAAGGACAAAAAAGAGATAAAAATAAAAATGATAAGGATGGATAAAATAGATCAAGAGGAGAGTATGTTATGGGAAACCAGACAGGAAATGGAAATACAGGGAGATTTCTTTGGGAGTGAGATAGGGATAAGAATAGATAAATTGCAAATGAGACAATGGAATATAAAGAAAGTGATCAAAAAATGGAAGTAAATAGGGATAAAGATCCAAAAGAGGAAATGGGAAACAGGCTAAGAAATGGAAAAATAAAGCATTAATGAAAGTGAGGGACAATAGTTAAAATGAACAGTAAGATAAGATAAGATAGGAATGGAAGTTAGAAGCGAAGGTATTATATAACACAATATATGTATTAATATTAGTAGTAATACTAGCCAAAGTATATGGGTACTAATAGTCAACTGTAAAGGGTTGCTGAATGTAATAAATATGAGTATGTATATTTTAATTAAAGGGAAAGAAATGATACATAAAATGTGATTGATATGGGAATAATATACTGAGATATTGAAATATTGAATAAGACAATAAGGAAGATTATAATCTAACAAAATATATGGCATTGCTTAAAGAAGAACATAATTTGTTAAACGTAAACATGTGAATATTATTATACTTGTATTGAATAATTAATTGGAACTAGAAGGGGATAATTAATAGATAGCATAATTAAGAAATTGGTTGGGGATTAATGGAAGATTATAATTTAATATGAAATTGTGAATTCAATAACATCTGTTAAATATTACAAATGTGATTAATAATATATTACTAGTAGCAAAAAGAGACATTTGAATATGGAAATTGGCATAAAATAACATTGAATTAGTTAATAATTAAAGAATAAAGATGTACAAGGAGGTTAAATCTTATAATACTGTTAAAATATTGAATGTGGAATATTTAATGATCAAGACTAGCAAATATATCAATTTTAAAAGATTGTCAACTATATTAAATAAGACGAATATTGTCATATTTGTACTAAAATGTAAGACACTATGGAACCATACTGTTCACACAATGATGCTTTTGTTATAACAAAAAATAAAAAACTTATGGAAAAAAAAGAAAAGAAAAATTGCCAGTCTGATACAATTCCGGAGATGGGACCCAAGCTGAAGCCACCTGAGTACCTACTAGGCTCCAGCCCAATGAGATCAATCCACAGTCCAGAATGGAGGGAAATAAGGACTTTGGGTCCAATAACTCCCGAGATTGGAACCTGTTGCCCTGGTCCAGGAGTCAACCTTTGACACGTCTCCTAGAGCAGTTGGAGCAGCTTGAAGTCGAAAGTTATATCCAGTGGACCCAAGCTAATCAACTGAGATGGGTCTTGACGCAACCTATATTCACTTTTTCTGATCCAGGCTCGGTCAGTGGACCCAGTATTGCACCAACACCCTTTTACTCGGCCAGAGATGACAGAGGAACCGGCCCAGCGCAGCCACTCCAGGCAGCAGGGGGGAGACAGCAGATGCCACTCATGTTTGGGATGGGGCCGCCTACAAGTGCCCCACCTCACCAGCCAACTTTTATGCTATTGCCCACCAAATGTATCTCTCCAGGATGGGGTTTCTATCCCGGTCAGGGATGGGTGCAGTACCAGTGGACCCCAGCACTGTTTGTCACACTGGTCCTGGCACAGCCGCAGTCCATCAGCCAGCAGTGGTCCAGCAGCCCACCGCAGCTCAGCAACCAGCAGCAGTCCAGCAGCCAGCAGCGATCCAACAGCCAGCTGCAGCCCAGCAGCCAGCCATGACCCAACAGTCAGCCTCAGCACAGCAGCAGGTCCCTGTCCCATCACCTGCTGTTTTGGCGGTGCCTCCACCTGACCAGCCAGCACCTCCCACCAGACCACCACCACCACCTCGCTTTAGGGCGACATCAGGAAAACTTGCCTACTTCCTTAGTTGAGTTTGAGCACACATAGACTAATATGGGAACCAATACCCATTGGATTGAGAATTGGTGTCAGCTATAGCAGAAGGTATGAATGGAGGGGATGCTTCTGACTGGATAGGCCAGTTGCACAACAAAGGAGCCGCTGAATTAGATGACGCTGATGGGTTTGTCCAACTACTCTGGGCCAGGTTTGAGGACTCTACCCAAGTGAATGAGAATGAAGCCATAATAAAAGTGATGAAGCAAGTAATAGACCTATAAAGGGCTTTGTATGGGACTTTAAAAAAGTAGCTGGAAACCTCGGATTTTGGCCTGACAGCACCTCCTCCAAGGGGAATTAGAAGCAGTAATAGATACAGGATGTACAAGGTGCTTAATTGGACTCCCTATCATTGAGCAATTAGGCATAAGAATTAAACCCCTAACTTGCCCAATTAGATTCAAGCAAGTGGACAGAACTTTAATTGGTGGGACCCCAGCCACCCAACTTACTGAGTTTGTCAGACTCGAGATGGGGAAGTACCATGAGCTCCTACGCTTTGTAATAGCTCCAAAAATGACTGAATCAGTCATATTGGGACTTACTTGGCTGGATAAGTGGGCCCCTATCATCAGGTGGGAAGATGGATACCAGAAAAACTTCATTGGGGTTGGTCTACTACCGCCAGTCCCTCCCAACAATGAACTGCCATTTCTCCCAGTCCCACTGCCAGAAACAGCCACCACTGCTTTAGAATTATTACCAGGTGAGCCTATTGTCCCCAAGGAATACAGGGACCTAGCCGGCGTATTTAGTGAAGAGGAATGCAACGTCCTCCCCCTGCATAGGCCCACCAACTGCACCACTGAAATAGAACTGGGTGCCAAACTACCAAAACCAAAGATGTACTCCATGACGCCCGTGGAAATGGCTGAATTGAGAAAGCACATTGATGCCAACTTAGCCAGGTACTTCGTTGAGACAGCAAAATCTAAACTAGCTGCCCTAGTGCTATTTTTTAAAAAAAGATGCCTGAGATTATGCATGGATTTTAGGGGGATCAATGGGGTGTGCGTACAAAACATATACCCCCTATCCCTTATGAAAGACTTGCTAAATCACTTATCAAAAGGCAAAATATTTACTAAGCTAGATCTAAGGGAAGCATACTACCGAATATGCATAAAAGAAGGAGATGAATGGAAAACCGCTTTTAACTGCCTACGAGGGAGTTTCCAGTTCCGTGTTATACCCTTTGGGCTTCAAGGACCCCCCGCAGTATTCATGCAATTGATAAATGAGGTACTACATTAGCATTTGTATAACAGGGTTCTAGTTTACGTAGGTTGACATTCTTATATTCAAAGAGACTCTAGAGGAGCATGTAAACTTGTGAGGCAAGTGCTGAAACTTTTAGCCGCAAAGCTGTATGCAAATCTGTCAAAATGCTAGTTTTATAAGACCTCTCTAGACTACCTGGGTTACCAAGTGTCAAACCAGGGAATTGAAATGGATCCTGAAAAAATGAGAACCGTGTTAGATTGGTATTCCCCTCACAAGCAACTTCAAAGCTTCCTAGAGTTCGCCAACTTCTATAGACAATTCATCCCCTCCTTTGCAGAGGTAGTCCTCCCCTTGACAGAATTGCTAAAGATCAGCCCTTCTTACCAAGCCGAAACTTAACCAACCACTTGCTTAGACCATGGACTGCCAAAAGGCTTCTTAAACACTAAAGCGCCTATTTGCAGAAGAACTCATCCTTCAACACCCAGATCCAAATAAGCCATTTATAGTCCAAGCTGATGCCAGTGATGTGGTGGTGGCTGCCATTCTCCTTCAAAAGAATCCCCATGGCCAGCTGTTACCCTGTGCCTATGTGTCTAAAAAGCTAAGCGACATGAAACACAGATGGGTGGTTTGGAAAAAAGAGGCTTCTGCTGTAGGGTAGGCTGTCCTTTCTTGGAAACATTTCCTTGAGGGAGCTTTAAAAACCTTGAAGCTCTGAAAACTCCCCAAAAACTTTCACCCAAACAAGTTCAATGGACTCAATACTTTAAGCGCTTTAATTTCGACCTAAAATACATTCCAGGGGGAAAGAACTTATTAGCTGATGCCTTGTCCAGAAAACCTCCATTTGACACCGAGAGGGTACATGCCATGATTTCAGAAACTCAACCAGCGGCCTAAGCAACCACTTGAGCCCAAGCCAAGCGCCGTTCTGACCTCCCTGAAGACAAGTTGACAGCAGATCTAAAGGTGGCACTTTTAACCAATCTATGGTTTGCCGAGAATCAATCTGATTTGACTTTAAGGGAGGAATTGGCCTGGAAAGGGAACAAACTTTATGTGCCCAACAATCTGAGACTAATGATACTAAAATGAAGTCATGACTCTTGGATAAGGGGTCACTTTAGATTTTTGAAAACCCTTCATCTCGCCAGGAGACAATTTTGGTGGCCAAAAATGAAGGCTGATGTAGAGGACTATGTAAAAAGTTGCTCAATTTGTGCCACAATGAAAAATAGACCTGGAAAACCACCTGGGCTTCTCCAACAGGTGGCGGAACTTACAAAGCCATTGGAGGAGATTGCCATAGATTTTATTGTTGAACTCCCAGATAATGGGGGAAATGCAGTAATTTGGACTGTAAAAGATTTGTTCTCCAAACAAGCCCATTTCACTGCTTGTAATGGGTTGCCTTCTGCCAAAAAGCTGTCAAAATTGTTCATGAAGCATATCTATCAGTTTCATGGAGTACTGAGGCATATTATATCAGACCGAGGAGTCCAATTTACTGCAAAGTTCTGGAGGGAGTTCTTAAGGTCCATTGGATCTTCCCAAGGGCTTAGCTCTGCTTTTCATCTGGCTACGAATGGATATTCAGAACACGCAAACACCATATTAGTTTTACATTAGATGCTATCTAAATTATCAGAAAGAGAATTGGGCAGACTTATTGCCGTTCACTGAAGTGGCTTACAATAATGCAATACATAGTAGTACAGGTCTAACTCCTTTCCAAATTACTACTGGCATGGACTTTGTTCCCATGCCAAAATTACCTAGAGAACCATCAATGTCCATGTCTTTAACAAAAGGGATGGACTCTTTAAAAAAAGGTTGGGAAAATACCAAGAAAGCTTTAAAGGAAGTTGCTGAAGAATATAAGAAACAGGCAGACAAACATAGATCTCTTCAGCCACCTTTTTTAGTGGGAGATCAAGTGTACCTATCAACTAAATATCTTAGGTTGAGGTTAGCTAGTAAAAACTTAGGACCAAAATTTATTGGACCTTTCCCAATAGTGAAAGTAATCAATCCAGTAACTGTTCAACTTAGCCTCCCTCACATATTAGGCAAAATACACCCTGCTTTCACAGCAGTTTGTTAAAACCAGCTGTCATTTCTGGATTAAGACTATTACCAACTGCTCCTCCTAAACCTGTAGTAGTACAAGGTGAAACACATTAAGAAGTTAAAAAGTTCTTGATTCTAGATTACATAGAGGGTGTCCACAGTATTTAATACATTGATCAGAGGCTACCTTGGTGAAAAGTTGGGATGTGAAAGAGGTTAGGTTAATTAAGCAATTCC
>JAOYMU010000283.1:44213106-44223762 GCA_025802295.1 Psammodynastes pulverulentus
AAATCAAATGTGTAGCGAAGAGCACCAAGAGCTTGCCAGCTTGTCCCAGCTGGTGCTTTGTGTGTGTGTGTGTGTGTGTGTGTGTGTGTGTGTGTGAGAGAGAGAGAGAGAGAGAGAGAGAGAAGAGATGCAGAAATAGAGAGAGTGTGAGAGATACACACACATACACACACAGAGAGACATAGAGAGGGGGAGATTGGCTGACAGGCGAGTGTCTTTGGCAAGGATGTTCCGGCTTTCTCCGAGCCTGACCACCGGGATGGGCGTGTGAGGTTTGGTGGGGCCAGCTCCATTTTCCCACACAAAACCACAAAAACAAAATCTTGAAAAATCAAATCGAATTAATAAACCACAAATTGAACTTAATAGAAAAAGAAGAACTGGCACAAAAATTTAAAAGGGCAAAACAGAATTTATTTGAAAATGCAAATAAACCAGGAAGATGGCTGGCATATAAATTAAAAAAGGAGAAAGAAAAGAAATTGATACATGGATACGTGGATGGAAGTAAACATCACTCTCATACCGAAAGAAGAGTCAGACTTTAAAAAAAAAAAAGCTTTATTAAAAACCAGCAGAATTAGACAAAATATTATTAGGGACAGAGGGGAGATGGAATGATTACTAAAATATATAAGTACTAATTAAAATTCAGAATGGAAGAAGAGGTCAAAGAGACAATGATAACCTGGGCCAAAAATTTCAGGTATACTATTCAATTGGAGCAATGGGAAAAAATATGGCAGATAAACTATAAACTAACATCGTTGGTAGCCAGAGGGAGAATCTGCATAAAATGTTCTATTGTTGGCACCTTTCTCCAGCGAGGTTGGCCAAAATGTTCCCTAACAAATTGCCAAATGTTGGAGGTGCAATCATAAGTAGGGGACCTATTACCATATGTGATGGACCTGCCCTCAAGCCTGAGGCTATTGGATTAAAATCAAAAGGTGGTCGGAAGAAATTATTAATCAAAAAATTGAGTTGAAACCAGAAACTTTCTTATTGCGCATATTGTGTCAAAACTTTAGAAAAGAGCATCAATATCTTATAATTCATATAATAACGGCTGCTAGAATAGTTTTTGCCCAGAATTGGAAGTCGGGTACCACTCCCCCGGATACAATGATAAGGAAGGTTTTTGAATGCGCAGAAATGGACAGGAGCTAAAGGACAAAGAAGAAACGGAATATTATAAGATTTGGAACATTTGGTATAATTGGCTAGAAAAAAGATGGAAGAATGTTATAAGAAAAGTGAATAAATTAATTAGGAAATATCGAGTGTATTGTAAATATATGTGGAATCCACATCGGACTATTGGGAGGGGTCTCTAATTCCCTTGCATGCCCTGAGGGACCTCAGATCCTGCTTTGAATTCTGACTTGCTTTACCCCTCTTCAGTAAAAGATTCCTTTTGAAATACAAAGTTTTCAAGAGTCCATACTTAATTTTTGAAGGGGGGAGAGGCTGCTTCTTACAGAAAGCAGGTGTTTGTGGTCCGTTGGCAGCCTGTGGAGCTGGCAGCAGAATCTGACAGTGAAGAGGTTGAGGAGGTTGCAAAAGGCTCAAGCAAGGGCTCTGCATCCGACACAAAGATGGAGCCAAGGCCACCTGGGAGTTATGTGCGGTCTCCAGAGCCTCCAGACTCTGACATAAGTGAGGCAGAGGAACAGACTCCCCTTGTTGTCAGTGTGTGTATGTGCAGAGCCGCCAGAAGGCAAGAACAGTTGGGGTTGAAAGGGTGACTCAGGAGTAAGGCTTGGAGTCGGAGATGATTGGCCCCTCCCATAAGACATAAAAGGAGGCGCACAGGCTCATAACCTCTTTGCAGGAAGCAACTTTGTTCCTTCTAGTTGGGTTAATCTTTGAACTTCTGTGTTGACTTCTGCTCTGTTTGGCTTTCCACAGCTACTTGGAAATTAGGTCGTTGACAGCATTTCAAGTGTTATCAGCCTTCTCCTGAAAGACTGTGGCAGACTTCTGTCGGACTCTTTATAATTTGTTTGGGACTCATTAGGGCTGTGAATGAACATAATTCACAGCCATTGAAATAAAGGAGGATTTTTGGGGACTCATTTTGTGTTTACTGGCTCGGGAAGCCTTGGTCAAAACAGCAGGAGGAATTTTTTTTCTTCCAAAATTTTACTCTACCAAGGGGACAATGTCCGAACAAAGCAGCAAGCAAGGAGAAGGTGAGTGCTGGGGAGACCCAGCCCAACACCAGCTCCATATGTCCCATCGAAGCTGTCTTTAAAAGTTTCATGAAGCCCCGATGGTCTCTCGGCATAGGAGAAAGGGACAGTTGGAATGGAGGAGCCAGGAGAGTAGCCCTCACCTGCGGTAGCCATGAATCCAGGTGGAATATGGAACGGAAGCTCTTTCTGATCAGGAAGAGCTGATTGAGGACCGATGACAGATAATCGATTGAAATGGTACATAAACCGCCTCGTGAGGGAAACCCTGGAAGATCTCAATGTCCGAGATGAACTGGATTGCCAATGAAGGAGATCGAGCGAATCAACTACAAGGGAGCCCGAGCCATCACCCCTGATCCAGCTGAGGCTAATCAAGCAACCTACCAAGCCAAAGGACCAGCAGCCAAACCAGGTATTTGACCTCCTGCTGGTCCAGAGCAGGGGATTACCCCCAGCCAACCCAGGAATCTACAGCTGAAGAGAAAGATCCCCCCTTGGGAGTAAAATTTGACAGAGACCCCCAGAAGTTGGGGTTTTTCCTGGCTCAAGTCCTCACCTATATGCAAGAATACGGGCGGAATTTCTCAACCCAGGGGTCATGAGTGCGAGTTGTCACCCTAGCCCTAGAAGGGGCAGCTGCCAGATGGATGATAACCTTCCACAACATTGACTCTATAGAGCTGCGGAATCTTGATCAATTCAGGACAGCCCTATGCCATTGTTTCAAAGACCCCCCAACAATTGCAAAGCCCGCGACCCCATTAGAGTTGTAAAGTAGGGCCGTTGCCCTGTAGCTGAATACACCAAGGAATTCCGTTACCTGGCCAGTCAAGTCAACTGACCAGAAGATATTCTAGTCTGCTGGTTCAAAGATGGACTCAACAACGACCTGTACACTGCCTGCCTGGCCCATGGTGCCCCTAGACGCCTGCATGAATGGTATCTGGTAGCAGAGGAGGCAGAAATTGACATGACCCAAAACCAGTACCGCACCAGCAGAACTTGGAGAAGTTCCCTACCCCAGGAGAAGTGGGAGCCATTCAAACCCCAAACATCCATAGCAGAAAGGCCGTCTGGCTGCTTTAAATGTGGGAAGGAGGGGCACCACACAGTGGAGTGCCTTTCAAAAACCCCGCCAGAAAGCCTGGTTGCCCGTCAGGATTGGACCCTGCAAAAACCAACCCCTGAGGAAAAGAAACCGTGCTGAGAAGCCAAGAAGCTTGTGGTTCCATTCCCCTCCAAACGCAGAGGAAGAAATTCCGAAGCCCCGAGAAGACCTGAGTCAGTCTGAAAGCGATCCGGAAGATGACCTGTTGGTAAGATACCCAATTGAACCACTCACCCTACCTCTAAGATTGTTTATCCACAGCTGAGGGAATGGGGAGGAAGTGGTAGCATTAGTGGACTCAGGATGCACCTGGTGCCTAATCAACCCAGCTCTGGTAGGGAGATTGGGAATTCACCTAAGAATGAAAACTTCATCACTTTCTGCCAATTAGATGGGACTGTAGTGGTGATGACTCGCACTCATGACCCCTGCGTTGGGAAATTCCACCTGTATTTTTGTATATAGGTGAGGACATGAGCCAGTTTTGCCACAGAACCATTACAAATAAAACTGGGGACCATAGCGAGACCCTCATGGGCATGGAAGGGCCACTAGTCCTAGAGCTCACATGACTATGAAAGTGGGACCCTAAAATAAACTGGTAGAGCGGAACCAAACAATTCCAGAAACATGTAACATTTGCAAACATCACAGAGGGAGGAAAGGAAGGAAAGGAGTACAGGAAAATGGCCATGGCTGCCCAACCTGCTGAGCCCACTAGCATCCCCAAAGAATACTAGGATTTGGCTGAGGTATTTAGCGAGGAGGTATCTGATGAATTTCTGCCCCATCGCACCACAGATTGCGCCATTGAGATCCTGCCAGGGGCTAAACTTCCAAAACCGAAAATGTACTGCATGTCCCCCAGAGAACTAGATGAACTCAGAGCATTTATCAATAAAAATCTAAAAAGGTGTTTCATAGAACCCACTCAACTGAAAATAGCAGCCCCAGTATTATTCCACAAGAAGAAAGATGGCACCTTATGCCTCTGCGTAGATCTTAGGAACCTGAACACTATCAGCATGGAAAATGTGTATTTGC
Source organism: Psammodynastes pulverulentus (assembly GCA_025802295.1). Lineage (NCBI taxonomy): Eukaryota > Metazoa > Chordata > Lepidosauria > Squamata > Psammodynastidae > Psammodynastes > Psammodynastes pulverulentus. The sequence goes on from JAOYMU010000283.1 coordinate 44,217,457, forward strand.
TCCCCCTTATGAAGGACATGCTAGCCCACCTCTCTAAAGGAAAAAAAAAATCAAAGTTAGATTTATGAGAGGCATACTACCACATCAAAATCAGGAAAGGGGATGAGTGGAAGACTGTTTTTAACACCCCGCATGGGGCACTACCAGTTTAAAGTGCTCGCTTTCGGATTACAAGGAGCCTCTGACATATTTATGCAACTAATTAATGAGGTGCTCCATGAACATTTGTACAAAGGGGTCCTAGTTTATCTTGTTGACATTTTAATTTACACTGAAACAAAAGAAGAGCACATAAAATTAGTCCGAGCAGTTCTCACGAAACTCCAAGCCACCAAAATATATGCAAAACTCTAAACGCCAAGGAAAAATTGACTACCTGGGATGCAGAATATCCCACAAGGGAATAGAGATGGACCCACAAAAGGTAAAAGCAATTATTGATTGGAAACCACCCCAAACCCGCAAACAACTACAAAGCTTCCTGGGTTTTGCAAACTTTTACCATCAGTTCATTCCGGCATTTGCGAACATTGTCCGCCCCATTACAAACTTGTTAAAAATGAAGGGGGGGGGGACCAAAACCAAGGCAACCCCTTAATTGGACAATGGAATGCCAAGCGGTATTCGAAAAACTTAACTATTCTCAGCCAAACCAATCTTAAAACACCCAGACCCAGAGCAACCATTTGTCATCCAAGCGGATGCCAGCAATGTAGCAGTAGGAGCAATCCTACTCCAAAAGAATGAACATGGACAATTGCAACCATGTGCTTACACTTCAAAGAAATTGACGGAAACTGAGCAGTGATGGGCCATCTGGGAGAAAGAGGCATATGCCGTGTGGTGGGCCCTTCTCACATGGAGACATTTCCTAGAAGGGAACAAAATCCCCTTCGAACTCTGGACTGATCATAAAAATTTAGAAGCCCTGAAAACTCCACAGAAACTTTCCCCCAAACAAGTACGTTGGGCGAAATATTTTAAATGCTTTAATTTCACTCTCAAGTATCTCTCAGGAGGGAAAAACTTCTTGGCCTATGCCCTGTCCAGGAAACCCCAGTGCAACAGCAAAAAGTCTGAAATTATTAAACCCATACTCCAACCAACCCAACTAGCCGCCAAAGTAATCACCCAAGGAAAAGGAATCACAAAGGAATCACAAAGGAAAAAAGAACCACTTGTGGACAACACAACTGCTTCCAAATTTAAGGAGGCACTACTTAAGGATGACTGGCTCCAAGCTCACAAAAATATTTGCTTACTTAAAGATAGTCTGGCTTGGGTAGAAAACAAACTTTACATCCCTGCCAGCCAGAGAATGGACCTCATGCAATGATGCCACAAGTCCAAAATAGCTGGACATTTTGGATTTGTAAAAACTCTGCACCTCAATAAAATTCCAGAAATTCCACCTGAAATACCCTCATAAATCATCCTAATTCTTAATGTAATATATGCTTTATGTCTTCCAGATGGATTTTCCATTTTTTTGAGGAGGGCAATATGTCAGATCCGTGTATCTGCCATTTGATGGAAGAAAGGGGGGGAGGTTGGATTTGATACATTTAGTTCTTTTCCTCTCTATGTATCCTAACCTATTTTTTACATTGTCTTTTGTATAAACCTTTACACGATTTATAACCGTTGCCTGGTGCCCCAAGTGCCTAGAAAATTCTCACCTCTTGGGGAGATGCAAGGGGAGAAGGGACCATGTGGATTGCAGCACCGGATGATAGTCCTGATAGTTTTTGAAGGGGGACCATCTTTCCACCTCTAACAACACACTGTTTAAGTAGAAATTGATTTTTTATATGGAATAAAAACTTTTTTTTTAAGAAAGATTTTTGCTCCCTTGGTCTTCTTTAAACTGATTTGTGCATTTAATGTACCATTTAACTGATTTGTACCATTTAATGATTCATTGACTAGAAATGGCAATTCAGGCAGAGTAAAAGAACAGATTCAACTTTGTGAATCTTTCACAAAAAACACTCTCAGAATTATGCTTTTCAGCTCATTGCATGATCTGTTCCTGATGAAATAGCAGTGGAGTTGTTTGTGTGAAGGAACAAATGGTGTGGAATTTTCACATTAGTGAATCTCTGTTTTTGCAGCCATTGAGAACTGGGCATGAATATGTAAAACTAGTCTTCAATGGTATTCTACCCAGTCATCCTCTTCCTTTGTAAATAAACAGAAGCTGCAAGAATGAAAGGTCAAGCTAGTAGGACATTAGAGGAGAGAAACTTTGGTACATGGAAGCAGATCAGACCTTTGCAAACAACATGAATAGGCTTGAATTATTTCTATTCCCATTATCAAAGTGGTCAAAGGCACTTGAGAGGAATAAATAGGAGACTTACATAGATATTATGGTCAGTTTGATGGCTTTGAATTTTTCTTTTGGGATAGAGGTTTATTTGTAAAGCATTTTAATCTCAAGTAGCCTACAGTCTTTATATAGACCTAAATATCTTCAACACTCCCAGTTCCCCATCTCTTGATCATTTCCTATTACTGAAATATAAATGATTTATTCCTTTGGTTTTACATGACAAAAATATAACTTGATTCTCTCACACTCAATTTGTTGCCCAAAACAACATGTAGTGAGTACCGAGCAGTAAAATCCAGTAAAAGCAGTAAAAAAATAAAAGCGGAAATAGAAACACTACTAAAAAAGTGGGATGATTTTTTGCTTTTAAACATATTTTTAGAAATATAAAATTGATTTATGTTTGTGCATGTGGGTTTTTTTACTTCATGTTGACATGCACATCTAACATAATACAAGACATACTTTTTCTCCATACAATCCCTCTGTGGTAAGTAGGTAAATAGAAAGAGAGGTTCCTTTTATTCACAGCAATCCTCCTGCTTCTCAAGCTTCCAGTGACAGACATAATAACTAACTTGTTTTGTAGACTAAGTCCAGCAAGTCACATTTGTGTAACAGATCTTCTAATTATTTTTAGGATTTCATGGAGTTGGAGAGTTGGGATGGTTACAGTTTCTTCAGTTTGTATTCAAAATGCCTAGTTTGATCAATCTTCATTTGTTTCAGTTATTGCAACTTTATGCTATGGGAATACATTAACTTAATAAATAAGAGCAAAAACGTGTTTTCCAATGGTCAAATGATATTGCACCACATATTATACAATATATTACAAGAATATGTTGTATATAGTTTAGCACAGTGCAACATGATTTTATAATAATGGAAGAAACTGTATTTTTTCTAGGAATAATTTGCAACAGGTTCTTATTAAAGATGTGATGGAATATTTTGTTTTTCAACCAATAGAAAGCTATTCTGGATCAACAGCAGCAAGAAAGATATGATGCAGATTTTCATGGCATATGCATGTTTTGTGACCAGCCTTTTTTGGGTAACAGGTTAGTACCAAACATTTTACAGTGTGTTTTTATGTTCATGAACATCCTAATGCTGTATACCGTAATTGGGGAAAGTTCAGATGGGGTATTACAGAACAGTTTTCAGACATTGTTGTTATATTATGCTTACAAATTAGTAGCCTATAGCAAAAGTGGAAAACATATGACTTAACAGCTATTGGCTTTTGTTCATCCTTAGCCATTGACTTTACCCGATAGGTTAATTGTAACTCTATGGGAGTTACAATTCGCCAAATCCGAGGACAACATAAAACCACACAGTCTAGTGGTCTGTTTCATGCATTATTCCAGCCAATGCTGCTAAGAAGCTCCTCAGCACAGAGGTGAATCATGGCTCTAATGATTCTTGATAGGCGATAGGAAATAGCACCTGGGGAAGTAATGGATAGCTGAGGTAAGGAGGCATTGCTTTTCTGATGCTATATCAACTTTGTGGAATAGCACCCTCCTGCCCCCCCCCGCCCCTCTGGAGATCTGATTGGCTTCTCTCTGCTGTTCTCAGCAAGCTTCTAAAAAACAAGATTTTTCAAATAGCCTTCTTCAAATTGGATTTCACATTGTCACCTTTTATTTTATTTCTATTCTTGCAGTGTTGCTGTATTTTTATTTATGTAAGGGATTGTTTGATATTGATTTTTTTCAATGCATGCGAGCCACTAAGTCATTTTTATGAGGCTACATAAAATAGGTTTAATAGTATTTTAAACATATTTATAAACATAAAATATGTTTATTATTTAAATAAATAGTAACCATATTATATTTTAAACTATTTCTATTATTGTTAGTTAACCTTAGAAAAATTCAAGGTTTCAACCTACTGAAACTTAACAAAGCAGAAAGTTTTGAATCCTGGAATCTCAGGATGATAGGTAAGCTGTGCCCTGCTCACCTGAATATCATTCTGGTTCTCTATATTATTCTATTTTTGATGCAACTATTCAGCCCAGCAAACAGTAAAATGTGAACGTGGGAATGAGCCAGGATGTGTGGTCTCCACTCTCTGAACTTCAATCAGTGTTTTACCAAGACAGGAATTACTGAACTGAGATTTGAGAGAGGAGGGGAGGCAATAGGCTTGGTTTGCTGTATCTGAATAATCAATGAATTACAGTAGTACTACTTTATGAGTGGAATCTACCTAGTGAGTGATTATCACTCCCAAGTAATAAAATAGATTTCTGTATTATCTTTGTATGGTCTTTGCTGTAAATAAATATACATGCTTCTGTTTATTTGCCATAGTGTTTCCATTCTTATGAAATATATAGCCCTTCCTCCTCTGTTGAAATCATGTCTTTTCTGCTGCAGTCTGAAATGGTATCCCTGATACATAATTACAATATTGATCAAAATCAGTAATTGGTTTTGGTTTTAAAGATGCAGATGATGTTGTGATATGCTGCTATGAGAAGGAAATAACTTGGAAATATATGTGTCATAATTCTTTGCTGCTAGAAAAAGAAAAAGATTTCCATGAAGTTATTCAGTTATAATTTTATTGGTCTGAAATTCACATTTTTCTTTGGTTAAGCACAAGTTCTATCAATAAAAGAATCACTACAGTTACTTAGTCACTCATTGAAAGTATTTCAAGTAGCATTTGTAAATTTCTGGATATTAAGAGCTGCTTTGGATATTATTCATCTCTGTGTTCAAAACTTTTACTGAGTTTGAAATGATAGCAACAAAAGCAGGGCAAGATCTGATTCAAAACACATGAGAGTTACAAATTGAAAGTTTCCCCAAACCCCTCTTCCCAGGGTCCCTTGCTGAGTGTCCAATCAACATCCAGTATGATGTTATGTGAAGCTCATCTTCAGGTGGTCCGCCCATCTGGAGTCCTAGGATGGTAGGCCTTGATAGGGTGTAAATAACTCCACTCATCGGCACAGTAATTCTTGAAAGCAAATCTCCCTTTTAGTTCACATGGGATTTCACCTCACCAGTCATTTCCCTAACCCAAATGCCATTCCTCCCCTCCATTATTATGACAGCTGATAGCAAGCATGCATCAAAGTAGAAACCCCTGCTGACATTTGGCCCTCCTGCAGTATAGAGGCATTAGCCCTAAAGGGAAAAATAACCCCAAAGGACATAGAAGGCAGAGTAACCTATAGTACAGAAGAATAAAGGAACATTATGGTTTGTCAGGATATTTTTGGTGAAACAACTGGGGGGGGGCAGGCTGGGCAGGGCGAAGAGGAGACACTCAAACTTGGACAAGCTAACATGAAATACAGGGTGGATCCACCAAAAGGTTTTGTGTAGCTTTAATTGTACTGTGACCGGATTGATGATTCTAACTATGGGGAAGGAGGCTTCATACCTGGGCCCCAGTTTCTTTGATTTATGGGTGGTTTGTAAGTACTTTGTAGGTAGGAAAACCTTGTGGGTTTTCCTATCTTTCAATTTCCCGCTTGGAATTCTTTTGGGTTAGCCCTTTTCTTCTCAGCCTGTTTCTTAGGGTCTGATGTTCCGTATCCAGTGCCTTATGGGTAACTGGCCAAATGCATTGTAGCTGTTCAATCCACTCCATTAAGGAGGAGATCTGAGGTAGTTCTGGTATGAGGATGAAATCCTGACCAGAAGCAACTTTAATTGCACCCCTTTAATGGGGTGAAGCCAGTGCTACTATGGATTGAGTTATTGTAAGCTACCTCTGCAAATGGCAGCAGGTTGGCCCAATTGTCCTGCTGGTAGTTTACATAGCATCTAAGTTACTGTTCCAGAACTGAGTTATTATATTCACAGGCCCCGTTAGTTTTGGGTGATGACCTCAGCTTAGGCCCTGGGCAAAGCCTAACAACTTTTTAGAATAGAATAGAATAGAATAGAATAGAATAGAATAGAATAGAATAGAATAGAATAGAATAGAATAGAATA